>KZ111592.1:0-179614 GCA_002120315.1 Hypoxylon sp. CI-4A
ATAAATAAATATAATATATATAATTAATATTTTAAAATAAGTTTTTTTTTTAATATAATATTTATTATTTTAATTTATTAAATTTATTATTAATTATTATAATTATTACGATTTTTTTATATATTATTTAATAAAAAATAATATAATATATAAATTTTAAATATTTTATAAAATTATTTATTTTTTATAAATAATTTATTTTTTATAAATAAATTTTTAAATAAATTTTAAATAAAATATTTTTTTACGTAAATTAAGTAAGCTAATATATAATTAAAAAAAGCGTTTATAAAAAATAAATTATTTATAAAAAATAAATCGTTTTCTGAAAAAAGGTTTTCTTATTATAATAACCTTATAAGTCCTTTAAATCTTTCCCGAGGTAAAATGCCCTTACATTTCAAAGCACTGGGACCGGGCAATCACCAGTTACCGGCTGTAAGGTTTCTGTGCTATAACACCTTAGCGTTAATACCATCGTACCGACACACGCACACATCTGCAGGAATTAATCTATAGTATCAAGGAGGTATGTATTAATACTATATCAAACACTTTTCAATGCCAAGCATTCTTTTGTCGCCAATTTGAGGCTCTGGTCACAATCGGTTATTGTAAGGATTACAACTTTTCGAGGAGCGACTGAGCGGCATCATCGATATTGACTCCCCAAGTTTTAGGGGTACACTAAAAAAATTATTAGCTTTTATTCGGATGAAAATGTTTCGAACAATAGGGTGTGCGGAAGCTTACCTGCAGAAATAATGTTCCATCTTCGATCTCACATTCGCAGTGCGAACCAGACTTAAGCTGATCGACAACCCTGAACTTGATCTCATCCTTGTGGACTGCCTCATGGAAACCCTCACGCAACAAGTCATCTTGGTCGAACTTCTGATACTTGAGCTGATTGGCGAGGCCTTCGAAGTAAAGCCGGGTGAATGAACCGAGCAGGCTCTCCCAGTCGGACCGGAAGTCGGTGTTGGACTTACTTTCCTTCTGTAGCTTTGCGAATGTATCCTCGAAGTTGGGGTCCAGCTTGATAGTCGGCTTCTCCAAGATATTTGAGATGTTGGCTCGTAGCTCTTCAGCCTTGGGCTCATACTCTCTGCTTATGTCTGACTTGGCCGCGAAGCTGATTGCAGACGCATCTTCGGATGCAGGTGCAGGAGCCTCATTGATGGCCTTGAGAAGAGTTTCTCGGGCCAAAGCATCATCGATGTTGGTCCCTAAGGACCCTGGGGCAAAAAGAATGCGAAGCTGCCCCTCATGTATATCTGTACCGCAATAAGAGAAGCGCTTCGCATCATCCAGATCCATAGTCAGAGTATGAGCATGGCAAACAGCATTCAGCTCTTTCAAGCCTTCTTCCCCAGCATAATCCACGAATTCCTTGAGCTTATTGACCGCTCCATTGATGTAACTGACATGCCATTGTTAGTCCGAGAAAAATTCATAATGAATTGAACTAGTACTCACCTAGCGATACAGTCACCTAGAGACTCCTTTGCATAGCCTTCTGATGCATATGCGTATAATTGGTTGGGATTGATATCTATTGTCCAAGGGACCGTAAGAATGCTAGAGGTCTGCTGCTCGAAACTGGGCTTCTTGTTTTCCCACTCGTCCCGGACTTATTCTGTTAGACTCCCGAAAGACCAATGCTGAGGTTTGACTCACTGTTCTTGCGCAATGCAAGGGGCAACTTCTCGACCGGAGGAAGTTTAGACATATTGAGTTTGGAAATTTGGAATTTGGTGACTTTTCGATGGTGTTTAGAACTGAAGTAGGAGTGACTAATTGAGGTATAAGAATCAACATTTCCAACCGCCAACTTGAGTTCCCTTTAAATAGTTACACCTTACTGTTCTGCCTTATACGAATGCTGTCGCCTATTCTAATTGATATCCACATCGCGGGTGGGATTGCCTCGGGCTAACGCTAGTTGTGCTAGTAGCACTCCCGAACGGAGGACTTCATAGTGGACTCGTCAACCTTGGACTCAGCCTAGAAACTATTGAGCAACTACTGTTTAGTGATTTTTGCTGTAGTCATAAACGCGTGGTTTAGAAATCCGAAAATGGTAATTTTAAGCGATTTTCTCAACATGAAATAGCCGCATGCTAGAGAATTACCGAAACCTTAGATATCAATTCTCGGATTCCTCGATGACTTGCCTCCTTATTCGTATCAATTTCACATTAAGTACTTTAGTAGGTACCTAATCGTAGAATCCCCTCACCTAGAGGCCAATACAGGTACCGAGTGAGTTTGTGGATGAGTCTACTTTACATTGTCCTGCTATAAAGGCATGCTTAATCTTGTATATGTTAAATTGAAGAATCTTCTATTCAATTGGATAGTGAACATCTCTAAACACCATAATCCATCGCTAGTTTTGTGTTGTTGGAGGAATACCGTGCACGACTATTCTTATACGCACTGTGTAACCAGCCACCCCCTGAACCCCTATAGTCACAGTTTTTCACAGGATCACTAGCACAGTAATGACTCGACGAATAATCCGTACTAGGTATCTAATTCAGCCTGACAACTCCATCCGTCTTGACTGTACGAATCTGAAACAATTTCACTCCTTATTCTACCTACAATAATTCCCTAGATTTAAAACTTGTGGGTTGCTAGACCCTTAGTACATGCGGCTGAAGATTCAGCTCAGCTTGGCGACATCGTGAACCCATTTCTTTTCCTCCACTTTGAAATCGCAAGGCACAGGCTTACGTATACCGCTGCTGGCTGCCTTGTGGTAAGCCCTAGCTGCAAATAACTTATTGAGGCACTTAATCTTTCATAGTTGAGAGAAGATCTTTTAACGACGTTGGATTATTCGGATTTTGGTACGAGCCAGTTTCGGCCGCCACAAATTTGATCATAATGTTGTAAGGGCTGTCCTGTTAAGTTTTTTCGGTGCAAATGTGAAGTTACTGATCTTTACCAGGCCTCTACTAATAAAAGTTGGTATTCGTGACTACTGGGATAATACCGATGCAGCAGTCCAGAGGTCGCGATGCGGCGTGGAGGAAACCTTAGGGAAAAAGGCAGTGCTGGACATTGCGTGGGAATCGTTGATTTCCGAGTTGAGCAATGGGTACACCTCTGATATGTCCACAGTGGTCCCTTCAATCGCAACATCTACGAAAGCTTTCCTTGATGGGCTGCGAGAAATTTTGGATACTGATGTCAATCTAGGGTGGGCTAACACCCTGCTAGACAGCATCAAAAGTTCTCTAATTATTACTATAACTGTGAGTAATTCATGAGTGCAAGAAGATGAGTTATCATTATTAACAAGAAATGGAATGAGGTCTCCAAGAACAATGACCCAACAGTGACTTGGTCCATGGAAGCGGATGGCTTTATCGTCCAAGTTGCTATGGGAGGGACGACACTTTCACCACTTGAGATGCAGTCTCTTTTCAAAACCAAGATTTTAGATTGTTTCAACGAACAAAAGGACCCGACGAATGATTGGTCCCATGTGTCAATGAACGATCCGAGTAGCGACATCATTGGAACAGAGACAGACAAAAGTTTTGATATACTGTCAGACGTTAGCAATCTCCCAAGCCCAGATCAATTGCTTCTCAGGCCGCCATATCATCTGATTGTCTACGGTGGCGGCAGGACTACGGTGGAGGTCCACTGTAGTCATAGCCCAACGCTGCAATTGTTGGCAGACTATTTGAAGAAATGGTGCAAGCTCAATTACCAGGACACACGACATGTAAGTCGTCTTCATAATCACTCACCCAAGGTATAAACGGCAGTAGCTAATATATTATACCTTTATTTAGCCACCTATGGTCGAAGTCAAGTTACATCATTCTTCCTTTGCCTTCGGCTTGATATATGACCGTTTAACAATGTCTGTCAATAACCGAAACCCTGAAGTGCTCGTCTCGCCAGTAACTGTCCTGGCACTTGTGGAGGGGATCCTGGGCTATCAGCCGGTTTCGACCGATGGGTCTTCTTGGACTTTTCGGAGAGATAAGGGTTTCAGAAATCCTTAAACATCAGTTTGGTGGCTTTTAGTTGGCTGGCTTGGACGCGATATTTCAAGCATTGAAACAGAGGAATGCCTATAACTTAGCACGCCCTGCACGTCCTAGCCGGGCAGCCCTAAGCCTAATATCCCCCTTGCTACATTCGCTATTATTCCTACAGCTACCTACCTATCCAAGATAATGCGACAACCGAACGGATCTGGTACGACTAATGATTTACTTTATAACAAGCACCGAGGCAAGGTTGCCAATAGAATCAATCCAATAATCCAATTCAACATAGTCACAGAAGAATTGTTGCCGTGCAGTTCATCTAGTGTTAAACAAGTCTTAGTCTGGTGCCTAGAATTAACTACTTAAAGGTAAATTTTCAAGTGTAAAAGACCATCCGGACGTCAGTATATTCGTGAGCGAAAGAAAAATCTACCTGGAACCATCCTTGTTGTCTACACGTAATATGCCACCATCTATTGAGTGACAAGGTCATCCACAAAACAAGGGAAAAAAACAGAATATCCACCATTATGCCCTGGAACACGACTGTAAATGCATTCGTAAAACAAATAACTGTTAGGAGGTTGCCTTTTAACCTAAGTTGGTACCAACTCGATTTATGTTAACTAGCTGAGATTGCAATTTCTCTTCCTCGGATCGTGTTGAAACACTACCACTATCACTGCGAGTGCGAGGACGCATAATGGGGAGCGATGCGATATTAGCGAGCGGGCGGAAGAATCGGTTGTATACGATAAAAGTTTCCGAGTCGCCCTTGAATGCATTAGGGGGAGTAGGGACATATATACTCCTTCGCCGAATTTCAACAGCATCGTCTGTGATGGGTTGAACGTTGTAAAAGTTGTATATGCCGCTTAAAATAGGTATCGAAAGACCATGTACCACAATAGAGAAGAGTACGAGAAAAAATACCACTAGAAAAACACGATGGGTTAATAATGAGCACAGAGAAGATGATAGAACATGCGTACCTGGAGTCATCGCGGCGAGTAGTTCGCGTTCCCGTTCGCTGGCAACCCGTTCCTTAGGGAATAGGAGTTTCGTATGTTCGAGATAGTATATTGCACCAACTCCGATTGGACCAAAGTAACCCATGAATACAGCTTCCTTCCAGTTCTTGACGACTGCCGGCATCATCTTGTACGTGAGAAGTAAAGAGGGAATCCGGCGAAACAGAAGTACAAGAATACCCAAGCCAATGAGGCGAGGATATGTGATGCCGGTAGTATCAGGCTGATGAAAGTCCTGCCAAGGTATGGCAATACCAAGATACATGAAGCCGCCGAAGTTAAGTATCACGTCAATACAAGAGTTCACTTCGTCGTGGCGTCGTTCTGCCTCTGCGAGAAATTCCCCGTCCCAATTCAATGCACACCCCGCGACAAAGCAAGCCAGGAGGTCACTCGTGCCAATAGCACCGCAAGTTCCGACGATGAAAAGCTGATTACTTCGTTAGGTTCACTTGTCTATGAAATAGTCCATTTCCTGTCAGGGGGTTACTTACACCTAGCGCAGTTGGAAATAGCAGATAGCTCTCTGTATCGATCCACTTACGAGACAGGGAGAATTTGACACCGACCCTGGCACAAAATCCAACAACGGCTCCATAAACGGTAGCCAGTAAGACGATGTAAATAAGAGTTTCGATAACCCAATTACCCAGAGCGATACCGACGTCTTTGGTGTCCTCGCCTACTCCCCGACTCCTCTCCACTAGAGTCGCCTGCCGGTTCTCTGTGAGGCGTAGTAGGTTGACGGCAAGCATAAGAAAGGGTGATGCGAAACCATCATTGGCACCAGCCTCGGCGGAGATGATCTCTCGGAGAGGTCGAGATACGTACTTATCGGCGAAAGGTCCTTTAGCAACAGCCTGGGAGAGAATCGGATCCGTGGACGTGACACATGCTCCAATGACCATGGTCGCGAGTAATGAAATCTTCGGAATGGTTGCAAGAACGCAGACAGAGGTTGCCAACCACATCATTGCCATGATAGGTACAAGACAGACTATCAACTCCTTATAACGCAAGTGGGCGTACTTGGCAGGTAGTTGGTATCCAGCAATGACTCTAGAGTAGTCGGAGGGTTAGTCAGCTACTCTCAAAATCGAAGCTAATGGCAGAGACACGGCCATTAGGCGCGGCATACTTACAGTTGGATACCAATCATAACCCTCATTACGCCCAGAGTTATCGCATCTTGTTGATCTGCAGAGGCTGACCCCCATCGCTTGGCATCTAGAAACTTGGCCGCTATAGGCCCCAAGAGCATGCCCGTGGCTACTGCTGGTACTGATAGATAACATTTGGTGAGCAGGCAGGTTAGAAAAAGGGTTTCTAGGATGACACCAACATGCTTCTCCCAAGTACCATACTCCTTTTAACTTCACGGCAACCAGGCCGTACAAAACCGTAAAAGCACCTAGTAAAATTAGCATCATTCATCTTGAATTATGACTCGTTCGTAAGCTTACCAAGAATAGAAACGACGATGTTCAACTCGCTCACGTCGAGGGTCGGCATCGTGAAAGAATGGTATAGTATCAAAAGGATCGTGTGTATGTCAGGAAAGAGTCGCAGACGTCCTTCTGCATTCGAATGCTCGAGTGCGAAGAGCGACGGGGGGCACGCCAAGGAAATACAGAATCTAGAAGGCTACCAACAGAACCACAGACTAGAATGCTGTGGTGATTAATGTGTAGATCCATATGTCTTGACAGGGGTAGGGTACGTGTAAGTCAACGAAATCTCCGGCTTGGCAATCCATTCCTAGATGAGGAATGGAAAACTACCCCTGAAAGCTATAATTCAGCCACAGTGTCTCGTTGCGAAGCGTCCAAGGTCTTCCGCGAGGACCCGATGAGCGCATACCCATGCACTCCCTATTCAGTGTCTCAGACATCTGTCTGAGCCGCCTCCGACCACAACCGCCAATGCAATTTATTGATTCGATATCTGATAGAAAATCTTTACCGGGAAAACTTGTTTTTCTAAACATTGTTACTCTTGAGTTACCTTTTCGAGCATATCGAGTAGGTGCACCACAAGAAATAGATCGCTGACGAGTCAGGTGTCACGGAGTATAGCTTGGTCCAACAGTTCGCCTATTGTTGCACTTAGATCAATGAATTCTCACCAAAATTGTGCCAAATTGAAGAGTGCGATTTCCGTAAGAGTCGCAAAAGACTGATTGCCAAACGTACCACGTGGTAAACATAACAGATGGAGAAAGGGAATACTAGATCATTGTGCATGTTTCAAGGCGAATCAACCCTTAGCATTATACAATTGTCCAATGTGCAACATCTCATCTAGAAAGATTTAGTCATATGAAGAACTGGGGTTTCTATCACCATGAAATCATAGATTCAAGACGACCAGTCATCTTATTAGGAAGAAGACGATGATTTGCGGGGAGACTGCTCCCGCGAATCTAGAACAATCATGCTTCGCGGAATACAATCTATTGCCTAAGTCGAAAAAGAAAGCACTTTTTACCACTCAGCTTTAGGTATGACTCAAGTTTCTCAACGGCTATGCCGTCCCTAATCGAGGTAAGCCTTAAAACTAGATTTAGAAACATCTGTGCCGAGAATAGAGCCAGCCGTGTCGATCCCTAGGTTTCTTGGGCATCAACGAGGGTATATCCTCAAATGAGAAAGAATATTCCTTTTATGTAGAACACACGCCCGCACAGGTGTGACAGGAGTACAAGTATCGCAGAGTCTGCCCTATTAGCAACGACACGGGGGTTCGGTCCGTATCCGTTCTTGTGGAAGAGTATCACATGCTGTTATTTGTCATCGGATCAGAGTCACTAACAGGTATTTTTTGTCGCCGGTGCAGAATCCAGGGTTGCCGACCTCCCGGTAATGTCTCCTGCCGGCTCTTGCACCCTAAGATCATCCCTTTTCCTATCACCGATACCAGTTATCCCTTTCCTTTTTTACAACGCCACATGGGCCCCCAACTACGTAGGCCAACCCTGACAGTTACAAGGGAATAGAAGATCATCGTTCGACTTCGATGCTCAGCAAAAGCCGCGAAGTTTGGATACGAAAAGCTTATCCCACTGGACCTGCCCGTGCGTGCTACAGCGGGGTTAACCCCTGAAAATACCCCCTGCACCAGCCTCACCAGTACCATGGAACAGCCCCTGTAAGGGTTGGAATGCCGACGATCGCGAGTACGTAGTAATACCGTTCTATCTATTGAATTACCATGGTATGTACCGACATATCTGGGTCATCTAATATCTTTGACTATGCCTAAAAGCAAGTTGAGTTTCCTTCAATTGTGCAATCGCCATTCTATTCTGCCCTGCTTATTAAAGGTCTTCATAAGAAGCCAACTGGTGCGCCGCTATTCGATTCAATAATGTTTGATATAGTGAAATGCTAATCTGTAGCCTATCTAGGCTTGCGACTACATCGCTAGGAAGAGACCATAAAGGTATGGATACGACCCTACTGTATTATTCCGTATCATATCTATAATAATAGTGTAAGCTAAGTATTTATTCAAAGATTCATGTGTATAGTCCCAAGGATATTTCTAGTTGGCTTGCGGAAAGTTCTTGAACTTGGGCGAGCTGTGATGGAGTTCAACTGCAGCCAAATTCTCGATAATACGGCCACTTGCATCGTAGAACCTAGTCTCAATATCATCAATACCATGCGAAATATCATAGACGTACTTCACACCACTAGCTTTTCCGGCCTTCAACTTCTGCAGCCCTGCCAAGACTCCCTTCAGTCCACCTGGAACAACCTCATAAGGGTGTGGCGCAAGCCTCGAATCATCAAGAAGATGTCCAAGATACCGCGACCAGATGTATCCAAAGTCCTTATGCGTCGAAAAGACTCTTGGTGCTGCGCTATTGATGGCAGTCACGCCGTCTGGGTATCTGAAGTTTTCGCCGTCTCTGGCAAACAACTTAGGAGGTAGGATAGTGCTAACGGTGCCGCCCTCATGGTCCAGGAAGCGAAGCGTCGCTTCAAGTGACCCGTTCTCGCTGATCGCATCGAAGACATAACGGATCTTCTTTCCGAGTCCCTCTCCGATCAATATTTCTTCAACAGCTGCAACTAGTCCGTCTTCACTTTGCCTATAGTCAACGACATAGTCAACCATAGTCTTCGCAAACTCGCTGGAGCGACCGGCAACTCCAATGATGGGTCCGAGTCCTGAGAGTCGTGCAAATTTTGCAGCGAATGCACCGACCGCCGAGGTAACACCATAAATTAGAATCGGGATTTTCTCGCCTGACGTAATGCCTCCTGGGCTGAAAGGCGTCGGAAGCTTCATGTCAGCGAATAGGGCAAGTGCAGCAGTATGAGCAGCAATCGGGATAGTCGCAGCGTCTTCAAAGGATACATTCTTTGGAAGATGGAAGGTCGTCCACTCCGGAGCCACGGCAAATTCGGCAAAGCTACCGTTGTCTGTCAAGGGCTCGTGATAGGCTGCTACGCGATCGCCTGGCTTGAACTCATAGACATCGCTTCCGACCGAATGAACGATTCCAGCCAAGTCGTCGCCACTATTGAAAGCTACGTCCTTCCTATGTAAAGGTTAACCGCCTCAAGTCTATTAGTTAGGTGTATGGTTGGTGTTAAAAACATACCAATACGGATACTTCCAATCTTTAGGATTCGAACCCGAGATGGCAACCTTGATAACAACTTCCTTGCTCTTAGGAGTAGGAATAGGAGTTTCGACAATCTCAACCGCTTCGATGGAACTCTGCACGATAACTTGTTTCGGCATGGTGACAACTAGGGAATCAAAACCTAATACACTGGGGAATGCTTGATGGCTCTAATAGGTAGGTAGGTAGGCTACAGAAGGATACGATGTGAGGGACTGGATACTATCTCTTTTATACTGGTCACTTGGGTTGGGAATTTCTAAGCAGTCGAACGGACGATCGTGAGGAGGTCCGCGGAGGGTCTCATCGTTCCGCGGATGCCCAAATATACGGTTTAAAATACCATCTTTAGCTTTGCGATCTCGAATAATTCAACTGATAAGACGTTGCCAAGTTATACCGACAAAAAACATTCTTCGTTTAAAAGCAACCATGTTTCAGTGCATCACCATTGCACTTCACATAGTAGATAGAAGTACAGTGTGTATAAGCCCCTTTTTCGCTACACTGTACATTGGCCAATAAAGGGTCAAGTTCACAGCTTACGTCAATGCAGGATTGCCAAGACATTTTCGGACCTCCGCGGGGGTTTCGATGCTCAATCCGCGGGGCTCCATGGACTCTTCTTCCTCATCTCTATTTTTCTATAATTCTTGGTTTTATAGCATGACCGGGAAGAAAAGCATGCAACGAGCTAGGAGCCGCCCAAATCCGGTATCTTGTCAATCATGCCGATCGAAGAAGCTCAAGTGTAATCGGGTACAACCATGTTCGAATTGTGCTGCTCGAGGCATAAGCTGTCATTTTCTTGTCCCCCCAGAGAGACAAACTGGAAAAGGACCGGTTACTCCAACTCATAGTATCCCGGAGATCTTGGATCGGCTCGAGCGCCTAGAATCTGCCGTCTTCCATAATGTGCCTACCCATGATCGCCCAGGCCCAGCTCGTACACCAGAGAACAATCTTCACGGAAGTCGTTCGTCACCAACACCAGTTTCGGAGAATATTAACTGGTACGACGTCCAGCAAACCCAAGATAGGGACTCAGAGCTACTCGAGAACGTAGGAACCAGGGAGGATTCCCTCGTACGCTAGCGAACGCGGAATTTCACGAGCAATGCTAACGCGTTAAATAGCTTCCTAATCTATCATGTGGGATAGCTTTCAAAGTCAGCTCCGTGCACGATATCCTAGAGGCACAGACCTTTTCTCAAAATGAAGTGCATATGTCAAACTACCCCCTCATGGATAAGCCTGTGGTGCTGCTTCCTACGTATAGAGTAGCATACTTGCTCTTCCAAAACTTTGAGTCGCGACTGTACCAAATGTGTCCCATATTACACCTTGCAACTGTTCGGGATCTCATGAAAACATTATACCTCAGACTCGGACAAGGCCTATCCGTTGCACCTGGGCAGGCGGCATTGGTACTCTCGCTCCTTTCTCTTTCGGCGTTCTTTTATTATCCCACCGTCGATTCCGAGGTGGCGGCCACCAACCACGACGCTGCGAAGTTCTCAAATGTTCTAAGTAAGGGTACATTGGATGCCCTCGATCAATCGCGCCGAGACACATCTGGCACTCTAGAAGATGTTCAAGCTTACATTCTCGCATCCTTCATGACATTCCATTCCGATGGTTTCTCAGCAAGAGCTCGCTTCCTATCAGCTACAGCTGTTTCCATTGCCAGGGATCTCCGATTGCATCAGTTGGATGCCCTAGATGATCATTCTATTGACGAAAATGACGCCACTATCCGTACAGTGATTGACCACGAAGTCAAGCGCAGGGTATTTTGGCATATAGCTGCACAAGATTGGTATGTTGAATCTTTTCAAAATATGAGCTCAAGCGATTACTGACATTTCCATAGGCTGCATTCGACAATCTCTGGCCCTCAGCAGGGTATGTATTTCATTCATCTTAATCATGTGAACGTCAACCTTCCCAAGGACCGCTTCGATGACGATATCATATTGGGAGAAGTGGCAGAGGATACGATTTGGCCGCGACCAAACGGAACAGTCTTTTTCCTGGAAAGAATTCGACTTGCACATCTGTGCCGTGAGATAGCAGACATCGTACCACCAGAAACATCGAAACTTCTGCATCTGCCATACGATCATATCATAGCTCTGGATAAGAAGCTAGAAGGTTTCATCTCAAACTTACCATTTTTCTTAAAACACGATGCCAAAAGTCGCGCACAGAGTAAACCATTAGAGATTGTATATTCCCATATCCCCGTGATGCGATATAGTATTACGAACGCAGCTCATAGCAGGCGATGCAAACTACACCAAAAGTTCTTATTACGACAGTCCTCTAATCCGCGTTACGCATATTCAAGACGCGTATGTCTGGAATCAGCACGAGCTGTCCTTCAAGGCTACGAAGCTCCATCAGAGGACGACTCTCCATCTTATGTGACTGCGCGTATGGGAATAGCTATGCACTACACGCATCTAGCGTTAGTAGTCATGGTAATGGATTTGTGCTTCAATAAGGATGAAGCGAATGAGTCCGACATTAAGGCGGAGGTCAGGGAGGCACTGCAGAAATTCGAAGAGGCAAAACACATCTCTCCTCTTCCTAGTCGGTTCCTAACCTCGCTACGCAGTATGCTTCAGAGACACAAGGTCTACTTGGATGAATCCCCCACTCATACAGCCATTGGACTCGTGAACGAACTGCAATCAACTCAATTCGAACAAGATGTGCATTATCCAGAAATCCCATTCGACGCTTCATTCGACGAATTTTGGCAGTTTACAAGTCAGAGCGAGGCCAATATCGATTTGACAACTTGGGACAATTTATTCTCGGCGCTGGATTCCCGACCAATATGATCCGTTCGAAGTCTCGACATGCCGTCCGGTCGCTTCATCCAGACAAGAGCCTAACATAATAGGCCATTGAGTATTCCGTACATCTCAGACATTCTGATGCGCTAAAGAATAAAATCACTGGTATGACGAGACGGGCACCGCAGTACTTAAATGTCTCGAAGTCGTACGTGTAACTCCAAATATGACGGTAATGAGAGGAGGCTTTCGGTACTTAAGGGTGGCAAACATATATCCTGCATCAACTCGAGTGAGATGATGGATTTATACAGTTATACAAGTGTGGAATTGGGTAGACCTGAAGTGGCAATCGTAACTTTCTATATGGTGAACTCGTGTTATCATGACAAAGGGCCGCACTCAGGATACATCCGACATGGAGGTTGACGTACTGTGTCCTTCGCAACATAGGTACCTTATCTAGACATCTGCACAGGAGTTAGAATACTTGGAGTCATCATAGTACATAATTATCAAACTTAAGCAGCCGGTAAAATTAGTTTTGTAACAAGGTTCATACCTATCGATTATTCGGTCCGAAACAGTGGCAACAACGCGGCGGTGTACGCAATATGGATTTTGTTAAGCTGTGGCTATCTCAAAAGAAGTCTCATAGGGCACGTAGACTGTGGTTTTAATGGAATATAGGTGTAGGTCTCGAAACGAAAAGGTGTACCTTTCCTACAAAGCCTAGTGAGGCTATCGTCAGTCTTGCTGCCGACCCCACCCCTACCCCTTGCCGGCACTGTTGAAGGTGGTGCTTGTTTATAGTCACGCTCCCTGCTGCACTCACTGGAAGTCTTCCTACCTATCGTTGTAGCTGGAGAGGGGGAGAGTCCTATAACACCTAACTGTTCAAGACATGGGTGATGTCTTCGGAAAATCTAGCCCTTTTACGCGCAAGGATGGATTTGACTCTTACTCTGTAACCTCTAGTCCCGGGACCGAATTCAAAGTTTGTCTAGGCTTGCATGACCTGTATATCTAGGAGCTTGTAGAATGTTTATCAATGCCACTGGGATCTTCATCTTGAAATGACAGGTTGTCATCACGGGCCGCAGCCGATGCCGGTCTACTCGAAATGCTGTTTTGCTGCATTACGAAAGTTAAAGTCCTGCTTTTATCCCGTAAAGATAGCACTGGGCTGTTCATGATATGTCAAATGAGTATGTATTTCTACGTCTACCTCCTTAATCGGACTGTTATCCCACACATGGATAGGCAACTCCGGGGCCGAGGTTCCCTCTTGCACTAGAACAGGACCTGGTCAAGTGGCAATCGTATTCGCCCAGCATGAAATGTGATTCACACAGGATTTATGAAGTAAGATACGAAGCGCTGTCAGGATAATGTTTGCAAATCAAATGTCACTCGAAACTTAAAAGTGCCACCAGACAAGAAGTTCTAGCTCCTCCAAGAGATTACAGATTTAAACACGAGAATAAAACTTGGTGAGCAAAATGCCTTGAATCCCAGTTTTTGATCCCAATGCGAGTCGAAAGTATGTCACGAGAGGTCCAATCTAACCATCATTGTAACTTGAGTGATTATGAACATAAGTTAAGAATTATTACCTGACTTGACACAAAATAAAAAGACCAACGAGCGATTTTACCATAATGAGTACTCTAGGGGTACGGATGTGCACACTCGTAAGAAATTCCCGAAGATAAATTCTAAGTAGGCCACTTGGGGCTATCACCGGGTAATACTCTGCACAAATATCAGGACTTCATAACCTCCCGGCTACTCCATTTAATAGAATCTCATGTAATGATCTATATATCTACTATAATGACGAGAACGCCATAAAAATTAGTACCTCGTTTATGAGATACCTACCTACCTAGTATGCATAGTATTTACAGCCCATTACCCATTAATGGCACGCTAAGTATGGTTTCTTTATTCAGGGGTTAGTGAGTGTTAAAATACGAGCCTCACATAATACATACATCATCCCCTCATTTGAATTGCGTCAACATACTCAGCTCACTAGCTTCGAGTACCGGATTCTAGTCCTGGGAATTGGTTGAAAATTCATCATTCATGGATATCATGGATCCTCTTGTACTTGAGTTTGGACTACATGTCTTGGGATACCCTCCTGGATCTATGTAGCTGTTAAGATGTTCTTAGATACTGGATGCAAATTCTCCATCATCTGCATTAGTGGGATCGGCCACAGGATCATGGATGGTAATAGTTCTACTCATTCGGTATACATCTTTTTGCTGGTTTACCAATAGTAGTTGCATGACGTTGTCCTCTAGGGATTCCCAAAGAAAATTCAGAGCATAAAACAAGTTTTTGATAGATTTCCCACGGCAAGGTTTCCCTTAGACTAGAGAAGGCCGAAATATAAGCAGCGTACCTATTCCACTCCCAAAGTTGAGTTTCTCTTCCTCAGTCAATCGTTTTCGGGGCCAGCCTGCATACCTGACCCCTAGGAATTTCGAAGAGCTTGAGCGTTTTACTGGAAGCATCGTCAAGATGATACACTCCAGCAACCCGCTCGTTCTGCTTTCACTAATCGGCGGCGCACACTCTCTTGTCGTGCGCAACAGCGGATGCAGCTTTACCCTCTCGACAGGGGGTTCATTCACAGGTCAAGTTGGCCAATACGACGGCGGCCAGACCAAAGCCGGACTTTCCGGAACAAGCGTCGTACAATCTGGGTTCGTCCAGAACGGCGATACAATATCCGATTCCCAAGGCCGTGGCTGTTGGTGGACGCCGCCGAGCACAGTACTCCAATGCGATGTCGGCCAAGTTCCAGAAGGCGGATTTTCGATAGGCTGTAATGGAGAAGTAACGTACAACGGGCAATCAACTTTCTGGCAATGTGCCACAGGCGAGTCAGGGGTAGTGATGATATATCTATCACCTGGAGGAAGCAACTGCGCCGAGATTACCTTGACAGCGAGTGGATGCTATCCTTCGTCATGCGGCGGTTCTGGGGGCGGGTCAGGCAGTGGATCTGGAACTTCTACAGGCCAGGCGAGTGGCACTCTCCCGGGTGAAGGCTCGACATATCCTGGCGCAAGTGGTACAGCACCTGTAGGAGGAGGATCAACCTATCCCGGCCAAACCGGAACTTCTCCCGGCGAAGGATCCACATATCCCGGCGGGTCTGGTGAAACGAGCGGAACGGGAGGATCTGGGACCGCACCGATTGGCGGCTCTACTTATCCCGGTGAGACTGGAACTTCGCCGGGTTCAGGCGAGACTGGTACAACACCGACAGGTGTAGGGTCAACCTACCCAGGCGAAACCGGGACTCCAGGGTCTGGAGAATCCGGCACCGCTCCTGTTGGTGGAACCGGAACTACTGAATCAGGAGGATATGGAACTGCCCCTACTGGTGGAACTGGCACAGCGCCAATTGGAGGGACTGATACCGGCACATTACCTACAGCAGGTCCCGGTACAGCACCGCCTCAAATACCTTGGTCAACAACGGCTGGTACTACAGCGCCTTGGGACACAACTCCCCCATCTGAGTCTACTGGCGTTGGTGGTGGCTCTTGTGTTCCAGAGACTGTTACCGTTTACGTCACGGTGCCAAACACAAATGGTGTTGTTACTGTTACTGAGTGTAATACTCTAACATCAGTTCCAATGCCTCCGCCAATGACAATACCAAGTACCATCACTACACCATATGAAACGACTGGGACTCTTCCGGGCACAGGGGCTACCACTGTACCATCGGAGAGCACTCCGACCGAGGCAACAGAAACTACTTTGCCGGAAACAGGAACCAACACAGCGCCGCCAGAGACTATCCCACCCGAGACGCCAACTAGTCCAGGTTATCCGACAACGGCAGTCACCACCATAGGACCCCCTCCTACTACTGTTGTGCCACCAGTCGAAACGACAGAGACAACTCTTCCGGAAACAGGAACTGCTAGTTTGCCCACTGAAAGCGTTCCGGAGACGACAGAAACGACTCCTCCGGAGACACCGACGTCCAACACGGAGCTACCCCCTCCTGAAACGTCAGTTAGCACGCCAGAAGTACCCACAACTGAAGTCCCTCCCCCACAGACAATTCCTCCAGCGACTTCTACTGTACCTCCGGAAACCCCCACGGTCACTTCAGAGACGTCCAATACCGAAGCCACACCGGGAACGTCCAACACGGAAACTACTCCAGTGGAAACATATCCGACAATCGGGACCACCGTTCCAGAGACACCAACGTCTACTACCGAAGTTCCTTCTTCAGAAACGACAATGACCTCCCCGGAAGTTCCTACTACGGTCATTCCGCCTCCCGAAACAACGGCACCGGAAACTCCAACAGTCACTTCCGGGACATCTGAGACCGAGGCCACGCCGGGAACATCCACGGTAGAAACTTCTGTTCCGGAGACAGGAACCACTCCTCCGGAAACTCCTACGAGTGAAGTTACAACACCCGAAGTACCGACAACGACCCCGGGGTACCCTACCAGTGAAATAACGACGCCCGAGGTACCAACAACCACACCTGAGCTTCCAACTACAACACCCGAAGCTCCAACTAGCACACCAGAGGTACCGACAATGTCCCCTGAAGTGCCAACAACACCCGAAGTACCAACCACCACGCCTGAAATACCGACTACCACGCCGGAGGTACCAACCACACCTGAAGTACCGACGACAACCCCTGGATATCCCACGAGTGGAATGACGACACCTGAGATACCAACCACTACACCGGAAGTGCCTACAACACCAGAGGTACCAACAACGCCGGAGGTGCCAACCACTACACCAGAGGTGCCGACAACTACTCCGGGATATCCCACTAGTCCTCCAGGAACAGTTTCTACTCTGACAAGTTCAGAGACTGTGGTAGTTCCAGGGTGCGAAACTGGGACGACAATGTGCCCTAGTGAATCTGGTAGCAGTAGCACTCCGGGTTATCCAACTTCACCCGAAATTCCCGGAACGTCGCCGCCTGTTGAAACTAGCAACACGGGTCCGCCAGTTGAGACGACACCACCGGTTGAAACCAGTCCTCCTATCGAGACTAGCCCACCAGTCGAAACCACCCCTCCGATTGAAACTACTCCACCAATAGAAACCAGTCCGCCAATCGAGACCACCCCTCCGATTGAGACGACGCCTCCGGTTGAAACTACACACCCAGTTGAGACGAGTCCTCCAATTGAGACCACTCCAGCTATCCCAACTACATCTGAGCAAACCAGCCAGACGTATCCGGTCACGTCTCCGCCTCCGGTTGAGACATCCAATACGAGCCCTCCAGGAATATCCACTTACCCAGGTTCATCTACAACGGTTGTAGAGACTACAAGCACGACCAGTTCGTGTACGACGAGCTCGACCTTGCCTGGAGAGTCTTCCAGCATAAGTACTCCCAAGATACCCACTGTTTCAAGTGAAACGACGGAGATTCCTGGGACTTCATCAACGGCAATCACAACACCAACGCCAGGTATCTCGACGTCAACCACAACTCCTCTAACCTCTAGCAAGACCACTGAAATTCCTTCTACAACCCCAGAGGTCCCAGGGACAACACCACCTGCAGAGACGACTGGATATCCCACGACTTCGATATCAACTGGGAGTACCGAAACAACTCCCGAGGTTCCCGGAACAACACCAACAACCTCCGTACCAGAACAAACTACCCCATACCCGACGACTTCGAGTTGCACCACAACAACAACTGAGGTAACGACCCCGTATCCCACTACTTCGATATCAACTGGGAGTACCGAAACAACTCCCGAAGTTCCCGGAACAACACCAACAACATCAGTCCCAGAGCAGACGACACCTTACCCGACTACTACGATATCGACTGGATATCCCACCACTTCGATATCGACTGGGAGTACAGAAACGACACCGGAAGTACCTGGAACAACACCAACAACGTCAGTTCCAGAGCAAACTACCCCGTACCCGACGACTTCGAGCTGCACCACAACGTCAACCGAAGTAACGACTACAACTACGAATGAGTACCCAACAGTAACCACTCCAGCGACCACTCCAGTCCCCACGACGCCGGCCGAAACTCCAGGGACAACACCAGTGGAAACCCCGGGAACGACACCAGTTGAGACTCCTGGCACGACACCAGAAGTTTCAACTTCGACAGTCGAGACCTCTGTGGGGTCAACAACTGAATATCCGACGACCACGCCCGAGACTAGCGCTCCCGGGTATCCAACTTCCCCAGCACCAACAACGGAAGAAACAACCACCCCGGCGTACCCTACCAGTGCACCACCAGTAGAAAGCACGCCAGAGACTCCTTCTACAACCCCGGCTACAACACCATCAACCTCAATTGCCACCAGCACCCCCGGATACCCGACTGCACCGCCGGTAGAAAGCACACCAGAGGTTCCTTCTACACCCCCAGCCGTAACATCTCCAACAACTTCGGTCGCGACTAGTCCCGGCGGATATCCGACAGCACCGCCAGTAGAAAGCACGCCAGAGGTTCCTCCCCCGGTCGTAACGCCACCAACTTCGGCTGCCACCAGTCCTGCCGGATATCCCACTGCAGCGCCGCCAGAAAGCACGCCAGTGGTTTCTCCTCCACCGCCTCCAGAAATGACAGTGCCAACTTCAGCTGCTACTAGTCCCGCTGGGGGTCCTACTGCAGCGCCAACGGCAGAGGGAGAGGGGCAAGGATGGAATGAACATCCCGACCACGAGCAGAACGGATGGTCATCAGACGCCACGTCGAAACATCCAAAGCGAGCTATGCAATACGTCGAGTCCTCTTCTGAAGCCTGTCCTGGCGAGCTAACGGGGCAGTGGAAGGCCCCAAGTTTGATGGTACCCATCGATAGCGCAAACCCAAGCACAGCATACGGCCCCTCTGCCTATGGCGATGTATCGGCAACGATCTCCACTGTCTTCAAATTTGATGTCCCGTCGAACGCTAATGGTATGACATGCAAGGTGGTGTTCCTCTTACCTAGTAGGAAAACAGATGACCTTGAGAACTCGTTCAACATCACCGGCTCGGGAGCGCTTGAGTTCTCGCGTCTTGACGGGAGCATCAACGCAGGCACAAAGCAGGACACCGTCTCGGACATCGCACATAGCTCCCACCGGCTCACGGTTGCTCCTAGTAATGCATACACAGTCGACTCCTTCGCTTGTTCCGGCGGCGACGAGGTCACAATCGAGATGAGCGGCGTGCCTGGTAGTCAGACGGATGTACGCTTCCTTCAGGACTCTGGCTCTGACACCAATGCCTGTCCGCTTGGATTGTACATGCTCGTATCCACGTCGGACGACCCAGAGTTGTAATCGCAAGTAATAGATTGGGAAATTTTTGATTGGAATGAATGCATTTTTATCTCGGTCTCGTTGTTTAAAAGCAACAAGAAGTCCATGATAGCCCGGTAATAAGATGATGTCGGATATTTAGGTGTGTGAGCATACTAAGTTGGACACAGATGAGGCTATATGGATAGGAGTTCTTGCATGTAATATGAATAGCAATAGGTAGCCATCCTTAGGTTATGTTATTTCATTTGTCTCTGCGTGAGAGTCTTAGTCTTCGTCTTCTGTCAGTGATTGTGAATTTTCCAACTTGTTTTTAGAAAAGGGGGAGGGGTAAACGAAAGTCACCCCCACTTACATCCCACTCATTACGAATGTGGCTTTCATAAGTGGCTGATCACGACTTATCAATAACCCGTATCTAATGCCAAGATTTCATTATCTTCAGTCTCATTTTAATCTTCTCGTCTGCCGTTTTACTCATAGATTCAACATTTCCAGCTTCAAACCCTCGAGTACCGATATACGTCGCGTTGGCATATTAATCTCAATGTCGGTTCATTTGGTAGTTATTACTATCTACCAAATCAATTAAACATGATAAATTACAAAGTCCTTCTCGAGTCTCCAAATAATACATAAGATGAACTTGATCAATATGGCAACAGAGTAGAGAACATCGAGCATAGTTAAGAGCAGTCATATTAGGCAAGACGCTATCTATGATCCAGTTTGCTTGTTCCTAGTCCCGGAGATAGCCGGTCAGCCTTGAAATTCGGTGATTCGCTGAAGATTGGCATCCTGGTCGCACTAACAATTACAAAGACGATGGCATCCCCTCACGAGCGAGAGCCATTGCTTCATTCTGATGAGCCAGAGTCGAGTTACGATCGCGGTAGCAACTATCCAAACATGGCCACCACGGAGGACTCACTGACGGCTACATTGCCTAATAACAGCGGCGAGGCAGCTCATGCCATCGGCCCTGATGAAGCCCGTCGCATCGTACGGCGCATTGATTGGCGTATTATGCCACTGCTATTTCTCATTTACGCCCTCAACTTCATGGATAAGACCATTCTATCCAGTGCAGCAGTGTTCGGCCTGAGGGAAGACAATCATCTCGAAGGATCTAACTACTCCTGGGTTTCAAGCATTTTCTACTTTGGTTACCTCCTTTGGGCATACCCCACCACCCTGTTAATTGCTCGTTTGCCGATAGCCAAATACCTGGCCATCAACACCTTTATCTGGGGAGCCGTGGTTGCTTTAACGGCCGCCTGTTCTAACTATGGAGGTTTGATCACCGTGAGATTCTTTCTCGGCATTGCCGAAGCCACCATCTCGCCAGCCCTAATGTTTATCACCTCTACTTGGTATACTCGGGATGAGATTCCGACAAGAACCGGAATATGGTTTGCTGGAAACTCTGTCGGAGGTGAGTGGCCATTAAACGCTCGCAAGAATAAATAGTTGACTTCGATCAGGCATTGTATCGTCCCTCTTGGCTTATGGGATTGGTCATATCACCGACAGCATTAGCCCGTGGCGTTGGATGTTCATCATTCTAGGTGTCGCGACGTTTCTTCTAGGCTTCGGAGTTTTCTTCTTCTTACCCGACACTATCTCAAATGCCAAATTCCTAACACCCGAAGAACGGCAGTGGGCTGGCGATCGGGTTGTGATCGCAGGTACGGGCCGTACTGAAAAGACTACTTGGAAATGGGATCAGACGGCCGAATGCCTTCAAGATCCAAAGACATGGCTGATCTGGTCCATCGCATTACTCTGCCAGATACCCAATGGAGGTACGCAGAATTTTTCAAACCTAGGTAAGTAAGAAACGCCGTCGCAATAATAATGCATCTCATTTCTCACTCACAAATTAGTGATTAAATCATTCGGATTCACGTCGCTTCAATCAACACTCATCAATATTCCGTATTCTGTCATTTCGGTCGCGGCTATTTCCGGAACGGGGTGGCTAGCCGGCCGATTCCGATCATTGAATTGTATTCTCATCGGGCTCATTGTCGTCCCGCCGTTAGTCGGGTCCGCATTGATCGAAAGTCGCAGCTCAGTTCCTCATGGTGCTTCTCTATTTGGATATTTCCTTCTATCTACCGGGCCGTCTGGCTTGCCTCTACTTCTATCCCTTGTACAGTCTAATTACCGAGGTGTTACGAAAAAGATGACTATGACCGCCCTATTATTTATCGCGTATTGCGTTGGAAAGTATGTATCAAGACCCCAACTCGGTGTCTTTTCTTTACCGATCGCCATCTCAGCATAATCTTATTCACAGCTAGTACTTGCACCATGGAGACATTTACTAATCGTAAATATGTATAGCATTGTCGGCCCTCAGCTATTCATATCGTCAGAGGAACCTACCTATTACACAGCCTTCCGAGCCATCCTCATCTGCTATGCCTTAGTAATCGGTCTTGTAGTTGTTCTCAGATTTTATCTGCAATTTACTAATATACGGAGGCAACAGAAGGAAGGCATCGAAGGCAGCGCTGGAACATCTGGGGCTGTTGGTGGGGGCAAAGTAGTCGACATTGCTAACAACCGTAATGTCACTGAGGTGGTCAATGAAGTTCAACTCAGGCCAGAAGACTACGAAGACTTAACGGATTGGAAAACCTTTGGCTTTCGCTACAGACTTTAACTGTCATCAATTCTAATGCCTTGCCATGATTCTTTTGTCGGAACTTCTTCAGTTCAAGCACAGCCACGAATACATAATACATGTACACATTGGCAGTCCCAATCGAAAGCTACATGTACCAGTGAGGTAGGTACCTGCCCATCCAGGCATAGAACAGCACAGTTCGCTACCTACTGAACTACAAGGTTTGGAATTCAAGAAGGGAAGCGCATTGGCTTATTCTTCTTAGTTCTGTAGCTTCGAAGTCAGACGAAAAATCTGTTTCGCTCCTCAACATCTTCACACAGACTAACACTATTCACAAATAACAAACGCTTACATATCTCATATTGGCAATTCCATACCCGTTCGAGTATTTCTGTTTTCCACAATGGACGAAATGATCGCCCATTCAATTGTCCGCGAGAGAAAGGTGGTATGGTTGGACACTCTCGGATACCTGGTGCCATATTGGCCAAAAGAACCCAACATAGAAAAGATCAAATTGCTATTTACAAGACCAGAATCCATCCAAAACATCCAAGTCATTCGCTTCCCAGGTAACCACAACCGGAACTACCTAATCGAGTATCGCAGAGATAACCAACTGATTGGTAAAACCGTCCTGCGCGTTGTGCTACAACTTGTACCATGCTTCAAGACGTTGGCCGAAGTCACAGTCTTGAAATGGGTCTTCGACAAGAACATACTTCGAGTTCCCAAAGTCATAAGCCATGGAGCAAGTACCGATAACCCAGTCGGATTCGAATTGATTCACCAAGAATACCTTGAAGGCAGGCCGTTGCCCTTCAGGAAAGAAATGGGTGAGATCGACTAGTACGCGATCAATGAAGAAACTATGGATGTCATAGTGCTGAAGTTTGTCCAGTTCTATTCCATGACGTTCAAAACCCAATTTGCCGGCATCGGCAACATTTTTGAGAGCTCTATGCTTGGAAATCCAGATAGCGGGCTAGTGATAGGAATCCTACTTCAAGAGGAATTCTACTGGGGCAATCATTGGGAATACGACGTTGCCCGTGGCCCGTTTCCCAACAGTGTCGAGTGGCTCAACGTACGCCTGGATATGAAGAAAAAGGATTGCGAAATCAGATCTGCCACAGACCCCGCACTAGCCGACAGAACGCAACATATCATCAAACGACTAGAGAATCTTAGCAAAAGACTCTTTGAAAAGCACGCGATAGAGCCAACCGTACTCACAAACTGGGACTTAAGCCATGGAAACATCCTCCTAAACGGCAATGAGTTTTCTGGTGTGGTAGATTGGGAGTGTACGGCAGCCCTTCCGTTGTGGCTTGCCTGTAGTCTACCCGGCTTCCTCCATGGAAAAGCGCGTACCAGGTTGCCTGACCCGACAGCCTATAACGACGAATTTGGTGACCGGGATACGAACAGAGAAGATTACATACAGCACCTACTGGAATGGAGGCGCACGCAGCTTCAGATGGATTTCCTTTGCGAAATGGGCCGCATTTGCCCTGAGTGGGTAAAGATTTACACCAGCCCACTGACAAGACTGCGTAAAGACTACGAACTTGCCGTACGCGCTTGCAACGAACCCGGAGTTCAGAGCGACATTGAGAGATGGCTTGAGACTGTAGAGGTCGGTATTCAAAATCTCTACTGTCAGGCCCCCACGAAAGAGCACAGCGATATATCTACTTTGGGTTACTCCATTCGCAGCCTTCAAGATCGTATCTGGGACAACACAAATGATTCAGACCAAGCGAGGGACCTCGTCATAGGAGAGGAATTCCCAGCAATAAAAGAAGAAGTCCCAACAAAAGAGGAATCCCTAGCAAACAGGAAATTCCCAGCAGGAGAAGAATTCATAGCAAGAGAAGAATTTCTGGGGGAGGAATTGCCAGCAAGAGAGGAATTCCCAATAGGGGGGTTATTCCAATTAGGAGAGGAATTCCTATTCCTAACAGAAGAGGATTTTCTAGCAGGAGAGTGAAACCCAGCAGGCGAACCTTCGTCGCTTGCCTAATCCCTTCGAACCCATCCTACTCACTCTACTGATCTCATTTGGCCATAACCCCCATAACACACTTATACTTAAATTACGATCAAGATTACACCCAAGGTACCTTTATTACGCGCATCGCTATTTCTCAGAACGGTTAGGCGATATCTTTCTGTGGAATCAAAACGGAATTGAGGTTCGAGAGGGTAGCCAATCATGCGGCCATTATTAACACTAAGCCAACCAGCACGAGCCAAAGCAGGTCGCTTTCCTGGATCTTGGATCTGGCAATTTAGAGAGGAGCTGCGGAATCGACCCAACGCTGCATATCTAATATCGGATGGCAACACTGGGAACTGTCTGGACTCTAGACTCGGGCTTTCAGGTCTAGACTGACCTTCGTCATCGTCGCATGACCTTGGTTGCATCCCAAAATAGCTTACATAAATTATACAGCGATGCGCCTCATGGAATCAACTGTTCTGACAACTCCACTTGAGCTTTTCACCTTCCGGATACTGTGACCTGTGCTCCCGTGGTATCTCGCCGTGCTACCAGATAGGAGTGAGTTCCGAACGCCGTCCCCACGAGCTTGGCACCGCAGACTTAGTTCGCGATCCATGGGAAATGTCACGATATAACATGGGTGCAACAGGGAGATTTGAAATATGATGCATCTGCTTGGTCTATCCGGCGACGGTCAAGCCTTTAGTCTCTGTGGAACCGATGCATCCCACGGGCTGCAGGCACGAGGTTATCCCTACGCACTTCTTGGGTTGACCCCCGCAAGCGGGTTCCTTGGTGCTCTAATAGAAGCGACCCTATTCGCTCTGCTATTAATAACAGAAGAGATGCGGCTAGAAAGGGACACGCTCCCTTTTGCTCCTATTTTCTTTTACCCCGGGGCCAGGTATACTTCCAGCGCCTCCCAGCCAGCCAATTTACGGCTAAATGGATGGCGCGCTCTCAACGTCACCTCTCTGCTACCCCAACCGTCATTTCCTCGGTCCTTGCTACTCCAATTGATACCTGTTACGGCCTTCCGTTTTCCGAACAAAGTGTTTTGACGGGACGGAGGCTTTTTGTCATCATGTTCGTGGATGTGGCCAAGACTCGAGCTACTGTAGATGCTTCGTGCGCAATTCGATGATCTTCAAGCCTTTACGCGGTCTGGCTTCTCCCCCCTTTGCGCTGCTATGGCGGACCCCGGCCCGTACTCCTATTAGTTATATCACCATGCGCCTTGTCTTTATCTCGTCTGGTTCCAGGGGTGAAAACTAGCATACACTTATACCGAGCCGTCCAATGGGTATTTAATTACTGCGTGCCTGGAACAACATCACTTCTTTCGCATGTGAACTTAGCCCTTTCTCTTTATTACTTCTAAGCTTTACATCATAGCCTCAGACAAGGAAAGCTATCCGATACCCACGTGTGATCTGTAAGCCACCAAGTATAGTCTCGCCCAATGTATACTCTACTAACATAGGTGCAGCAGTGTTCAAGTCTTTAGCCATCTGAAACATTGTCTACCCGGCTCATAGTATTCAGAAGCATCAGGTCACAGTCAAGATGCGTTGGAACTTTGGATTAGCTTGCGTGGCTACGCTGCTCGGTGCGTAATACCTACCTCTTTTTCATTGAAGGAGGTTATAGTTCTGGAGAGAAGAACTTTGGCTAACGTGGACGACGCATCGTTCATGTCAGCAGCAACCGAGGCTCAAGCTGGCGTGTTCCGTGACCCTGACACTGGGTTTACGTTCTCTGAGAGTACCGTCGCCATCTCGACGGGAAGCGACGGTATCACATTCCGCATCGCGATCCCTAGCGACGCGCCTACAACCGGGGGCTACGATGCTGTTGTCCAAGTAGTCGCACCTAATGCTGCTGGTTGGGTTGGCCTTGCCTGGGGCGGCTCCATGACGAATAACCCTCTGACTGTCGGCTGGGTGAATGGCGCAACTGGCGTGGTTTCGGGTCGTCGCGCAACGTAAGTCTAGATTTTCCAATTATAACGAGAAGTCCCAATGTCTCGTTTGATGGCCTCATAGGCCATGATATGGGACCAAAATGGTACTGACGAGTTCTACCAGCTCGCACGTGGCCCCTACGCCGGACTCTTCCGCCACGCTCCAGGTGCTCTCCAAAGGCACCAAGACCAACGGCACACACTGGCAGTTCACCGCCAAGTGCACGGGTTGCGCGTCCTTCACGACCTCCGGCACCACCACCAAGAACCTGAACCCCGCGGGCAGCAACCGTCTCGCGTTCGCCTACGCCAAGAGCAAGCCCAGCCAGCCCAGCTCTTCCTCCAGCCCCATCAACGTCCACGACCTCTTCAACTACTGGGACCACGACTTCGCCTCGGCCGGCAACTCGGGATTTGCCGACCTTGTTCAGAAGAACCTGTGAGTTCAGTTGCGTTGAGCTGCTGTGAGGTGGGGGGGAAGTTTCAGCAGATGTTGAGGGGAGGGGATGAAGAAAGAAACAGAAAACCCTAAAATTCAAAATAAAATTACGAATAATTCCTTCAGAATCCCTTCTAACCAAGTTCGATGCGTCAAGAAACTCTTCGCTCGCCTACGCAGCCCCGACTGATCTGCGGAGGAGGGGACGTGTTGTGGTTTAACAACCTCACGCGCTCCCGACTTTTATCTACCTCTTACCTACCTACCTATCTATCTGTTAATACGATTTATTTCACATCGCGGAGAGGGGTTTCGGTGGGCTTGCGAATAAGAGAGACAGAATGGGGGAGGCGCTCTGAGTGGGTTTCGCTGTCTTTTCCGATCAGGATACCGTACCTCACGTACATACTGTATACAGAGATATAGAGTGGTGGGCTTCGCTCCTGTATATATACAATAGGTGTCTGAGAGAAACGAGTTCTTGTTCTCTATCGTGTCAGCCCCAAGGTGAACTTTCGGCTCGTTTTTGTGCTTCGCATGAACTTAGGTTCCGTATAGTCTAATTTCCTAGGAATGGCGGTGATGTCGCATGGCATCGTGTCTATATTTAACTCTGCGACTTTGGTCATGCTAATCAAGACTTGGTAGCGACTCGGCAACCTTAATTACCTGCTGGAGGCGATGGTAAAGTTCGACTCAGCTCTACTTTACATAGTTTTACGTCACATGTTCATCGACGCCGAATAAGTAAAGGAAATGGAATATAATTATACGAAAGATGTCGATGGCAACAGCTAATGTCTAACAAATTCAACAAGCATTGACACCAAACCGCGTGTAAATGAATGCTCCCTATCGTACCACCAACTAGTTCAGAGGAGAAAATTCCACAGGAGATACCTTTGCGAGGAACGCTACCTATCTAAAACTGAACCAAAGGTAAGTACTCCCACGAGATTTCGACCCCCCCCCCCCTATTTACTAGCAAGTTTCCCATCCGAGAGAATTCCGTCTAAGCCTTGATCGCCATCTCGCCCATGGGGAGAGCCTCGAGCCCTGGGTATTTGTTAGAATCCGCTTTCTTCACCACTACTCTACTTATGACGATGGAGGGGGAAAACTTACAGCCGTCAACATCCTCGGGAGCTTGTTGGTCGAGAGTGCAAGCGCTGTACTGGTCGGAGGTCTGGGCGTGGATGCCGGCGGTGGCGCAGTCGGTGTTGAGACCGCAGCTGCCGATGTTGTCCATGGCCTTCTGGAGCGTGTCGCCCTCCCAGCCGAAGAGGTAGTCACCGTGAGCGGCAGGGCCACTACATCATTCTTGTTAACAGAAGTCCAAAGCAAAGCAAGATAACGCTGCGTTGTGGACTTACCCGAGGTTCATGGAGTAGACGTAGGGGTTGGAGCCGTCGGTGGGGAAGTCGGCGCTGTCGGCGAACTCGGTCACGTTCCACATCAGCTCGTACATGATCTGGGGGAGCTTGACGGGGTGCGTCGAGGGGCAGGAGCCACCGCCGGTCGCGCCAGAGCCGGAGCTGTAGGCCACGTGGCTCTGGTGGTCGGGGCTGTCGAGGTTCTGGCCATCCCAGCAGCTGATCGCATCGTCAAGTCAGCGGTTGACCCATTTAGGCTGAAAAGTCAAAGGTGGATAGAGGAAGAAGAGAAAAAAAAAAAAGAACTTACGTGGGGAAGATGATGGTCTGTCGGATCATCTTGCAGCTCTTGGAGCTGGGGATGTCCACGGTGTCGGAACCGGTGCAGGGAGCACCGCCGACGAAGGTGTTCTCGTTGGGCGACGTCCAGCATCTGTGGCAGATGTTGGACTTCTGGACCTTGGAGGGGTCGGTGTTGGCCGCGTTGCCGGCCAGCATGCGGAATCCCTTCTTGAAGGCGGTCACCTTGCCGCTGGGGATGTAGTACAGGTCCAGACCGCCCTTGTTGACCAGCTTTCCTTGCGGGCCACCGTTGCCGACCTGAGGGACACGCTTGTATGTGCCGTTCTTGGACTTGAAGAACATGACTGCCGTCCAGTAGTTGGACTTGTCCTCCTTGAACCTGTTGTCAAGTCAGTATACGATCTTGTGTACCCATCAGTCTATCGGCTACTTACGTGCAAGATGTGCAGGTGGAGGCGGCCAAGTCGTGAGTCGAGGGGTCCATGGTGACGTTGAGAGAGTTACCACCAACCAGCTGGTGCAGGTGAGGAGTGTATGTCATGCCGGGGTTCACCAGGGGGTCGATACGGTCGACGACCAGCTGGGAGCAAGCAAATCGCAGCATGGTGTTACCAAACTGAGCGGCGGCATTTTGCGCCAAAAGCGCAGTGGCAGCGAAGGTAGTCAGCTGCATCGTGACTGATTCTAACTTGTTATGCTGATCGATGAGTCTTGGTGAGGTTGAGTTGAGACACAACGATGGTGTTGGCTTGAAGCTGTGTTGAGAGGCACGGTTGCAGAAGTAGGAACTCCGGAGGGCTGAAATCTGGGGAAGTTTCGTGATGCCTGTCGTACTTGTATGATTCGCGAGAAGGCTCTCTCTCTCGCGGGCCCAGCATCGACGAACTGCCGAGCCCGAAGAACTCGTTCGAAGATTTCTTCTCCTTGGGCATACCGAAACGATTGGCCGGGGGGGTCAATTTTCCAGCTTTGATTGACCAGATTTCCGCATTGGGGACTTAGGGCGTCCATGGCTCCGAATGTTGATTTGACCCCTGGGCCCGTCTTTCAACCCCTTCTGGCTGTATGGTATTTACCCGGTTATTTACGCCTCCCAATTATAGAACGGCGATTAATGGCAACGTAGCAGCAAGCCGCATCCAAGGCTCGGAAAATATGGGTCTAAATAAACTCGAACTGAAGATGGATGCATGCATGCTTTGCCACTGGTAACCGTACACTTACATGTGTTGGTAGGTTGAGGTTGGTCTGGATTAGGCTACCTAGTATGATCTTCCAGATCGCCTCGTTTTTGGATTAAGAACGGTTCTAGACAATATCGAGAATATTCTTTTTCTCGAGCACTCTTATTCTACCTCTCATTTGGATGCCTTTACTGCACTATCGCCCATAACCACAATCGAAGGCTTCTTTACGGCCTTCATCGATCGACACCGCAAGCAGATCGATAGCCTTACGACCGACAGTGCGGCGTAGCCTACTAGGATGCCGAAGGAGCGCCCGCTCTACACTATATCCGGTCCAAATCTCGGCCCTAATGTAACAAAGACGAAGCGCTGCCAAGTTTTCCTATAGGTCCTGGCTCGGTATGTCACGCCGTAAGCGTTATTGACATACATCCTAGTGTCGTCATTGCCGAAGTGGAATAGGGGCTATTGTTTATCTGATTCGTCTTGTTTTGATGTATAATGGTTAGCGACAGGCCTTGAATTTCCCACTAGGTCATGCTATTATCTGCGAGTGTCTTATTATGGTTATAGGCGTGGGTGTGGGTGCGGCATAAGACTCAACGTGCCCAAGCATGAGCCAACTACCTTCTTGCCTCTATATTGCGGCTGCTTGTCTTGGGCCTCTCCCCCCAACGTGATGCCCACCCAAACAATCGGTTAACAGTGCCGTAGGGTACTCTATGCGAGGGCCACATGGCGGAGAAAGTAAGAATTCCAAATCATGCCCCAGTGCTGGGTCAAGGGAATATCCTTATATGACTTAGCATCCACGTCGTCGTAAGCTAAAATGCAAGCCTGATACAAAATGCGGCCCAAAATAGGCCCGCAAGCAAATGTTCATCGATGAAGTCCTGTTATGCAAGATAGATAGGTACCTAGATAGTGTTGTTCGTAACCCAATCTGTTGAGTAATGCCGCATGCAAACTGTTTGAGATTAATCATCTATCCGGCCGATACCTGCGGATCTTGATGAGATAAATTTCTTGTAATATTTGGAATTCTCTGGAATATTCCTCGGCAACGTGGAAGATGACACAAAACCTGGTTCACATGTTTTGTTAACGTGGCGCGCATGGGAGCTCTACCAAAATAAGTATTTCACCTACCGGATCAATCATCATAGACAAATTAATAGATATGAGGTGGATAGGAAGCAGAGAGTCACGAATCTCCCCACGAAATAAGACCTCATTGAGGGTCCTGAGGGAACAAGACTGCAATGTGCAAGTTCATTCCGAATGGTATTATCTCAAGATACTCTGAGCACTGGCATCTTCGTAGCCTCGCTGCATTAACCCCGATAAAGCTTACTTTAGTAAGAGTTTTGTTGAGTACCTACCTAAGATATAATGTTTTTATGATTATCACCATATGGAAATCTTTGAGACAGCGGCACTGGGCTAATGGATCTATGTCCTGCTGACGGCCAGCCACGAAGCCTCACCAGAGACTGTGCTTGAAACTTCCAATAGCATGGTCATCTGAGTGCTAGTCGAATTTTAAATTCATTTGAATTAGGACCCTGCCGGTTCTTCCAGTTTATCGAATCGCTGCTATCATCTAAGACGAGGATTGTATATATCATAGATATGCCGAGGTATCTATCCATACCTCTCCATTTCCCATGTTTAGTCTCAATGCCTACCCCATGGTACTGTATAAGGCCATTATTTCATAGATAGACAAAACACTCTTCGATATTGCCATGGGATAGATAAGCGTAAGATGTGCTCTGCTGCACTAGAGCTGCGAAGTAAACTATTCCGGAATTTAATATTTCCAAAATATCTATCTCTTATTTAGTAGACCTTTTGAAGATAGGTAGATAGATTTTATAACATATCGAGTGAGGTTCATCTAGTCTTGCGTGATAACCTCGCGATATCGCGACAATGATCCAACCCCGTGGGGACTCCACAGGGGGTTTCGCGAGATCAACAGCCGAGACCAATCAACTCCCCTATTATTCCTGATAGCACTAGCTAGTCCAACCAATTATATCCAATGCGCACCCCCGGGATTTCTTATACTCTACTAGGAGCACGCGTTATCAGATCTCGGGAGGTGCCTAAACTGCCGGGATGTCACACTGGCACGATCGGATGCCGATCAGGTGGGTGAGGGAGGCGTTGCGGACTTGAGGGCCGCCGCCAGAACTTGGGTTCTTGTTTTTTTTAGATTAACAATTGTTATGTAATTATTTGAATCCGAGGAGCGAAATAATTAGCGATAATGGTATTGAGTCATCGCATCGTCGCGGGCTTCCTTTTTCAGGGGTTGGGTCTTGTTGTGGCGTGTACTGAGCCACAGACCAGGTCGTCCAAGTCGCAGGTAAGAGGCCTTTCCTATAGATTTCAAGTCTTCACTCTATGTTATATGATATACAAGAGGGGTATAAGTAAAATGCACGATAGAACTAATACTATAGAAGTCTGCCCAACTTGACCTATCGCCATTTTACAACAACAAGGCCTTTGGGACGTATCCGGGCGAAACTTCTTTCGACACATTGAACCAATCATATCCCGCACCCAACCTAGAGACACCCTATTATAGATCAAGTTATACAGGCATAACTTATTCCTTTCCGGGGTATACCGGACCCGATAGTCTTGACAATGTCATAAGCGACTCGCAGTCCATCCTCGTACCAGCCGGGTCGTACTTCTCGGCCTCATTTTTAGTCTCTGGGGACAAGGAGTTCGCAACTGTGTCAGGAAATGTAACTTTCAAATACACCGACAACACCACATCGGTATATGAGCTCCGCTCGCTAGACTGGTATAGCTTCTTGACAATCAACCGCGGCGAGATCATCTTCCCAAGCCGCTTCACTGCCACAGGCGTGGACTACAACACAAGCCACATATTCGAGCGCACGGCAGCTTTGAGCCCTAGCAAGGAGTTGCGCACCATCACTCTTCCAGCGGCGTCTAGTGTCGAAGATGGTAGGCTGCATGTGTTTGCCATTTCCCTGCACGGCGGCGGCTCAACAGTTGATGTACAATCTATTCGTCCGACTCAGAAGTGGCTTGACGTTGGTGTGCAGGCCGTTGAGGTTACTGTCAATAACGCGGGGGCCGATTGTATTGCGGGAGATGGTTTGACCTTGTCGCTCTCCGGAGACGGGCTGCAGACAATCAACCAGGGACATTTGAAGCGACTATGCCCCGGTGACCAGAAAATCATCACCGTCGGAGTGATATCGTCTTCGAGTGAAGCCATAAACGGAACTGTGGTCATCGACGATGGTACCGATCAACTGGAGGTTGGATTCACGGACATCCAGTTTGGCTTGATCGAATGGACCACTGACCTAGAAAATCTCGCGAAGCACGAGAGTCCAGAGTGGTTCAACGATGCCAAGTATGGAATATTCATCCACTGGGGGCCTTATTCCGTGACAGGATGGGGAAATTCCTCGCCTTATGAGAGCTACGCAGAGTGGTTCTGGTTCGTAACCCTTCATCACATTAACACAAAGGCATAATTGCTGACCGATAACCTAGGTGGTACTCAACCCATCATCCAGAAGCCGACGCCTCAGACTTCTACGACTACCGCTTACGAACCTATGGCGAGAACTGGGCCTACGATGACACATTCCCCAACTTCACAGCATCCAACTACGACCCCAAAGCCTGGGTCGACCTGATCGCGGACGCCGGCGCGCAGTACTTCGTCATAACCTCCAAGCACCACGACGGCTTCGCACTCTTCGACGCCGGAGCAAGCAGCAACCGATCCGCGATACACCACGGGCCAAAACGCGACGTCCTAGGCGAGCTCTTCGACGCAGCAGCAGCACACCAGCCCCACCTGAAGCGCGGAACCTACTTCTCGCTGCCCGAGTGGTTCAACCCCGACTTCGGGCCGTACGGCTTCGACCAGCTGGACCCGGCCACGAACCCGGGCACAAGCAGCTGGCCCGGAATCCCAGCCACAAACCCGTACACGGGCGTCGCGGAGCCGTACACCGGACACATCCCGGTCTCGGACTTCCTGCCAGACGTCATGCTCCCGCAGATGGAAGCGCTGGCGCACGCGTACGGCACGGACGTCATGTGGTGCGACTGCGGCGCGGCCAACACGACGGCCGCGTTCGCGTCAAGCTGGTGGAACAAAGCCCGGGCGCAGAACCGCCAGGTCGCGATGAACAGCCGGTGCGGCGTCCCGCAGGCCGCCGACTTCGACACGCCCGAGTACGCGCGGTTCGGGGCGGCGCAGCGCCGCAAGTGGGAGACCAACCAGGGCTTGGATCCGTACAGCTACGGGTACAACGGCGCCACGCCGGCGGACGCGTACATGAACGCCAGCGCGATCGTCTACACGCTTGTCGACATTGTGGCCAAGAATGGCAATTTGCTGCTGGATATTGGACCCCGTGCCGATGGGAGCATTGTCCAGGCCGAAGTCGATGGTTTGCGGGAGGCGGGGAGGTGGATTGCGGGACATGGCGAGGCGTTGTTTAATACTACGTATTGGTTTGTGCAGAGTGAGATTAGTGGTGGTGCGGATGGACTTGGACCGGATGTGAGGTTCACGCAGACGGATGGCGCGTTTTATGTTTTGTTCTTGGAACGGCCGGTGTTGAGGGGTGGTGTGGTGGAGGTTCAGGCGCCGGTGCCGGTTCTGGGTGGGGATGTGGTTAGTTTGGTTGCTGTTGAGGGTGGTGAGGATCTGGCTTGGACGGTGACGGGAGAAGGTAGTGAGAAGACCCTGAAGATTGACCTTGATGATGCACTGTTGGATGAAGATGAGTATTGCTGGGTCTTTAAGATCGAATACGCATGAGGATATCAGTCTAGAAACAATGCCGCACCAACTTAACCAACTCCAAGAATGTTTTCACTCCCGTCGTATCTATAAATCATACCAGTCCTTCTTTACTACTACTCCACCGTCATTCTTCTTACTTCTCGAGGGAGATCAGGAGGGCTTCTTCCATTTCTATACTGCCAAAGACGACTAAGATCCTTGACTCTCACATTCCCATCATCAATCTCATCCTTGTCATAAAAACTGCCATGCACCGCAACCTCCCCTTTCACCATGCTCCCCCTTCTTCCAGCAAGCTCGATCATGGACCAGCTGTTCTCCACAGCTTCGCGCAGGTCGTCTTTTTCCGTGCCCTTCTTCGCCACTTCTACGATGCTGCTCATGAATTCATTACGCTCGGCGCACCCTATGAACTCGCCTTTTGCATCGCGGGCTAGCGGGAACATCCCGTTGAGATAGTGCTGGCAGAACTGGTGGCCGCCGCGGGGAGAGGTGCGGTTGAATACGCGGCCGATGTATCGTGGCATTTCTCGAGAGGCGCGCTCGTTCGTCACGAAATGTAATATTCCCCACAGCGCCACGAAGTCGGTTGTGTGAGCATAATGCTCAACATGTGCGATCGCGCGGTCGGATGCCGGTACCGTGTAAGCTGTTGCACGTGAAACACTTGACTCCTGTGTAGTAAGAGTCGGAACTCGAGGGAGTCTATTTGTCTCGAATGAATGGGCACTGCCGTTTGATGGGCGTCTTCTCGACACTACTGATTGAGTCTCAACCGGAGAGTCGGTGAGTGGGATTTCAGTGATGGTTGTAGGTATAAGAGTATCTGTTCTAGGAAGCTTCTGTTCTGCTGATTGCGAATCGACATGTCGATGTGGGTTGTTGAAATGGTTGGATGCATTTCCAAATGTGTAAACTTCAAGCTTGGACAGGAGGTCCTGTGGGAGCTCTTGGAGGAGCCAATCGAGTACCAACCCACCTTCAATTCCACCCTGAGAATGCAAAATGAAAATGACTTTCGTATATTGTGGATTATATAGCTTCTCTTTGATAATCTTATATGCTGCGCGAATGTCGCTCGTGGCGTAACCGAAATTGCGTTGGACGAGACATTCGACAACATCGAAAATGATACCGGTGGTACGGTTGTGAACACCAATAATCGGCCGCTTGAAGGTGAGCGCCAGACGATTGATGTTACTTTTGAGCCAAGCCTCGCTATTTTGAGGGTTAGTGGACCTGCGCAAGAAATATGGTAATGGGGTCACGATACCCAACAGCAACGCCGTTCAAAAATATCCACTGCTCATGGGCGTGCTCTTCTTTAGCAGGGGCGTATTTTGGATCCGAGTGAAAGGTAATGGTGTCTCCATTCAAGCCCAAGCATAATAGCCAGTTCAAAGTGAAGAAGCCAGCTAGCCCTATGGCTACCATCCAAACTGGAAAGAGGAGAGTTAAGGGCAATGTCAATATGAAGAATAGTTGAAAGATAAAAAGAATGACATGAATGATCATGCATTTGATATTGTCCCGAGTAAATGAGAGCTCGTCAAAATGCTCTCCGTCGCAGGGTCGAACCGGCCAGACCACCCAAGGCAAAGCCCAAGCGAAAGTGAAGAAGTATCTCACATCCCACATCATCAACCTCCATGGCATGTCCGTATAGCTGTAACTAATGACAGACTCGCCGCCAACCTGAGAGCCGAAGAACTCGGTGCGATCCATAGCGGGCGTTGGTCGTTGTCGAGCTCGGGCTCCATGTGTTTGTGTCTTCGCAAAGATTCCAGACATGTAAAGCAGACCGCCAACCATGGCAGCAAGGACACAACCAAAATAGACGGGAAAATTAACAGCAGAAAAGAGAGCCCCAGAATCGGGATAACAACATGTTTTAATTACTCCTAGGATACCCATCCTCGCGTACGAAACGTTTTCAGCTAGGCTACTACCTACCTGCCTTAGTAGACGAGGCTTACATTTCACTCCAACGGCCAGGTCATACAGAGGAGAGTCAATGCACGGTGGCTTTTTTCCATGGCGTCGGAAAACGGCACGCAGGTCGCTGCGCCGTGACATCGTGGCTCGGCAGCGGCCCTCTACAGGGCTGAGAGGTTCACCCCTTGGTGTCCATCTTGATGGGTGTACGGCCAATAGGCAGCAGGCAGTAGAAATATGAGTTGGTCACAAATCTGGGTCATCTGAGCTGGAATAGTCTAAGTTGTGGATGGATGGGGGGAGGAGTGAGACAAATGAGGTTTCTGTTTCTGTTTTTTATAAAATCAGTGACTATTTCAGGTATTGTTGGGGGCCTTTTTTTCTATCGGTGCGGGTTTTGATTCGCTAGAATAAGAATACTCCAAAAATGATTGGAAGATGCTTCACCGAAAAAATAATGTTAGAAGTAGGATTAGGTATATTACATTTATCATATTCTGTTTATGATAAAATGTCATATTGAAAAGGAGATTTGATTTGATAGAATATTAATTAGAGGCAAGGAGGCTCGATAGATGCCCGTGAAGATGACTCTAACAGCAGTCACACAGCCTGTCACTAGCGCTATTACTTAGTGTATACTCAGTGGGGTAAGCACCTAAGCTAAAGCTCTATGTAACCTCAGCTAGGTGTCTTCTGCCGAGGCAGTTACGTCAAAGAGATGCAACTTCTAGTTGTCTCAAAGAACAGCAGTTGATACTATTTCTTCAATCTTTAACCTTTCATTTCATATTTGTCGCAACTTTACACACACCATCGATACGATATCCCCAAAATGGAAGATCCGCAAATTTCCCCGCCAGGGACGTCCGTCTCAACACCCAAAGTCGTCATCATGATGGCCGATTATGGCCACGACCCTACAGGTACGTTGCGCCCACGCATCAATACTTTGTACTGCGCATTCTCACGAGTCTAATCACCCAGAAACCGCTGTCCCCTACACCGCATTCAAGAACGCTGAATACGACATCAAATTTGCCACCGAAAACGGAAAGCCGCCACGATGCGACAAGAAGATGTTGGAAGGATTTACACAGAAGCTGCTCGTACGCCATGCTGACCCGCGATAGCTCGCACGAGATAGCGGCAACACCGATCCTAACAACTTAGCAGGGCGCAAAGAAGGAAGTCATTTCGATGTACAAGAAGATGGCCGTGAGCGACGAGATGCGACATCCGCTATCCTGGTCCGACCCCGCCTTCACGCTCGATTCCTTCGACCTCGTCGTCTTCCCCGGCGGCCACGAGAAAGGTGTCAGACAGATCATCGAGTCACCCATCGTACACAAGCTTGTGCTTGACTATTTCCCCAAGACCAAGAGGCCAAGCAAGAAGGTCGTAGGTGCCGTGTGTCATGGTGTCATGGTCTTGTCCGAGTCGAAGGATGCTAGTGGGAACAGCGTCATACGCGATTGTAACACCACGTCTTTGCCCGCGAAATTCGAACAAGCTGCTTTTTGGGGAACTCGTGCAATTCTCGGCGATTACTACAAGACTTTTGGCAAGGACAGCGCAAACACTGAGGAGTCAGTCAAAAAAGTGCTCGCTGATCCAGCTCAATTCAAAGCCAGTCTAAATCCCGGCCCGTAAGTACCTATTTGTTCATTTACTCTACCATGCCTGCACGGCAGTTTGACGTGACTTTTCCTACTCACCTACTACAGTTTTATCGTCGAGGACGAACAATACAATTACATCAGTGCCCGATATCCAGGAGACGCGGAGCTTTTTGCTGAAGAGATAATCAAGCTATTTGAGAGCTTCCACAAAATTGTCTAAGCCGGATGGACATAGGCTACACCAGCACGATCTGATGATTTATGAAAGATTTGATACCCCTTTATAACGTACTCAGGATAGGGATAACGGAAGAATGATGTAGCGAAAATGTATTATGGTATTTAAGCCTCTAAAATCAACTTGACTGCGTCATCGACGCCTCGCGCGACTATTGCTGGAGTGCGCGTTTCGTCTAGTCGATCTATCCAACCCGTGCCAGCCCTGTCGATGAAGGCTGCTCTCAAGCCAGCAACCCCTGCTCCGGCAACATCGAACGGATTGGCACTGACAACCCAGACATCCTTCTCTTCGCCTTGCTTTCCAACCTCTTTGACAAGATGGTTGTAGACTCTCATATCTGGCTTGAAACACTTCAGACTATCAACAACGATAAGCGACTTAAACCTATGTGCATGAGGTCCGAGGTCTGGTGAGTTCTTGACGGAATTCGAAACCATCGCTTCAGTGCCATTCGAGAAGACGTGTGCCTCCACGGAATTGCTATTTTGTTCCAGAAGCTTCAACACTGAGGGTATTTCCGGGAAGACGTGCAATTTGTCATACGACTTCATCAACTCATCGGCGTCTTTTTCCGAGAGTGTCAAACCATGCTCTGCTACCGCATGATATAGAGAACTTCGGGTGATCTCGCTGAATGATCGGAATTCACCTGGAGGAATAAGTTAAAGAGGTATTCTAATTCACTAGTGGCATTAGATATACATACCCATGGCAGTAATCCGCCATGTATACTCTAGCTGATATCGCCTCCATACGGTAGCCAGCGACTTGGCCTTTTCTCTGCCGTAGATTTTAGTTAGCTCGTCGCCGATGGATTCAGGGGACAATAGTGTCCCGTAGAGATCAAATGCGATGACAGTCTTTTTAGTTGCCATTGAAGCCAGCATCCGTTGTAAAAATTCCGGAAAGTAAGTTAATTAGGAAGGCTTTTAGTCCAAATGGAACCGCAGTCTTCTCCTCTTTCTTTATAGGAGCATTCACATGATGAATAAACCGAACCATCAGCGGCTATCTACCTAGTTGGGTACATAAGAAACGGTTGCATCACTAATCTCTCAGGATATGCATCATCAACAGCCTTTGTCTACATAAAAAAATGTAACCAATACTTTTGGTGGTAAGCTCCCGAATTTCTGCACAATAAGCACGCGACCACATACTAGAAACGGAGGAATATCAAGCAAGCGCGTAACAATGCCATCTATTATATCACACGTTTCTACCTAATGAGCCGACACTTCATAAAGCTATAGATCTTTGCTAGATAGTAGGTAATGTCCATATCAAAATTGGAATATTAGGAAGAACCGTTTCTATAATTCGTAAATTACCCCGCCAAGAACAGAGCTAAATCATGCGGGGTAATTAATAGGTACAGTAGTGACGGGTAGTGACGTTTTAGTTGCATTCCGAGGTCATTCGCTACGCCGTTCTTAGTCATCTCATCATCCTCAGCTTCTACCTAATTTAGCTTCACATTCATGACTTGGTCAATAGATGGGGTTTTATGTAGACTTATATAGCTTCATTACCCTTGCTTAGGGACTTTCTACGATAATGTTTGAGTCTCGAGTTTATATACAATGCAATATATCTTACCCAATGTAAATAACTGTACACATGTAATAAGATGACAAGCATACCAGAGGACCAGCAAAAGAACTACGATGTATTCCGAGATTGTCTGTCGACGGCTCTGATCGAGAAAATCTCCAAACCTCAAACCAAACGGAAGCGAAAGCCCAAATCCAAAAAGCCATCCTCACCAACCCCCACCACCACCCCCGCGCAAAACGGGGACGCAGACGCAGACGCAGATCTCACCTACGCCGACGACCTAGCCGACTTCGCAGACTACATAGCGTCGGAAACCTTCGACGCGCTTCCCCAGGACCTCAAGACCCTCAACCACCACACCTACACGCAGGACGCCGAGCTGCAAGCCCGGTACGCCCTGCCCCTGACAGGCCAGGACATCCCCGGCCGTGAGCGAGACGCTGTCCACGTACGGCGTGACGCACGACAGCACGCAGGGCATCGACGAGTTCCTAGCGCCGGTCCTGACGTCCTTCGTCGGCGCTCTGACGACGGCGCCGCCCGCGCCGCGGGCCACGCTGCGCGACGCGCTGGGCTGCGAGATGTGCGGCCGCGACTGGGTGCCGCTGTCGTACCACCACCTGATCCCGCGGTTTGTGCACGCTAAGGCGGTGCGCCGCGGGTGGCATAAAGAAGAGGACTTGCAGAGTGTGGCTTGGCTTTGCGGCGCTTGTCATCGCTTTGTGCATCGCTTTGCGGTCCATGAGGATCTGGCTCGACGGTTTTATACTGTGGAGTTGCTGATGCGCGAGGAACAGGTGCAGAGGTGGGCGGAGTGGGTTTCGCGGTTGCGGTGGAAGGGGAGGTGATTTTTGTTGTGTCCGCGGTTGTGTGGGATGCGTACGGTGGCATGTAGCTCACTCTGCCTAAGTTGAGAGTTCTCTAGGTCGTCTACTTAAGGTATTGGTGTTGGTTACCTGGAAGCACGCTCGTGCTGATCTCATCCTATCTTCCTGCCAACTCTAGTAGAATATTATATGAGGAGTTATTTAGTTGTCTCGCTTCCAAAAGAAGGGACATGAACTACCAACGCTCAAAGAGAGAATATGGAATCATGGAGTTCTTCATGAGGTTGGCTACTTTATGTAAGTACCTATAGTACATTCCCCTTATTATACGTGAAAATATGAGTTAGGCCAATTATCACGAATCGAAACTTACGTAGTTCATTCCTACTGAGACTTGAATGTATTATCAGAAATAGTGGGAGTTACATTAGAGGGCGTGAGAACGACATATATAAAAGCATCATCTTTGCCCAAGTTCTAGCGAGGATACATTCAAACAATCTATTTGCCGTCCACCTTTCATCGGTAACTAGGTACGGACCGTTCAAGAGCTTCAGCAAGAAGAGAAGCCATCTAGCTCCCAATCGCCCTCTACCTTCGAAGAGATCTCGTCAAAAGTCATAACACAATATGCAGGCACACCCAGACTTTTCAGATGGATCATCTACACCTGCAACGTCTGTCTCTTCATATAGTTCTGACGCCGAAATCGACACCAGCGACAATATGGAGACCGCGGGCAACGGAACCTATGACAGGCAGACGGGATCGTACAAGTACAGATACCACAATCTTGCCAGCCGTGGGATTACCATACAATTGCCCTATGAAACTCCACCACCCAGAATATCCAAGATAGTGGACGAGATTCGGAACGATACTAGCGATACCTCCAAAACATACTCGAAGATCACTGCACAACTACCCGAATCCGAACACGAAAAGCTATTCATTATGATGCGTGTAGTGATAGAAATGAACTTCGAGGACGCCTTAGAAGGTACGTGGTCTGCGAGACACCCTAACATCTTCTCTTGGCATAGACGATCAGCATACATGGCTCTTCCTCTATGATGAAGGAATAATACGTGGATTGGATCACCTATTCACTACTGGAGCACTTACCGGATTTCTTGCGGAGAGATATGGTCTAGCCAGACCAGCGCCAGACCTCACACTCGGATATGTACTAGGGGAGGCCATATACAGCGAGAAAGCCCAGCATGTATTGAAGCCATGGTACGACACCGTCGGTATAGGCGACGCTTCCGTCAAACCCTTGTACCGCCCCTACCTTATCGTTGAGCAAAAGACTGCGGGTGGGAACCTATACTTTGCGCAGAATCAGTGCATGACCGACACAGCTGCCGCCTTGTACCTTAACGACCCGGTGTTCACAAATGCCGATGAGAATATCGTCTACAGCATGGCCCTAAACGACAGCCAGGTGAAGCTCAACATCGGATGGGTAGAAGAAGGGATTGTCGAGGGCAAGACTGTTTGCAGGTACAAACTCTGGGAGTTCGAAAACGCAAATCTGTCAAAGTTGGAAGACTTCCAAATGATACGGAAGATGGTGATGAACATCCACCTGTGGGCTCTACGCAGAAAGAAGGACATGAAAAAATCGATTGACGGGGAAGCTAATTTACTCGTTAATTGTATCAAGGCGTCTACAGCTGGAAGCCTATCTGAATAGAATAACGACAAGTCCAGAGGTGGAAGTATAAGTTCTATCACGAAAAGAGTTACTCTGAAGTAACGTAGCGATGTCTCACATGAAATACCTCATAATGGTTGCGGCGAGATGTAAATATCAATGCTGCCAACAAAGGCTGGAATATCTACCGCAAGTGGTAGCACGTGGTAGTAATCGGTAGCTTAGTTATAGTCAAATAGAACGATCATCAATTCACCATCTCTTCGGCGCCGAAGCACCGCCGGATGAGAATGTCCGGCTCATGGTGTTCACTTTTGACCTCTCCTTCTCAAGTTTCGCCAGTCCTGTCCTATCCGTGATAGGAGTAGCATCAATGATGTTGTCGAAGGCATCATCATCATCATCATCATCCTCCTCTTCTCCGTTGTCAGAGTCTGGCTCTATATCTGAGTCGACCTTGTACTTCCCCGGCTGCGGCGGAGGGATTGCTTGTGGTTTTGGCTTGCGATCCGAGTCGTCTGCATTGGCGAATGGCTTCGACGCTAGAATTTTACGTCGAATCTCTTCCATTTCGGCATCGTCATCTGAATCGTCGGAAATATCAAAAGGATCTTTGCTTGTCTTCTTCTCTTCCTGATCTTTCGTGGCTTCTCCGGGCTTGGGCCATTGTGTCGGTTTCTTGCCAAGGTAAATCCCGTCAACACTATCGTCATCCTCACCATCAGCCTTTTCCTCATCCTCGTCTTCGTCCTCTTCATCTTCCTCTTCATCATCGGTGTCGAATATTTCCCTGCGATTGACATTTCCGCCCTTCCATAAATCATCGTCATCCGCATTCTCTCTGCTTTCGGCGTGTTCGCGCTCTAGTCGTTCTAACCATTCTTTCTCAGTCTTCAGGACCCCTTCTTCGTCAGCGCACGCTGCGTACTTCTTAAGTAGCTTCGAGTTGATGGCAAGGAAAGATTCGCCGTAGTTGAATGGTCGCAAAACGTCCTCCGCCCAGTCGGAATGTCCACATATGTAGAAGGCGGCAGCTAATGCTTCAACACAGTTCAGTCGAAAGGGCTTGCCGTAGTTGACAGTATTCGCAGCGACCAGGTATGGTAGTAATCGCTCGCATTTTCCGCCGACTTTATTCCACTGGACTTCTTGCGTTCGCGCCCAGGAGCATTCCACAACCGCAGCGCCATACAGTTCCATAAGTTCCTTGTCGGCCGGAGAGATCTTGTGCTTGCCGTTAGGTGTGATAATGACACCGTTATGTCTCTGGCCAAGATGAAGGTCGCGCATGAGACCAAGTCTTATAAGCTTCTTTCCTGAGCATCGCTTCGGATCGCAGTGGTTCAAGTCCCAGCACGCGGCTTTGTAGGCGGGTTTAGAGGAAGCACCCTGGTCGGAATCATCGTCGGCGCCGCGGGGTCTAGATCGAGGATTTCCATGGCCTTTTCCGCCTCGTGACGAGAATTTGTCTTTTTTATGACGAACCATTTTGGTACTCTGAGAGTGAGGGACTTGGCGCAAAAATAGTATCGGTTCTCAACTTCGTGGCGAATAAAAATTGGAAGGCAACATTAAAAGCTTCGTTCTTTCAAAATGATGCTGAATGACGGAGCGCGGGGCACTGTAGCTACCCTGAATTCTGGATTGAACCCTTGGACCTTGTAAGCAGACTAAAAGTCTGCCTGATTATTGAGTATTCGTATGTAAGTATGTAGACACTCTTATTTTGTTACCGGGTTTTATCTGCCTGAGCAGCTGAGTAAGTTCATAGAACTCCGCAAAAACACCCTGATAAACGAATTTGACCTGCTTAACAGGTACGCGTATGTAGTTACTTAAACCATGGTTCTCATGATTCAAAGAAATATTCCAACATTCCATGTCCCTATCTTTTGTCACAGTGCTTAATCATCTACGCGATCTAATCGTTTAACCTACCTTAAAGACTATAAACACTATAACCCTTTTTAAGCTATTATCTCATCAACAGTTGAGTAAAGATCCGATGTGCAAGCTTAAATAAATGCATGAACCCACGATATTCGCGGGGCTTCGATAAGATTAGATCAACTTTTTCTCCCCTTAGCAGCCTAGAAAACTTCCATGGCCCACTTTTAGCTTCTTTTACCGCGCCGCCCGCCACAAGTGTTGAGCCACAGCCAAGGATCTTGGGTGGGATGCCGCTATCCATTAGAAGCTGCGTAACCTTTCAGCGATAACCCTTTCAAGCTTCAGCATCTCCACTAGCAACAACAACAACACCAACATCATCGTTGCCAATGAATGGAGAGACCAATGCAAGAGTATACGACCAAATGTCTAAAGATAGACCGAACAACCCTTAAAGCGCATTGAAACCCCGCGCGATTATAGACTATTCTATACTTACCAACTATCGCTTGTAACGAAAAGAGTGCAACTTTGAAACAAGATGGAGGCCGCCTCCGCTCGTGCGGCTGCGAGAGATCGCTGGAACGAGTTGGGATTCCCACGACCGTCTCAGCTGCAGCGGTTTATAGCAAGCGCTTGTAGCGCCGAAAATTACGAACCGAACCTAGCTCTGAACCTCGAGATATCCGATCTGATCAATAGCAAGAAAGGCAGCGCTCCCCGCGAAGCTGCCGTCGCCATAGTCAACTACATCAACTCGCGCAACCCCAACGTCAGCCTCCTAGCTCTTAATCTTCTCGATATATGCGTCAAGAACTGCGGATACCCATTTCATCTTCAAATTAGCACCAAGGAGTTTCTGAACGAGCTGGTTAGACGGTTTCCTGAGAGGCCTCCGATTCGATATACGAAAGTCCAGTCTAAGATCCTGGAAGCGATCGAAGAATGGAGAAGCACAATATGCGAAACCAGTCGGTACAAGGAGGACCTGGGCTTCATTCGGGATATGCACCGGTTGTTGAGTTACAAGGGATACCACTTCCCCGAGGTGCGGAGGGATGATGCTGCCGTTCTGAATCCAAGTGATGTAAGTAGATTGCGACGCAGTCTGTGTTTCTACTCGGGCTCCATTAACAATCGCAGAATCTGAAATCGGCCGAAGAGATGGAGGAGGAAGAACGAGAGGCGCAGTCTGCGAAGCTTCAGGAGTTGATACGACGAGGTACTCCCGAGGACTTGCAAGAGGCGAACCGACTGATGAAGATTATGGCCGGATATGACACTAGGTCCAAGACCGATTACCGAGCAAAGGCGGCTGAGGATGTTGGCAAGATCCAAGCCAAGGCGCGTCTGCTAGAGGAGCGGTTGGCAGCGTTTCAGCCAGGCGATTCCATGAAGGACGGTGACGTCTTTGAAGAGTTGGCTGCGGCCCTTCAAAGCGCGCAGCCCAAGATACAAAAGATGTGCGAGGAAGAGTCAGACGATCATGAAGCGGTAGCCAAGTTGTTCGAAATAAACGATAGCATACATCGTACGGTCGAACGGTGGAAGCTTCTCAAGAAGGGCGACATAGAAGGCGCCAACAAGATCGCCCAGGGCGCACCCATTCCATCAACGTCTGTAGCAGCTGGAAAATCAACATCGGCCGCAAATGAGCTCTCGTTGATCGACTTTGACGCGGATGCTGCGGCGAATGGTGCTGGTAACAATGCCGCCGGGTCGAGTTCGCAATCCGGTGGTCTTGAAAATGACTTGCTGGGTCTTTCTTTAGGGGACAGCGGTAATAGCTACGGTCAAGGCGGCGGGATCTCACTCGGGTTTGGGGCCAACCAAAGTGCGTCCATCAAGAATTCTATCGCACACAGCTATACTAACATGAATTCAGACATACCGGGTCCTGCATTATTGTCGTCCGTAACCCAAAACAGCAGCGCGAAAGGACCAGTATCAGCTCCTACTCCCCCGCCATTTTCCCCCTTTTCAGGATTTACGTCAGCTCCGTCGGGATCCCAATCAAACACTCCACAACCCAACCTATCCCAGCAATCCACCTTTTCCAGGCCACCGCCTCAAAAAGCAGCCCCCGTCAACGACCCCTTTGCCGCTCTCGCCTCTCCTCAATTCTCGTCCAAGCCCTCTACTCCTACCCCCCCGACAGCCGCAGTCGCACCTGCGCCCGCGGCGGCGACAAACGACGATGACGAATGGTCATTCTCGTCGGCGCTCCCTCCCGAGCCTTCTCTTCCCAAGGAACACACTGCCGTGGTCAAGGACGGCCCCTTGAAAATCAACCTTGCGGCGAGAAGACCGGATGGAAGAGGCTCCCTCGGGCTCATATTCGCCTTCTCCAACGGCACGGCGACACCCATCAGCAATCTCCACTTCCAGCTGGCCGTGACCAAGGTAAGCAAGCAGCTCATCCCACCACCCCCCTTTTCATCCCATCATTTGAACGTAAAACTAACTTCAGAATGAAAGGGCTTCGAGCTTCAACTGCAACCCCAGACGGGCCGCGCCCTGCAGCCCTTCCAGTCGGCCGGCGTCAAGCAGTCCGTCGAGGTCTTCCACGCCGGCGACAAGAGCAAGAGGGTCGAGAGCATCAAGCTTCGGTGGCGCGTCGGCTACGTCCTCGGCGCCGAGCAGAAGAGCGAGATGGGCGAGATACCCGAGTTTTCGCTCGCGTGATGCTTGAAACGTAGACGTAGACGTACGTGTGCTGGTTGTTGCGTTAAGCTAGCTGAGTGCTTGACTGACTGACTAGCTTGGAGGGATTATTGCGGACATGTTTGGTATGTATGTATGTATGCATGTATGTATGCTGAGGGGGTGGCGATGGTGATGATTTAGGCAGGCAGGTGTCTAGGCAAAATCGAGAACGGTGCTGTCTGGTGGTAGAATACAGCACAGTGCAGTTCTGGACGAAGCAGGTGGTGGTTCTATGTCAAGTACCAAGGGGTACGAAAGTTAGTTGAGAGTAGTAGATTCAAAAGAGAGGAAGATTTTGCCATGTTAGTTTTGAGATCTTGCGGAATTTTGTTGTGTTTTCATGGTATGATGTGACTCGGTTTGGGGACGTTATAGGCAGGTGGTCTCTTGGTCATATATTTTGGTTGGAGGTGAGTGCTTTCTAGGTATCTATTGCCTTAAAGAGGTAGCCGTTCCTACAAGGCATAGTAGAGTAAAACCCAACGCCACGAATGCAGTGTATGCTACTACCACCAAGCAGGCGCCGATGCTTTGAACTCCCTATCCGGGGAGCCATTTTCCTTACCAACTCATGAGTCCGGTCTTTGTATCTACATCTAATACAACTCGTCTACCGTCGTCCATATATTTTCTATATATATATATACATGTTCATATATGATGGATATCGTACAGATCAGTATCTTCAAACCTCATCAGCTTTCATCAATATTGGGTATTGTGGCAGGCAAGTTGATTGGCAGAGATAGCAACGTATATGTAGGCAGTTACCTATCAAGATAACCCAACTACAAGCTCCTCTCTGTCCTAACCTCCTCGTAAGCCTGGATCTGATCGCCGACCTCGAAGTCCTGGAACTCGTCGAAGCCGATACCGCACTCGGTGCCCTTGCGGACTTCCGCGATGTCTTTCTTGAGATGTTTCAGAGTCTCGAGTTTGCCTGTCGTGGTTGTTAGTTACCTAGTCACAAATACGCATGAAAAAATAGCATCAACAAGAACTTACCGTCGAAAAGCTTCTCCCCGTCCCGATAAACGCGGAAGAGGCTATTTCGCGCCACGAGACCGTTCCGGACCCTGCACCCGGCGATGTTCTTGTACCTGCGGCCCTTGATGTTGATCGGGAAGACCTGCAGCACCTCCGCCTCGCCAAGCACGCGGCTGCTGATGTCCGGCGCGAGATGCTTGCTCAGGTTCGCCTTGACGTCGTCGACGAGGTGGTAGATGACGTTGTGATCCAAAATCTGCACGCCCTGCTCCTCCGCCATGCGCTTCACGTACGCGGGTGTCGTGGTCGCGAAGTTGACGATGAGCGCCTTGGCTGTTGTCGCGTGCTCCACGTCGAACTCGTGGATTGGTCCGGTGCCTGAACGTAGGATACGTGGCCGCACCTCGTGGCTGCCGAGCTCTTGGATCGCTGCGCATACAGCTTCCACGGAGCCGTGGAGATCGCCCTTAACGACAATGTTGACCATCTTTGTGCCGTTTTCCTCATCGGGCAGGGCCTCAGCGGCGGTGGAGTCTTTGTCTCCCTCGGAAGCCGCCTTCTCGCGAGCTCGCTTCTCGAAGAGAGCTTTGCGGGCCTCTGAGATTTCTTCGTGGGCGGCAGCATCCTTTTCTCGCTCGCGGAGACCTTCGCGGTATTCTACCGCATCCTTAGCTCGGGCCTCGTCGGGGGATTGGATAACCTGGTCGCCTGCTGCAGGAAGGTCCTTCCATCCTAAAATCTCCACTGGGGTACCAGGAGGCGCCTCGTCGATCTCAACGCCAGCTTCGTTACGGAGATGCCGAATCTTGGCCCACGTAAGGCCAGCTGCGATGTAGTCTCCCGGTCGCAAAGTGCCACGCTTGACAAGGACGGTGGCAGCCTTGCCGATCGGCTTAAGACTACTCTCGAGGATCCAACCTTCCGCCGGGCCATCTTCCTCAGCTCGGTGATCTAGGATTTCAGAGAGGGTAAGAATGTTCTCTTCCAAGTCATCCATACCCTGGCCAGTCTTGCCACTCACGCAGACAACCTGGACGTCTCCTCCGAAGTCTTCGATTTCGACGCCTTCCCGAGCCAGATCATGTTTGACTTGGTCTACACGAGCCCCATCTTTGTCGATCTTGTTGATAGCCACAATCATCGGTACCTTAGCACCACGAGCGTGCTTGATAGCCTCGATAGTCTGGGGTTTGACGCTATCATCCGCGGCAACAACCAAAACAACGATGTCTGTCACGTAGGCACCTCGCTGGCGCATGGTGAGGAAAGCCGCGTGTCCCGGGGTATCGAGGAAGGTAATTGGTTTGCCTGAAGAGAGCTTCACGGAGAAAGCACCAATGCGTTGTGTAATACCTCCATGTTCTTGCGCCGCGATAGATGATTTTCGTAGATAATCCAGCAGAGTTGTCTTGCCGTGATCGACATGACCCATAATAGTCACAACCGGTGGTCGAATGGGAAGAATCGAAGGGTCTTCTGGTGGCGGGCGAGGTTTAATGTCACGATCCACACCAGCTTCAACTGTAGGCTCGAAACCATACTCCTGCGCAACAAGCGCGGCCGTTTCTCCTGCCATGAGACTATCCAACGTGACACCCTCGAATCCGAGCTCGCCCAGTTGACTCAAGAATTGATCCGGTTGTATCTTCAACGCCTCAGCCAGTGCTGTGACGCCGATTAATTCTGGTAATCGAATCGGAATAGGGCCAGATCTTTCGGCCTCCCGTTGAACTTTGCGCAACGCCTTTAGACGACGTTTCTCGTGATATTGATCGTAGTCAAATCCATCTTCGTCCTCATTGCCCCCAGACCTTCCACCACGTCGCGAGCGTTTGTCACGACCACCTACACCGCGCTCTTCTTCTTGTACGAAACGCGTGGCACGCCTATCACGGCCACGGTCTTTATCGCGCCCCTTATAGCTGGGCGCCTGGCTTTGCTCTTCGGAACCGAGTGCAGCTTCACTTGAAGTCCATGCTGATTTTGCGATGTCCTTCTCAGTCGTAGATGGTTTTGTCCGTTCTGCCCTCCGTGATTCCGCCTTATCGAATTCTTTCCCCCAGTCGTAAGAAGCTCCCGAACCGGGACTTTGTTTTGGAGCTAGCTTGCTCTCTATGGCAGACCAGGGATCTTGTGTGTCGGTTTTCCTTGGAGCACGTCCTGTATTGTCTGGTCTCCGAGCCTGCGGTTGTTCGAGACCATTAGCCTTGCCATTCATTGTAGCCCAGAAGTCTTCACTATTCGACTTTCGAGGAGACTGCTTCTTTGATAATAACCCCCAATCGGAGTTATCCTCCGCAGGCTTTGCAGGCCTCTCAAGCTTCTCGGGCTCGTCGTTCTTTTCGGGTTTAGATGGATAGATACTGTTATCTAGATCAGCTCTTTCTATCACCCGACGCCCTAGCATAGAGAATTCTGAGCCCCAAGTAGCCTTTGGTCTAGGTGAAGAGTCACTAGTTCGTGATGGACGTATTGCGTTATCCTTTAACTGTGTACTACGATTTATCTCCGTCGGGCGACTCTTCAATGCCTGGCTCTGGATTTCCTTTGGAGGTTCAGATAGTCTATCTGATACTCGTAAGGTACTAGGCTCTGGAGTAGATAGTATATCCGATGCACGTAAGAAACTAGCAGAACTATGCTTTAGAGCTTGAGTGGTCGGTGGTTCTCTGGGGGTTGGCGCATTTCTTGAAGCCTCTTGTCGGTTCGGTGCATCTTTTGCTATACCAAATGGGCTGATCCCCAAGCGATTAGGCCCCCTGGGGTATTGAAGGCGACCTTGGCCTGACGAGGCAGGGCTTCTCGGAGAAGATGGGATGCTCCGGGAATCTCTTTGTTGTAAGCTCTCTTTCCTTAGGCCTTCCTCGGCCATTCGTTGCTTGTCCGCATCCCATACATGTCTAGGCCGCAAGTGGGCTTCGCTAGGTTTAGGCTTCGGAGGAGGATCAGGTGGTTGCTGAGACTGCTGCTCTGTAGGTATTTGTTGACTTGCGGAGAGTTCTTGCTGGCTCAGGATACTATTTTCGTTCGCCTGTGCTTGTGCTTGTGCTTGTGCTTGTGCTTGTGCTTGAGATCGAAATTGACTCCCCCAAGTACCCCAACCACCCCCATTTTGGAGGGTTGTCGAACTCGATAACTGCCGTTTCGTTCTTGATGTTGCCGGCCGCAACGAGAGCCGATGTTGGCAGAAAGCGCATATTGAAGAAGACTCTCGCTATGGATAATAAATCAGTTAGTTGGGCGCAAAATTTCAAGCAGAGCAATCCAATTCCCAATAAGTAGAAAAACTTACCCTTGCTATCCTCGCCCTTAGCATAATGACAACAACTACTCCAAATGGTCATGCGACATTTGAAGATCTAACAAAAACCGAAGCCCCTCAGAATTATCGAGATAAAAAAGTAAAAAGTTCGAGATCCCGCATCCGCATCGGTATCGCGGGCGCCACACGCCAAATCGATTAATTCCGAGATCGTAAAAATTTAGTGGGTACAAATGTACAGCAGGGGTTTCTCGCGCTAAACCCACGAAATACTTAGTACGTACGCCACACGGATTACCTCAGAGCTCAAGCTGACAGATTGCAGGGGATAGCTTCAGCCACATATCCCTTTCATCTTGAAATTTTACATCTTCATCCCCTATTCTCTTACATCAACCTTCAGATTTCATATTTCCAACAATTAAACACATTATGGCTCGTCAAAGAAATACGGGAAAGCCTGCACCTTCCAAGAAGAAAGATGGCGGTCCTCCGGTGCCGTTCAAGCGGCCTCCCGAGGTCCTCAAGCCATTCATCGACACTCTGGATGAGAAGCATATCTATCTCACACACATCGACAACCATCCGGCCGACTTCAAGCGCAAGGTGTTCGCTATCCCTGTGCTTATGAATGTTGGGTTGGTTTTGCTGTTCTTCTACCGCATGTACACCATCCTACCCTACTATCTATCCATCGTAGCCTCAGTGCTTGGCTACCCCAACGAGACGACAATGGTAGTTGATGAGATGGACTGGTCCGAGATCGTGCCTGAGGTGGGCAAGCGCACTTTATCGTTCATGCTAGACTTCCTACTGTACACCTTCATCTGGCCGTGGCCTATCAACTTCTTCGTATCGCTGGAGCATGGAAACCCCGTCATGTGGCGCCTGAACGTCGGCTTCAAAACCCGGGAGATTGTCGTGCGCCGGAGCAGAAAGTGGGACGAGACGATCGGGGACTATGTCAACGACACCAACGCCAAGAGCATGTTCATGTCGCGCGTCGGCGTCGCCACGGCTCCCATGCTGCTCAACGAGAAGACGGGTTATCTGCTCATCAACGCCGATTGGGACCTGGACTGGGCCGCCATGATAAACGCGCACGTGATTCTCGACGAGAAGATGGCTGCGATTGAGGCCTTCTCCAATGTTATCTTGCTGTTCCACGAGGATTACGGATGGATCTGCGTCGACACGAAGGTTGGCGACAACGCCGAGGAAGACGAGAAGAGACGCCAAGTTTTCGCTTTCAGGGATGCGCTAGCTGCCGTGGGCAAGGAGGACCTGTTCTATCGCTGGATTGAGATTGTTCAGTTCGAGACACAGCAGCCAGACAGCTTCACTCCAGAGAAACAGGAGCAGGTTGCCAAGCAAATCAGGGACTTATTTACCAAGGAAGGAATCAACTTTGATGACTTCTGGAGGGAAAGCGCGAGACAAGCATCAAGTAAGGTGAAGGGGGCAACTGTGAGATACACTTGATTGTCTGTGATATTACCCTACAATCTTGGGTATAATACGAACTACTAGCAATATCCCTATGCAATCAACTTTTAATCCTGTGGTTAGGTATTCTTAAGTTACAGTTTATGCCTGTCTATAGCACAAACGAAAGGAAGAGAAAATTGTGATATCTAGGCTATTATTACCTAGGTGCCCTATGGAATAAATACCCCCTGAGTACATGCAAATTCTTCGTAGTGAATCATGGAGAAAGCGAAGAAGCCAAATGTCACTGGTTGGCAGAAAACATTGCTTGTTACGATGCGTACGGCATAAAACCGAGACTGCAGACTGCAAGATAATGCAAGAATGGTTTGTTCGTATGCAATAGTACGCGGTTCGTCTCCAGAGACAGGGAACTAGAAACTAGGGGTATGCTGAATTAGAGAGCTCATTTGGATTTTCCCTTCTTCGCGCTCTTGCCCAGGGCAGCCTCTCGCTTCTTCGCCTCCTTGGCCTCGATCTCGGTTCTTCGGGCCTTTTCTTGGGCTTCCCGCTCTTCTTTCTCGGCCTAAATTCAACTGTTAGCACATTTCGTACATTTCCAAAATAGCGAAGGGAATACGAACCTGCTTTCGGGCAGCCTCGGCCGCGCGCTTCTCTCGGATGAGTTGTAGGCGGGCTAGATCGGCCTTGGCCTCGTCTGTCTTGCCGGCTTCGTGAAGTTTGCGGTAGCGCTCCTTCGCTTGCTGAGCCTCCATCGACTCGCGCTCCTTTCGGCTCATGGTCGATGGGTTCTTGGTCGATAGGTTCTTGACACCCTCGGTCGCTTCCTCTACGGCGTCCGGTTGGGCCTTGGTTAGGTTGCGCGCAGCCTTGGTGTGATTGGGGTTGGCAGGCATGTCATCGTCCTCTTCCTCCTCGGAGTCGGAGGGCATGTCGCCAACCTGTACAGTGTTGCTCTTGCGCGCAATTGCGGCTTCCTTCTGAGCCTTCTTGGCTTGCTTGCGCTCCTCTCGAGTCAACTCGGCACTCTGCTGGGAAGGGCCGGCGTTGTCGTCGGACTCCTCCTCAGAGGACTCCTCTTCCGAGTCGTCATCATCGTCAGATTCTTCCTTCTTTGCGCCCTGGCTCCACATGCTGATCTCGTTTCCATCGGCATCTAGGGGTCGAAGGTCACGAGAGAAGTGTTTACCACCTGCGCGAAGGTCATATTAGCAAAACTGCGAGGCAAGCAGAAAAAGAACGTTTCTAGAATGCATACCTCCTCGAGTGAACTTCTTGAATTTGCCTCCACGGCCACGCGAGTTGGCACCCGGTCCTCCGCGTCCAGACATGATGGGTGATAAAATTGATGAACTGTAGTGGGGTAGCTTCGTAGATGAAATCGCCTTGGATGTGGAAAATGTCGAAGAATTTGAATGATTTTGTACGAAATTGTTTGGAAGAGTCGAGATTTGTTTGCGCGACGCTTCCCGATATCGATTAAAGATTGACTCAGAACTGAAATTCCAAAGATCAAGACAAACTAGAACTCAAATATTGAAGTTAGAGTTGTCAAGTTGTAAAGTAAATAGTCGGCCCACGAACTGATGAACAGATGAAAGAGGGGCAAAAATAACGACGTATTAGCGTTGATTCACTGCACGAAGGAGTCAGAGGTCCCTTATGACAGGGAGGCAGGGCGATAGGGCCTGAATGGCGGGGTAATCAAGCTGTGTTAGATGCATTCCAGCATGTTACTTGTTAATCACAGGCGTTTTCATTGGCTCGTTACTCGATTCAACTTTTCCGATCTAGACTAGCTCTTACCCACCTGCAAATTCACTAGCCAGTAAGCAGTCACAGATTCATAACAACTTTCAGTGAGCTTAGGCCTCGTTTTCGTGTACGTACCTACCCGACCAAGTGCTGTTTGGCCATATGCAAGGAACAACGTTATGCCGTTCAAGCGCGTTTGCGCACGGTCCCCACTCTGCTCAATCCAATTAAAATGAAATTTTCTGAACTTCATTTCTTCTCTTTTCTTTTTCCTTTTTTTTTTCTTCATCATAAAACATAAATCCTTCATATTCACTCTGGCTTTCGTCACTTCAATGGCAGGTCTTGGAGGGGAAATTGGAGGAGAGACCAATTTCGATCACTTACCCTTTGGCCTGTTGCAGCTTGCTGCCGTTGGGCACCAGAGAAATTTTTTGTATCGATACATGCTGAATTGAGTAGACGACCTGGGCTACTGGATGTCAATCCATATTGGCTTACTAATTGAATTATGGCCCTTTTGAATACGGGTTCTCATCTATGGTAGTAGTACATACTATTAGATTACACCTGCGAAATGAGTCACCTCGTGGAGCAGTATTGAGGCGTATTATCCATCGCAGGGCTGTAGTCAGTCTCGTTTCCCAGCCCCCTCATATCTAGGATTGTGTGAGTCATTGAGCGATTCATCGCGTATGCTTGCGCCGCATGCAGTCAGCTCTATGAGATGCATACTTGATGAAGCCTGAGTCCTGTCAAGGCTGAGCATTCATCATGCAAGACGCCTATGTGAACAACAGTCTCGTAACATGCCTGCATCCTCCCGGCACAAAAGTCTTCTAGCCAAATAAACAATTGATGAATAAGTACGGAACCGTTGATTTTAGCCTCCACAATTGAATATATCTGAATATTATCTTTTGCTGGCATTGTCGTCCTCTCCTGTCAATATCACTAGACTACCTCGCACATGGGCTCATTATTACCAGCAAGTTTGAACTCGGTTTCTTGTCATCTCTAGGGAGAAAAGCCGAGCTATTGTTAGCTCTACGCACCCATTCCTTATAATAGCTTGGTGGGCTATCTGGTCGTGGTCGAAGTTGAAACCTAATATCCATACCTACTAGTCTAACTCATGAAGGTGAGGTCTTAATATGTCGTCTACCGAAGCAGATACGTAGGCTCGAGAGAGCTCGTCCAATGTCACTCACTTGATGCTGAGACCATGATGATAACATTAATATTCATCCGGCTACTATCTAACTTGGTGCTAAGGATATTAGGATAGGTGAAATGACCATCGACCCCTTAGCAAGACGAATTCGAAACAGCCTGATATTACCGCGGTTTACCCTCGCAAGGGGGGAGAAAGTATGAACTCGATATCGATTTATTCTATATATAGCCCTAAAGTATCTAGGCATTCGGTTCCGGAAACAAGAACTCGCCAACCACTCAAAGACAAACAATGCCTCTGTGGCTAAAGGTCAAATACCATACACAATGCACGCAACTTCAAAAGCCACGCACTTAACACTTGGACTAACAACGCTCCTCGAGCACTAGGTAACAGGTTTGTCATGATATGATATACCTAACCTGAGTTCTTGTTCCTAGGGCTTAACTTTTACAAGTTCCGCCCCATTGACCATATCAGCAAGTACTCTTGCCTTCATGTTTGTGGGCAAATGGGGTTGATTGGGAAAGCTAAGTTGTATTATTGACATGGGGGTAAAGCTATCTTAAATATTCAGCCTTGCCTTTGTCTTCACTTCTGCCTTACAGGCAGCCAATCAGGCATCTGGGCCATATCTGCTCACAATGTTATCATTATCTCAAAAGTATATCCCCGTGATATGTCTTTTTATATGACATTAACTGTCGAAACTAGGTGAATCATGAAGACGCTTAGATGTAACAGCCAACTTGGTTTTGCTTTCAGAGCAGATGTACAATAACCCTATGTACCTAAGCAGACGATTGGAAGAACGTGGTCGAAGCATCGTGAGAGTAGGTCTAGGCCATCGTCGTATCTAGGTATAACTATGGCGTATATATCGCCCTGGCAACCACCAAGATACCCAGTTTCGACCATCTGCACTGGAAGATCAGCAGATAATTCACTTGAAGACAGCATTTCATACCAGCATCACTACCAGTGCCACTAAGGTACAGTGGTATGGTGCTTGGGTCACAAGAAAATAGTAAGTAGCCCATCACACCCAGGGTTCAATTCCCATTTCAGACAAAACTTGAATATTGATAGGATGATGAACCGGAATGCTGATCAACAATATGCAATGATTACACACAGATAATCTGACAATATTTACCTTAAAACCCCCTCATCTAAACATCAGTACTTAGATACTTGCTAACAGACCTTCACAGGATCTTTTTTACTCATCCATCCAACTAGGTACCTACCCCTCTGACCCCTTTTTTTTTTTTTTTTTTTGTATGCTAACACTTATTATCTACCATACGGTCGACTCTATTTTTGAGAATATATATTACAGTAGTTTTACCGCTAAACTCAGTTACACATCATAAGATATTGCAGGTTAAGTAATTATCCACTAATTCATGAACGAAAATATCTTAGAAGTACCTTTTGGTTGAGTTAAGGGGTATCACGTGCTTTTCTTTGATTATTGCATAATGAGAAATGCATTCATTTAATAAGCATATCATGGAACCTTCTCAACGCTACCATCAGCATCGCCTCTTCAGCTCGATTTCAACAGCACTTCACAGCCTGAGCTACCACAACTTTCAGAGTCAGAATTCGTCATTCAATTTCGGTGTTATACGACTAGTATCACTCTACGGATCACTTGTGAAACTTGGGTAGTTTTTGCTTCATCGTCAAAAGCTCAAGGCTGCAACTCGGCATCGCAATCACCAACAACAGCAACGCTACACCACACTAAATATCATTGCACAGAATCAAAGATAGAACAGCAAGATGGCACTCCACCACATCAACTCCCTCTCCGAGCTGCAATCGCTCTTCGCATCCACAACCTACGTAGCGGTAGACTTCTTCGCCGACTGGTGCGGGCCCTGCAAGACCATCGCGCCGCACTACGAGGGCCTGAGCAAGCAGCACTCGACCCCGAACCTGCTCGCCTTCGCCAAGGTCAACGTCGATGTCGCCCAGGATGCCGCCCGTGCGTACGGCGTCACTGCCATGCCGACGTTCATGTTCTTCAAGGACGGCCGCCAGGTCGCGGTCAATGGACAGCCGATGATTCGCGGCGCTGATCCGCGCGCGCTGAGTGCGGCTGCGGAGAAGCTGGGGGGTTTGGCTAAGAAGAGGGCTGCTGAGGCGTCGTGATAAAGAGTGAGGAATAGGGGCGCAGTAGGATAGGTATTTGCGGCTTTATCAGTTGACGAGTGCGCTGCGACATGCATGGGCGGCTTACCTACCTACCTTAGGTAGATTTAGGCGTTAGGGAATTACTGCAGAGGACGTTATGCATGTCGCGTTTTCATTCCATTTGCGTTTGAGCCATTTCCCCAGGATGTCTCTTTTTGAGCGCAGTGCGCTAACGATAGTTGCATCTTGAGCTCCGTGGTCGGTAGACGATACTGGAATAATATCGTTCAAGTATCGGTACAAGAGTGATTTCTGACATGGGCCGTCTAGTTGCATCTTAAAAAGAAAAACTCCTCGGTGGGATGCATTTTCCTTTTTAGGCGACATGGTGATGCGCTACTAATGCGGAATTAAGTACCCCGAAAATGATCGGATTCCGATCCCTCGCTTTCTTGCTAATCCTAGAGCCGGCGATCTTTCTCGACCCGGGCCCGGTTTTCTCTTCATCCGGTCGCGAAAAGGTGATAGTAGATAGTCGTGCCATATATGATTTTCTCCGTGGTGTAATATTCGTGCGAAAAATACGCAAAGCGGAGGGGCGGCAAAGGAGAGGGTTAGACTGCAATGGCCTTCGGTATGAGCTCGGTCTCTCCCCTTACTACGTTTCTGCAGCATCGTGGCTTTTCCCTGCACGCCATCGTGCTGTTTTTGCAACTCTGCCTGCATTGCTAAGATGCGCCACGGCCAAGGGTCTCGGGCTCACAAGCATGACCTGATGCCCAAAGCATGCCTAAGCGCTTAGCACCTTTGCGAAACACATCCAGACCTATCCTACAGATGCCAATGAGACCATAGTTTTCGCTGAGACATGCAGACGTCGACTTCGTGAATTTGGCACCAACGAAAAGACGTGGTCAAATTCTATCCAATGCTAGACCCTGCATCGAGTTGTTGTCTGTGGTGCCAAAATGATCGACATCCTACGACTGACCCCCATTGTGCCGCTAGAAGAGAGGGCTTTCTAGAAACTCATGCAAACTTTTAGTCCTACAACCTACTAGGATGGAGAGAGAAAGAAATATTGGCATCGGAGCAAGGATTAAGATAGGCTGTAATTATTGCTTAACATTGTGTAGAATCTGGTATACCGAAGCAGGTTCTTATTTACAAATCTATTCTTTAGAGGCTGACAACCAACTTGGTGCCGCTAACACCCTTGAAGAGCTTGTCCAGGCCCCCTTCAATAGCCTCGAATCCTTTACCTACCACATCAACCTTCACAGGCACCTTGTATTTCCCTTCTTCCACCAGTCTAGCCAGGTATCCAAGGGGGTCCGGCTCCGAGTAAATATCCCGGCCATCGACAATAGCGCCCTGGAACCCCTCAGGTATCTTCGCTCCGGGATTGGTGAGGACCAGAGAGTACAGCTTTGGACCATCGGGCCTAGCTGCATCATAAACAGCTGGGGCTTCGGCACCCGCCCCAAGGGGATCAAGTATAGCATCAACGCCGAGTCCCCCGGGCGTTGCGGCCTTAAGTACGGCACTGTTTTGTTGAGCACTCCGCTCCAGGGTCACCGTCGCTCCGAGCGATTTCAGATGAGCGTGGTGAGCAGCTGAGCTTGTCGTGATGATGGTGGCCGACGGGAGTGCAAGGCGTAGGAGCTGGATGGCGGCGCTACCAACGGCAGAACTACCACCCAGAACAAGGATGGACTTCAGTGACTTTCCAATGGAATCATCGGTCTTAGATAGTCCAGGTAGAGGCACTTTCAGGCCTGTGGCGACAGCTGCTGCACCAGTAAGGAAGCAAATCCTGAGCATGACGTTAGCGCACGTGGTACTCGAGTTTCGTGAGTGATAACTCACGGAAGCGATGCCGCCTCTTCGAAAGTCAGAGAGGCCGGTTTCTTAGCAGCTTGGTTCTCAGACACGACATAGACCTCCTGGAAGGCACCATTGCCGACTAAACCGTTTGCAAAGGTAAGGACTTCATCGCCGGGCTTGAAGGCCGTGACGCCGTCGCCTACGGACTCGACTATCCCGGCAGCATCAATGCCCAGAACAGCTGGCCAGGATTTAACTATGGCACCAAACTTGAGGTTCTTCCAATCGATGGGGTTGAGAGCTACGGCCTTTGGTCTGACGCTGATTTGCTTAGGACCAGGCGTTGGCTTTGGGACTGTTGATAAGGCGAACGGTCCGCCTTGCTTGAGAGCTCGGTATTGCTGAATAGACATGTTGAGTGTTAGAGACGTAGGTAGGTCCCTAGGTAGTTTCTATAGTTGATTGAGAAGTTTCTGTAATAGACGGTGAGTTGAAAAGTGACAATGATAAGATCTCTAAGGGTTAAGTAATTGCCCCTTAAATAATAGGAAGCACTCCATGTGATTGATCTCTTGCAAAACTGCTTCCCATGCGAGCCGCGTAACTTCTAAGCAAAGCGCACATTTCCCGTGAGATCTCGTAAGATCAAAAACTCAATAGGAAAATCCGTCGCGAATCGCGATCCTCATCGTCGCTTCGTCGGACATAATTGCTTATCTCCACAGCAAGAGTACATGGAACGAGTCGAATGCGGCAAGGTCATGTCATGATTTCAAAGCTGCTGGCATCCTAACCATGGCGTCAATATGCCAAGTCTATAGGAACTATGCGATATTGAAGTCGCCAATTAGTCATCGCGGAGGCCGATCCTACTGATCAAGGCCGAGCTCCGCCGACTTCACGGAGGTAGTTTAGCAGCTTTTCCGAATTTGGTGTTAGTTTTCATAGCCCGTATTATTATTCTGCGATGCGATTACTCACCTTTCTTCCTAATTCTATCGCTTCGAGGCTCGACCCTTCTACTTCAGCTTATTCCAATCGTCGACAGGGTTTGGTATTAATGGAATCACTGGAATCAATGGAATCAATCATTGTCCATGACCGAAGAAAGTTCAAATGATATAATACAGCAAGTTAGGAAGCTCATGGTAAACCACACCTTATACGAATCTCCTGAGTATTATCCCAGTTTCTTCAGCTCTTGTATTTCTACAACCGTTTGTAAAATTCCAGAAAGTTTGCTAAGGCCCCTGGGTCCTGAGAGTCATATTTCATCAATGGGAAGATCCCAACAATAGCTCGGTGTACCAACATACAGTAGGCAGGCTGGCATCTATCCCTGCGACTTGTTACTAGCACATGCATGCATATATAAATCATTTATACCTGTTACGTATCTGTCCAAGAAATGGGATTGCATTGCCGTCCGATCCCGGGGGGGCTGAGCCTACATAGACGATAATGGAACTCATGAATCTGGAGATGGATCAAATGCTCACATGCGGTACGCGGTCGAATCTAAGTTCGAGGTTATCGGTCGGGCTTCAGTGGCATGCTTATTAGATACCTAATATAGCTGTCGGCACGAGCCGTATGGACTTAGTTGATATCAACTAATGGTGCGTTGCATTATACTATACACACTGTGGAGCCTAAGGCTGTGTAGGTGCCGTGTAATGTCCCACGTGCTGGAAGCAAACAGACAGCTTGACACAAGGAACGGATGGGAATCCCGAACCCGTTGCTGGGGTTAGTTGTTATATCCTACTCTTACATCATGTTTGAGCCTCAAAAGGGGACAAATGATGGGGTCAGATTTTGAGAGGTAACACAACAAGGAACTTGGCATGTGGCAAGGACTCTGCCTATCTCTAATACTGACTTATACTTCTGGCAGCTGATCTAGGCCACCAACCAAGCCACGACTTAACGTAGCACAGCAGATATGGAGAGTCGGTGGCGCATTGTTACTTATGATGAGCATGACGCGTGTATCGTGTGTGGTGATGGTATTTTCGACATTTTGTATATAGTCCTTGGTCCCCAGTCACAAGGGGCCTCAATACTGATCTCTTTCCTCTTAACCTAGATCGATAGCCAAAGATCGTGATTGGTCATATCTTGTAATTTTCTCCTTCGTTTGACGAAGTCGTACATGTTTCGGATGATGAACTATCCAATATCCTAGACACACTTATTTGAAAGCATCTCGGTTCTGAAGAGACATGGCTATAATTTACTAGAAAGAAACTTTGACTAGTACAGAGAAGTATTCTTCTAGGTTCGAATAAGTTCTTCAATGAGATTTTATAGAAAATGTTAACATGGCTTGCAAGGATCTTCCTTGCAGAGGTATGCGAGACAATCTGCAGGCTGAGAGAAACGCTATATTACAATAACAACTGTTTTGAACGGTGTTATCAAGTCCCCAATTTTAAGGCCTCCCAAAAGGGTCTCTTCAAAAAGAAGTTCGAATAAAGGAGACCCATATCGGAAATATACCGACCATTAGGAGATTTAGGAGCAGCAGCTATCAACGACGACCATCAACACAGACATACGTACAGCATTATTTTATTTTGAAAGAAAACTATCTTATTCTCAAGCCTAACTGTCACGATCCTGGGCTTAGTTAAGTATATATAACTACCCGGATACTGTCTACCCTGGTGCCGAAGCCGTGGTAAGTATAAGTCCCGATGCATGTTGGAACCTATATGTAAGACATGCATGACAACCGTCCCATCGGCATTTCAGGATCAGCATATCTATTCCACTCTCAGAATCCAGATTTGAGCTCCGTTAACTGCGGCCACACATGCGGCCCTGGCCCATTTATGCTGTTATGCGCGAGCTTGGCCTCCGAAGCGACATCATATAACACAAGCCACATAAGACAGGGAGTGAAATCTCCGCGAGAACATATATATCCTGGGGCAAAATCCTCATTTGTAGAAAGGTAGCTAACTGCGGAATACAATATGCCCGTATCGGCATGTAGGAAGCTTCATCGCGACTTCAGCTGGCGAACCGTTTTTCGATTCACGAACTTGACCCCCCCCCCTTTCCCAACTAATAGAGTCCACTCAACAGAATAACCAATTAACAGAAACCCATCTCTCCCCATTTGATTTGATCGTGAGGTCAAGTGTCTAGCCGGAGTCCCGAAAAAAAGAAAGCCTGCAATCCGCCCACACCCCCACCAAGTCTACAAATAATTACAATGTTGTAAGTCATACATCCAGTCTAACCAGAAAACCATAAGATTTAACCTCCCAAGCCAGTACTTTTCTATACCTGCCCCCGCCTGTAACCGCCACCAGGATATCATGTCGTAAAGAGGAGGTAAAAGCTCCATCACAAAAACAGTTAAGAAATGGGTATGTCTGTAAACGAAAGGAGACACATAACGAAGAAAATGGTTTGACCAATTTATGGCGACGGTGTCAAACGGCATTGTACACCGTTATTCAACGTCAAGGAGAGTGTCAATTGCTCTCTCCAATCAGTCGGGTCCAAGTTCTCAATGCTGGAGAATGCATGGAGCAGGCGCGCAATCGTGTACGACGACTCTGTAAGAGCAAACTTTTGACCGGGGCAGATTCGGGGCCCACCATTGAAAGGCAGGAACTCCCAACCAGGCCGAAGGTTTTCCCATCTTTCAGGGCGGAATTCGTCGGCATCTTCACCGAAGAACTCTTCTCGCCTATGCATCACGAAGGTGCTATAGGTGACAACATTGTCTTTGGCAACGAAGAGTGGGGACTTTCCATCGGGACCACCACCCACGGGGAGAACAGTGTCCTTGTTGGCCATGCGACTATTGGTTGCGATTGGAGGGAAGAGGCGGAGAGCTGAAGCAAGGGTTAGTAAAAAAGAAAACAACATGAATTGAGTGGGGGGGGGACAGGGATGCTTACTCTCATGCACTACGAATCGAAGATACTTCATATCCATGAGGGCTTCGTGTGTAAGGGGCTCGCAGTAGTGCTCTAAGACGTCGGCTCGGAGTTTATCCCAGACGTCAGGTCTCCGAGCTAGCATGAAGAACACGAATGCGAGCAGACCGGCAGTAGTGTCACGGGCGGCCAAGAGCATGTTGACGATCTGGTCCCGAAGAACAATTGGGTCGTCGGTGTCCTTGGCAAGCTCGTTCAAGAAAACATACTTGCGTCGAGTACATTCGTCATCGTCTCTCTTCTCGGCAGGGAGCATAGCCTGCTGGCGTCGGTATTCGAGAGCTTGTGCGACAAATTTGTCAGCGTAGGCATGGACCGTTCCGCAAGAGTCACGGAACTTCTTGTCCCGGTGGGCGAACATCAGATTTCCGAGGCGGAGGCGGAGGATGGTACCCTGCTGGGCGTAGTCAAGAGCGTGGTGGAACGTGGTGGCGGCTTCGGAGGCGTTCTCCGACATCAAGCCTACAGACTCTCCGAACATGTACTCGCTGTTAGAGTCAAGGACCTGCCAAGTAGTATTAGTGATCAAGGGTTCGGCGGGTAGATCGTGGAGGAGTTACGAACCATGCGGAAGAAGAGTTGTTGGAGATCGACCTCATAGTTGCGGCGTCCGATGAGGGCAATAAGCTGATCCACGTGGTGGCCGAAGATGGAGAAATCCGTTACTTGGGCTCGGACGAAGCTGGGTCGGATTAGAGCACGCTGATGTGCCCAGATCTCATCATCCGTGGTAAAGATGCCTCGTCCCAGGAGTGGAGATGCACTCTTTCGTCTCAGAGGTCCCATGCCGAAGTCTTGGAACTGAAACGACAGTACGTTTTGGATGAGTGTTGGGTCACATGTGTTGATGGTTGTTCGGAAGTAGGTGTTGGTGGTGAAGGTGAGCCCGTTTGCGGCATGTCGAGACCTGAGGAGGTTGAGGAAGCCATACTTCTTTGCAGCCTTCAGATTCTGCATGACTATGTCAGTCCCCAGGAATGGGTCGATCTGATACAACTTCTTGGGAGGGAGACAGCCATGCTGTCTCTTCATGTGGTATCGATGTCGACATTGTAGGAGCCACTGGACTGTATAGTATAGGGAGAAGACGACGAGGCCGCAAGCGGCAAGCAGCAAGGAGAAAGCCATGACGAAATGTGAAAAGAGACAGGAAGAGATGGGAACTCTGTTACACGATATCTGCAGAAGAAAGATGGGGAGCGGAGAAGGCAGCGAGCTTACTTATACCCAGGGAGACGTTCTGGCCAATGCTGCTGGTTGGACCCAGACCGTGACAAATGAACAGCAATATCCTCGTGAAATCGAAAAGCCCGATGATGCCCAGCGGCGAAGGGCTTCCTTCGTACGAGTACTTCTGGAGCGGCAAGGGATCCATAAACAGTAGCCCATCTTGGCCACCGATACGCACGCATGTTCAATCGTCCACGGGTTTTGTGTTAGCCAGATTATCAACTCGGTAGAAACTTTTCTCTTTAACCAATCAGGCAATTGTCCATTAAGGATGCATCCAATGACCTGGCCCCGCAACGACCGTCACTGACATGGCATGTCCAATGGAATGCTTGTCACAAGGGATAAATGCACAGGCAGTACATGGAGTTACTCATAGAAGTACCATTGCCGGCCGGAGAGCGGAAACGATGAGGAAATCTCTTTCTCACCCCCCATCTGGACCTTGCTACCGGTCCCACGGGCTGACAAAAGTCGTCATTGCTTTTGACTTTAGTCTCGTCGTTGCTGTGGCTGGATATTGTTGGGCTCAGATCAACGGACCTATTCTGTCTCCACCACTCAGATACCGACGAGAATATCGGTATACGAGCATTGGAAATTTCATAAAAAAAATAAAAAAAGGCTTTAGGTACGTCATGAGCATGTGCTCTGCAACTGGGCCTATGTGTCTACGTAAGAGTGGCGGGTCTGTAGTTCCTGGGATTTGGGTAAATCGGCTGGCTAACAAACAATCAAACACCGCCCAAGAAAACTCAGATGGGTCTTTTTGGAGCTATCGTCGGTGGCACCTAGAAGGATCGCGGAACTGGGGAGTAACTTCGGCGACCTCGTCGGAACATGGCCCGATTCTCTGTCCACGCCCATCTTTTCCGATCGTCTCGTCGAGGGAAATGTGGCAGCCAGCAAAGATTGGTAGCAGCGCTGTCACCACCTGGATCCTAGACATAGGAGATTAATACTACGGCTGGACGAGGCGTGCCGTGGAAAGCTAGAGTGGCCTTTCTGGGGGAAACGCGTCGGCGTAGTAAGGGAGGTTGCCATGCCGCGCCTTCGCCAGCTACAAGATGAGCTCCACGACGCATGACTGGGATGTAGGAGGCTCAATCTTGAAATGCCCGAGACACGTGGCTGGCCACTACAGAAAGGAGATCTCACTGATCCGTACTGTGAGGTAACTGACCTTTGGCCATGCTGCAGAACTTGATCCACTTGGCACGATGTTCTGTCTGAGCCGTGCTAAGAAAAGAAAAGAAAAGAAAAAAAGAATATGACTCCTCCCAAGTTGAACGCCTCCGCTAAACTAGGCTGATTATGACCAGGGGGCTTAGGTGGCTTGGGCACTCTACCAAGGACTCGGACTCGGGTGAGAAAATAGGTCGACGTTGAGGAGGTCGTGCGTAACTAATAGTCGAACGGTAATATGCGGACATAACAGCTGCGAGTAAGCTAGGCGGGATAGAGGAAAAGGAAAATAAAAGATTGGGAAAAATTATCCATTTGACTTCTCTGACGGACTCTAGTTCCAATCGAGAGGTCAAGATCAGCAGATGGTTCAAAAATCCACTCAAAAAAAAAGCGGTATGTTACATCGAACGCTCACCTCTCCGCTACTACTCCGTCCCGTCCCTCGCGTTCGGCCTCCTTCAGGAGAACCTCTAGAGGTCTTACAGTTGTCAACTTGAGGGGGTTACTAGTGGAGGTGACAAGGGTATATAGAACCCACGCAGGGGAATTCAGGGTTCTGACAGGGTCTTCGGTTGAACCTGCAGCTTCTCCATACTCAGCTTAATATCCTATAGGATGGTGCTAGGGGCGGCATGGGACTGCCGAATTCCCTGCTACGACTCTAGGCAGTGAACACAACGAGACGCACACTTCGCATGTATACCACAGCACACCAAGCACAGTGATGCTGCGGGCTTTTTGTTTCGTGAATTCTTACACCACACACACACTCTCTCTCTCTCTCTGCCACTTACGAGCCAGCTTCTCCAATCCTTCGTCGCTGACAGGTGCATATTGCAACGATAGGAGTGTTGCAGACGGCGGCAAGGATTGGGTGGTGTTCTGGACCCTCTTGTACCGTTACAAAGGCCCATCACCCGTAAAAGGAAGGCTTCTAGGCTTGGGCACGGCCATTGGAAGAAGCGGAAAAGCAAATGAGAGTGGACCGACCAGGAACGCGTCCCTGATCCAAGGCCATGGAAATATTGATGACTCCCGTCGGTGCAGATTTATGACCAACAACATCGTGACTGGACTTCAGGGCGTCCAATCAAGCTTACCAAACATGATAGACTTATTCCGGTGAGATGGTTGCCGGGTCTCTAGCGACGCCACTTCTCCCAACGGGCTGGCTGGCTGGCTGGCTGCTTCTTATTCCCTCCACTCTGTTCATCCGGTAGAATTAGGCACCTAGGGGCCTTAGGGCTGCTATGTAATGCATGTACCACAACGTGGCAGTGACATACATGTATAATAATGTCCGGTTGAGAACATTCAAATCTCCCTTCCGTCCTCCGAAAGAAAAATTTCCACCTGGGCTCCAGTCTGTATATCCCGTGCATCTCAAACCCACTCGCAGTACCATAGAACGACCTCCTTTCCTTTTCACGATGACCACAGTCAAGACTGTCGCCGTTGTCGGGGTTCGTCAGCTCCACCGCCTTTCGAAAGCTGAAGTTCTGACTTATCTCTGATTAGGCAAACGGCAAGATCGGCCGTCCAATCGTCGACCGCCTGCTAGCCTCGAGGCATTTCACTGTGACAATTCTCACGCGCGGTGGGGGTCAGCAACGTAATTTCCCCGCAGACGTCACGGTCAAGGAGGTGAACTACGATTCTATTGAGTCCCTTGAGATCGCACTCAAGGGGCAGGATGCGCTAGTCTCGGCGATGGCGTTTGAGGCTATCCACGTGCAGAAAAATCTTGTCGAGGCGGCGCTTAACGCTGGTGTGAAGCGAATGATCCCTTCGGAGTATGGGAACGATCTCATGAACCCCAAGCTAGCCGCCTTTCCTATCTACCAACCCAAGATCGCAATCAGGCAGCAGTGCGAAAGAGGGGTCACACAGCATCCCACATTCTCCTGGACTACAATTCACAACGCATCCTTCCTCGGTCCGGACTGGACTCTCGACTTCATCGTCGACGTGAAGCAGCGCAAAGCCGACATCAAGGACGGCGGTGACGTGCTTTTCTGTGCGACCACCTACGATGATATCGCGCAAGCCGTGATCGGCATCCTGACTCACTTGGAAGAGACGGCAAACAGGCCAGTGAGAATCTCTAGCGTGAACACCACGCAAAATGAATTGATCACGCTAGCCAAGGAGCTCGGTGCCACCGACGGCTGGGACATTACAAACTCCCGTACCGAGGCCTTGGAGAGTGAGGCTCTCCGCCGCTGGGCAGAAGGTGATCATAGCGAGGAGGTGATCGCTATGTTCATTAATCGCGCCTTCATCGGCAAAGGCTGGGGCGGATACTTCCCCGTCCTGGACAACGAGCTACTGGGAATTAAGGGTCTGGATAGGGATGAACTAAAAGCTATTATCAAGTTGGCCATAGAAAGGTAGACGATCTTGTCTGCAAACGAATGTAGAATGACTCAGCTGGTATCAGCGTCATGTTTCGGTACCATTATTTTAGATTCTTCATCCCAGCACCACGGCACCGGGTCATTTCCCCCCCCCCCCCCACACACACACGACATATAATAACTTATTGGAGTGCCGCACACTCTCTGCTGTTCTTTGATCTCTTTCCTAAGTACACATACTATGTATTCGTGACCAATTCCAGTCGTTGAATTCAGACAAAAAAAATGAAACCCTATATGTATTGCTCGTCAGAGCGCCTGTATGTATTCTCTCGCCAGCCAGAGGTTCGAACATGAGATGATGAGATTGAAGAAACTGACATCGCCAAACACAGGGCGAAAGGCTTCGAAGCTTCCGTATGGGGGTACAATTACTTTGTACAATGAAACACCCAGAGAGGGGAATCCGAATCCTGCTTTTATCTTCCTTTTTCTAGCGCCGTTTGGGATGTTTCTTGCATTATTCCGATTGCGCCAACCAAGGAGCCCGATGGGGTATAAATATTAAGTATCGTATCCTTTATACATATTAACTCCTCGTCTCGTCTTTCAAGTACGCCCCTGTCCGGAGTAACTTGTCCTTCGGGGTCCTCTGGCGAAGGCGAAGTTGCCGTGGTGTTGGTTTTCTTCGTCGCCGACGATGTGCCGTTGATTGGCTGGCATGTCTTTCTCGTCCCGAACTTCGCTAACGACTTCAACTTCTACGTGCTTGCGAATGTTATTGTTCGGGGGAATACTGCCGGTGGTGCTCGTGTCGGTCCATCCCTTGAGGTCTTGCATCTTCACGTCGTCAACCATACGTTCTTCGCTCTCGTTGAAGGTGAAGTTGGTGATAGGGTTGGCGGTAGGGGGTCCACGTCGGCGCCAGCTCTGATGACTACCACCTCCGAAGGTGCGTAGGTCGTCTCTCGATTCCTTGTCGGTGAGGCGCTGTTGCGATCGCATGGTAGTGAGTAACGAGCCGAAGACAGGCGCGAGCCAAAGCTTAAGCAGAGGGAAAACCATGGGCAGGTTAGTCGTAACGACAGCGACGAATGTCTCCCTCACAGCCCATGACCCAGCTAGTTGGGCTCCATTAACAGGATCCTATTGTAAATGTAAGTATGGGTGTCTACTGATTGGTCTGCGCCGCAGGATGAGCCGCAGAGTAACAGTGGGCTTACGGTTACAATGAGTGCGCATCGAAGGATCGCACATGCAACGACGAACAATCCACCACTAAAAAGGATGATCAAGCCTATTTTCTTTATAGGTTTCAAGCTCGATTGCCAAAGCATTGGTACAGGGATGGATATTAAGTATAAGTCCGTGATCACGTTCATGGAGAGGTAGACCCAAATGACCTCGTTGGAAAGGGCCGGTTGGCACCTGTCTGCAAAGCAATAGTCAGCACGGCTGTCACGTCGCTATAAGGGGATAAGGGAAGACATACTGCCAGGATCGGGGTTGATTTGCCAATACTTGTGGAAAGGTCGACATCCTAGAAAGAGGTTCATCAAGATGGCGATAAAGCTAGCGATGAGGAGTGCAAAGCCGATGTAGATTCGGATCAAGTACGTTCGGTTCAAACCCGCCTATGAATACTTAGCAATGATGCTGACGGTGTATACATGTTTAGTAAATCCTTACCGTCAGTCGCATATAGAAGACCAAGAGTGATGCTTTTAGAGACCAGAGAAGCACAGAGTAGGATGACCATCCAGCGATTTGGATCTTGGAGCCAATAACCCTAAACAAAATAATTAGTATCGTCATTCCTATGTCTTACGCCTTCCAAGGTCCACGTTTCTCGTCGACGACCTTTAACATACCTTGTCTTATATTCTGCGCTGTCTGGCGACAACGCAGCTCGTTCAGCATCTGTCATACCATTGTTGGCGAGTCCTTGGGCAACGGCGCCGACCGAGTATGCAAGACTTGTCTCAACGGCGTAGAAGGTCTATGCGGCCACGTGTTAGTGGCACAGTTTCCGATAACCCAACCAAGATTCGAGTCGAGACTAACCACTCCAACCCAAACCAAGTAATCATCTGCTTGTAATCCTCGGACCCCCACGGCTTTTATACGGGCGTATGTTCGAAGCATAGTGACGAGAATGCCGACACCCAGAAGTGTCCAGGCCTCGATGGTGAACTGCAACAGAGCAGCCTTGGCCGCCTCCATAGCAGCGGCGGCGGCGGCAGCGGCATCAGCTGCCGACGGTGCGGCTGAAGACATGATGCAGAGAAAACAGGAAACGTGAAGGGAGCGAATCGAAACGAGAGACAAGAGATTGAGACTATCGAGAGACTTGAAGTTGGCTAGCGAGGCTAACTTGGTAGTTAAGACGAAGGGACGGATGGGCGGGTAGACTTTTTACTGTCTGAGACTCGACCCGTCCAAAGAGAGAAGTTCGTATATACAATAATACAAGGCATATAATTGTTCACTATCGAAAGAGGGTCTTTTGTGAAAGGCTTTATGACTGGTCAATTCATGATAGACGGCCAACAGAGATCGGGGTATCAAACATGGATGATTATGAGCCTGAACCAGACACTGGCGGTAGGGACAAGGGGCTGGTTAATCTCGACTCATTATCAGGGTGGATAGCCGATGCCACATATATGGATACCCGGTGAGAGATCGGCGCAACTATCAACTGCAACAGGTCGTCGTCTACGGGAATTGTTCGTGTGATGAATTCTGTCACTTATTTGAATATCAACCGCATGATCACACGAGGATCTTGTTTGCTTGCTTCGTAATGCAGGAACACAACTCATCATCATTATTATCATTATCACTTACTCAAATCTTGGTAACCTAAGACGCACCTCAATATTACCACCCAAGCTACCCCTACCTCCTGAGTTGTACGTCACATAAGCCCTAGAACTTACACAGTTAATGTCATATCCGACTACGATGTGCCGCGTCCTATGAGACGAAAATCTACCCCGATTCCATGCATGAGAACATGCGCGGCTAAAGATCACTGTTACATTGTCTCAGGGGCTGGGAATGCTAGTATCTGCAGGTTCTGCGGGACCATCTCGCCTCGGCCGTCGGCGTGGGAGGAGGAACTCCGCGAGCTTCGTAATAAAAGCCCAAGGGAATTAGAATTATGCTGTGGCGACATGTCATACAAACATGAAAAAAAAAACTTGCAGGGTAATGGAGATCATAAATACAAGTTTCCTTGATATACGGAGGCTAAAGGATTCGAGCCCAGGGGGGGCCTAAAGGAACGGAAACCAAGAGCTAGCTTGCTAGAGAGCCTCCTCCAAGTCTCCGGAATCTCGCTCCCGGACATCCTATGCACTTCGCTCTCATTGGTCGATGCATGGCAGTAGCTCGGGCTTATGCATTTAATCTGAAGCTGTTATGCATAACACCCCCGAAATGGGCATATGCAGGCTAGAACATCTAGAAATCTACGATCCAACTTCAAGATGGTGGGCTGATCCTACACTGCAAACGCACGTTGGGTGTAAGCAAGAAATGAATTGAAAAAGCTACCTATGTAAGCCGACATTGGAGGCTTACGCCAACACGATAGCAAGATGCTGCCCATGATCAGTTATTGGTCACAGCTCTCATAATGTCTTCGGGCTGTCCCGCTGGGCACGTTATTATAGCTAGAGCTAGGGCCCAATAAGAATCTGAATTGCGTGCATATTACACAAGCTAGACTGGGGAACCGTCGAGGTTTGGCAGGCTATAAAAGGGCAACTAATGTTAGACTTAGAAAGAGGTGGAGTTTCACAGAGACAGATTGGGGGTTTTAGTGGTTTTTGTGTATTGCGACGGCGGGATAGGCGAGACTAGGCCTGGTCCAAAACGAGAAATGGATCTGCATGATCTTCTCGGCTGTTATACTTGTTTGGCCTGGGTGGGTAGATAAACATTTAGCAGTGCTGCCAAGATTGTGGAGAGTTACCGTTTCAAGAAGCATCTCATAATATCTGGGTAGCCATGGCCTCCCTGTCGCCCCCAAAGACCGGCCCCCGTGCCCCCCCTGGCTGCGCACCGTACGACTAGGTACGATAGATTAAGGCGGGCCGTCGGCATGGTGGATGAGACAAGCGAAGCCGTTCGTCTGCGTAGATGGCGAAGGGTCTCGGCCACTTGCTATGTCGAGGGGGGGGGAGAAGTGAAATCGACTATTATGTCCGGTCCGTACCTCAGGGCAGTTTTGCATTCTCAAGTTTATCCTATGTCCTTTATCCCGCCTCCCGGTTCTTTACTAGACCAAGAAAGTCGCAATTCACAGTTGCGTAGGACGAGCATTGATTCGGATAAACACCGAGCGAGCGTGTTTGTGTAAGTGTATCACCATGGCGGACACTACCTTTACGGAAAAGCGCAATACCATCACTATGGAGAAGTTCGACTGCGTTGTTGTTGGCGCCGGTAAGCCACATCATTTCTTTGATTCCATATTCCTCTTACTTCATATGGTTTACTTGCAGTAGTAAGTGAGATGCATATCGTTGACTCTACTCGATATCGTAGGATGGTATGGCCTAGCCGCCGCGAAACAGTTTCACACCAATCAACCAGAATGTTCCCTAGCCGTCTTCGACTCCCAGTCCAGCTTGGGGGGCACATGGGCCGACACTCGTTTGTATCCTGGCCTGAAGAGCAACAACCTTCTAGGAACGTTCGAATATCCAGACTTCCCTATGGATACGGCGACGTTCGGTGTCAAGACTGGTGAGCATATGCCTGGCGAGGTCATTAACAACTACCTCAAAGCATACGCGGCTAGGTTTGGCATCGCCGACAAGGTCCGCCTCAACACCAAAGTCCACGTTGCTGAACACCAAGACACTGTTGAGGGCGGTTGGATCTTAACAGTTGCCCCTCCAAACCAGAGCGAGATCAAGGTCTACGCGCGACGAGTCGTTTTCGCGACCGGTCTCACCTCAGAGCCCTTCCTGCCTCACTTCGAAGGTGAAGAGACGTTTGGTGGAAGAATATTCCACGGCAAGCAGTTCCGAGAGAACGCCGATACGTTACAGATATCGAAAAGAGTCACTGTCTTCGGTGGTACCAAGTTCGCTTGGGACGCGGTATATGCATACGCCACCGCGGGCGTGAAGGTGGATTGGGTCATTCGCTGTAAGCCACCTCACCCCGCTATCAAGCTGATTATCTTGGATTATCGTGGGTTGACCATCTGATAGCGTCCGGTCATGGCCCGTGCTGGATTTCACCAACTTACGTGACGCCACTAAAGAAGTGGATCGAGAAGCTTGCCAGTAAGTGTTCACGATAACTTGGCCTTGGTGTAGCTCTAACGTAAATCCAGACGTACGCTTCCTGACTTGGTTCAGCCCGTGTGTTTGGGGTGACACCGATGGCTATGGCGGGATCCGTGGCTTTTACCACGGCACCGCTGTAGGACGTAGTATCGTCAACTCTTTCTGGAAGGTTTTGGGCGGAGATGTTATCAATCTCAACGCCTACGACGCCCACCCTAAGACGGCCAAGCTAAAGCCTTGGACCGATGCAATGTTTACTGGAGCCAGTTTCAGTATCATGAACTATGAAACCAACTTCATGGACCTCGTCAAGGGCGACAACGTCAATGTGTACGTCAGCGAGATTGACCATCTAAGCCCAGGTAAAGTGCACTTGTCTGACGGCAGTGAATTTGAATCCGACGCACTTTTGGCCCATACTGGCTGGAAGCACGTCCCGCCCATCAAGTTTCTGCCCGAGGGAATTGAGGGGGAGCTTGGCATCCCACATACCCCAAGGACCGATGCACCCTCGACCGACCTGGCGAACGACCCAGCCATGATGGAACGGGTTGACAAAGAAATCCTAGAGCGCTTCCCAAGACTAAAAGATCAGCCCGTGTTTAACAAAAACTATGTGCCGATGACGGAACAGAAGGGTATCATGAGCGACGACGAGGTAACACCTTACAAACCACTCACACCCTACATGCTGCACCACTTCATCGTACCACCGTCCGAAAGATTTCTACGTGCTCGTGACACTGCTTTTATCGGCATCGTGTCCAACTTCAGCAACATGATCACGGCCCATTTGCAAGGTCTCTGGATCAGTGCCTACTTCTCGGGCAAACTAGAAAGGGACCCATCGGCTGCGGTGGGAGATGACCAAGCCATGCAACAATTGCGTTACGAGACGATGTTACACAACCGGTTCGGCAAATGGCGTTACCCCACCGACGGCACCAGAAATCCCAACTTCATCTTCGACGCCGTGCCATACCTAGATCTTCTGCAGAAAGACCTAGGTCTCGGCATCTACCGCAAGAAGGGCTTCTTCGCTGAGCTCTACGAGCCGTACGGTCCTGAGGACTACCGCAACATCAACAGCGAATGGTCGAGCAAGTACGGCGACATGAAAAAGCTAGAGTCCTTGGACGAGAGCCTGAAAACTCTCAACTCGACCGAACCTAAACTGAACTAGACATCTAGACTAGACATCTAGATCTTATATTCTTTACGCTCGCGCGAGACGGTTTACTAAAAGTTGTACTTTTACATGGAACGGCAGGGACGAAAAGGTTTTCTTCGCGACGATGTACTAAAAGCCCTCTTTTTTTTTTTGCTTTTTTTTCTTTTTTGTCTATATGGTATTCAGCTGCAGCGTCAGCACGATCAAGTTTCCTATGTCGAAAGCCCTGTATAATCTTAGCACCGCATGCTTTTTTCCTTGCTTAGAAATTTAGAAGATACCCCATTAATCCACCTGGCAACTAGCACAAATAGTGAGGCTTGAGTGCATAACTCGGAGGAATAGGTAATGAACAATTAGTAATGAAATTCGGTGTAATTACCCAAAGTTCGTATACTTACATCACGATGAGCACAGTGTACAGTGTGTGTACACCGCAAGAATGAAAAGCTGACGACATGATGGAGATAGGGGTACGCATTATACCCAGGCCGCATAGACGTCGTACAACACGGAATGTAATTTAACTCGGTCAGCAAATTTCTGACACTTCCAAAGTTTCTATCACGAAATCATGCAAGTCTCGAACCATTCGCCACGTCGTCGGAGTAACTACCGACGGCATGGAACTTGCTGCGAGGATCATTTGTGATTGTGACATAAACGTTCCAAGCAGGTGTGTTGCGCATGTAAGCGAGGACATTTGCATTGCTCGGTAAACTTCGAGCTTCTTCTTTCGACCTTCGCCCCCCCTTCGCCGCCCTGGCTGAAGTTGCTCTGGGAGAAGAAGAAGAAGAAGAATACTACTGCAGGGTCTGTGTGCCCCAGCTCCGAAGCTCCAACTCTCGCCAATGCTGTTAGCTGTAGGTGACCAAGTGCCATTGTCCAACCAGACGAGCCGTACTCCGAGGCTGTCCTACCCTCCAAAACACTAGGACGAAATAATCCTAGTTCAAAAAGACGGGAGCTAATAACGGGATCGTTATTCCCTGAGCTAATTCTCAGCTAATAGCGAGAAGAGGTTTAGTAGTAGTTTTTTTCGTTCAATATCACACCACGGCCTTATTATGAAGTTCAAAGACTTGCAAGGAAGTGTAAGCCGCTACGCGGGCTGGCTATTTCGACCCGTGCATCCGTGGGGGGCAAGGGTATGGGGGGCCGGTTCCCAAGGGCAAGGATCAGAAAACACCTCCACATCCAATCGTCGATTGAGGGTTGCCTTGAGCCGTGCCCCTTTTTATTGCGTATCAGGGGTAGTGAGGGTCTTGCTCTGTGCGTTGCCAACCGCTTCCCAAGGCTAAGAAGAGCGAAGATTACGCCCTACGATCGGGGAAGGGTGCCTAGTGCGGTGCTAACGTTCTAGATCTCCAGACAAGGGGCGATGGTTTTGGCAATATGGTGAGAAATTATCACCTTGGATTGAATCTCGGTCCAAGAATCCTGATCTCGGCAGCCATGTCAATGATCCTTCAAAGCACCACTCGAACAAAATTAGGACGCACCAAGTCATTAAGAGATAAGCGGCCGTCCTAGTATTGACAGCTCTATTGCTACCTTTGCAATATCCATTGCCGATAATGGGACTGTGGGATTCAATATTCTCTTCTAGAAAATCATGAGAAATACGACTTTACTTTCTGATCCCAAACGAGCCTCATCGTTGCCAGGAAATTCCCAACAGAGCGCGCGCAGTGTCACAAAACACCAGATAAGCACTTAGACCAAGCCACCAGTACGGACCGCTGACATCCGTAACAGATACCCGGCAGACGTGGCTTGAAGGCTGAAGCCACCACGTCTTAGATTCAAGTTTCCGTGAGATAACCGACGGCGATTCGTCAGTTTCCACACCGACCGGTCGGAAGGATTAGGTATCATGCCATTTCTCTGCGGCCGTTCGAGAAGACCATATCGAAATGTACGGGGGCGGGCCATGTGCAGTCGTAGGTATATGCGAGCGAACGAAAAAAGGTGGACAACGTCTGAGCATCGGATCGCACACGTTTTTTTTTTCCCTCTCCCTCTGCACGCAATGCGAAGATCCGATGCAAACGCACGTTCAAGGAAGTGCCATTATCGCGAACTCGCATAGATCGCGCAGTTCAGCATGCGTCTCTGTCTGTTCTCTACATACATACACTGGAGAAAAACTGTCTGTGTCCTCCATACGGAGATGAAGATTGCAGAGCTGCTGTCTCATTGCCGCACAGATGGCGGGACCTTCGTGAGCTAGCTACCTAGCCAGCAAGCCTTGTTAAAGCTGGGATCGACACTATTGCTGCCGCGCCGCTTGCGCCCCAGTCTCCTTCACTAAACCAGGACTTTTCATAACTTCCTCCACAGGAGAAACATTTGCTAACCCGGTTTGCGAAGATGTTGTTTTAGACGCGAAACTCTTCTTCTTCGGTTTACCGAGCGGGAACACCCGCCGGCTTACCCACATATTGAAGGCTTTTGTTAGTGCAAAGCCCTACGCGCGTCTTATTGAGATTGTGAGACATGCTAAAGCCGGGGCCGTCCACTATTACTACTAGAGTACGGTGGTGATATAATAGTGACCATCCGTCCCGCGCGGAAGAGTGGAAATAAGAAACGGGCAGGCAGCAAAAACTTGGAAACAAAAAGAAATAGCAAAAAACTAACATGGAACTTTCGTAAATCTAATGCGAAGCCATCATCTGATCAGCCCATACAATAATAATAATAATCGTGTCTCCGCCAGACCAGGTCAGGTTTCCTATTTCAGCGCACAACCACAAAAGGATCTACCTACTACGCCTCCACGGCCGTGCATACGCGCGATCCTCTTCCGCACAAGCCGTGGTTCTGTTTTAAATGGTTCGAATCCTGTGGATCTGGATGGAGAGAGTCTAGTAGAGTAGTAGACGACAGAGCCTCAATTGTGACGTGGATTGGTCAAAACTCCGTTCGAGTAAGATTTGAGAACTTCGAGTTTAAGACGTGAGAGGTCGTCGCGACGGTCGACTAAATGGCTTCGATTGTCATTCTAAATTTTAGAACTGGGTCTCTCAGATGTCAAAAGGTTTATTTTTCTCATAAGAATGCAAATGTCAATCTTCTTAGTCAACGTTATCAGGGGTTTAGACTATCTCCTATCGCCTTTTTTTTTTTTTTTTTTTTTTTTTTTTTTCAGCTGCTAGTAATTTCAATTATGCATACAATAAATAAACACAGAAAAGCAAAACAAACCCTAGTTACGAGCCGTCAGCTCCGTGATTTGCTCGCTTGGCCAAATGTGTCCATTCTTGCGAGTTTCTGTGATGGTTTTTCCATTTTCTCCCCTTTCCCATGCCATGCCATGCCATTCGCCACGCGCAATTGACGACATCAATCAATCCATCCGTCCATCCATGGCTCTGCAGGAATGAAATGCGCAATTTTGCATTCCACCCACCCACCCATTCAGCTTTGCAGCCCAGAGAATAATCTCCGATGCCGTACCGTATCGCGTCGTGTCGTGTCGCTTTCCCATTGATTTGAAAAAGCCCGCCAAGTAAATTAAACCCGTACGTACTGTACTGTACTGTATTGTATTACTCGCGACGCGACGCGTGCGTGCGTGCGTATTTCCGAAACGTCAACCTGACCGACGACCATCACCACCACCCCCCTAGCAAACTTACAGTATTAGCTGTAGGAGGTAGCCTATTGCCAACCAGGACCTATCACCTAGCCCAGAATCAATAGCACAAGATGCGCTCGCGCCCCTACACGCCCCCGCCGCCTCTCCCTCCCCTGCTCACAGAGCTATCCGCGTACCTCCCGAACCGCGGGCGCGATCTAAGGGGTAGTGGTAGCAGCGACGCGGAGGTCGCGCTGTCGGACTTGGACCCGGAAACGAGCCGGTTGCTGTCGTCGCCGCCGCCGCGGAAGCGGGCCCTTCACCGCGTGCGCGTGCAGGGAAGACTGGCGGCCGTGCGTAGTGTCTCGGTTGCGGATTCGAGGTCTGCTAGCTGTGGCGCGCCGGAGACGCGGTTTGATGCTGCTGCTGGTGCTGTTGGTGGTGGTAACGGTGGTGGTGGTGGTAGACGGAGGAGGAGAAGAAGCGAGGATGATTTGATAGATGGGGATGGAGGGGAGGGGGAGGTGGTGGATGATGATGATGATGATGGGGAGACGGAGGAACGGGATGCCCAGATGAGAGGGTATGGGATTGGTGGACGGGGGAATATTCGTAAGAATCCCCTTTTTCTTACCTCTTTTCCATATTGCCGTGGCTGAGGTCTTGCTAATACCTTGTAGGCCGTCCTACGGAAGTCATAGGGACGTCGTCTAAATCGTCGCTCTCTATATCATCACTATTCTCTAGCTCCAGCCTGGCTCCACCTCGCTCACCCTCTGGGCCGGGGCAGGACAAGCGCTGGAGTATAGCTGGGCTGCTGAATCGTATTGAGGAGCGAAGGGGTAGAGAGCGGAGTATTTGAGGTAAGATCACTATGATGTATCTATTCTCATGGTGGTTCACATGCATGGGAGAGTGTACGAAGGCTTGGATTGAGAGCAAGGTTTTGGATGTAGGTCTATTGCTTAATTTGGGGCATTTGGTGGGATGAGATACGGCTGGTATGCATGAGTCTCGTTATTAATCATGGCGGCAATGTGGTTGAATTTTATAAATCATTCGTGTATATCATTATGGTGTCAAGGGGGTCAGGCTTGAGAGGCTTTGATGAGCGGTGACGGGAGAAACGACGATGTATTATATTGTATCAATTTCAACTCTGGGAGTTTCTTACTTGCTCTGGATTCGGGGCCTTTGTTGCACTAAACTGTTAGTTTCTCATGTTCTCTCCTGGCGAACATCCGTAACGCGTAGCTCTCTGGTGCCATTATCAGCGAGATGTCGAATGGTGTTAATGGGTCTGCTTCAGAAGTTTCAATAGCTTCAATATACGTTCACATCCTCGATATCCCACATTATTCACCACTACCTTTTGAATGCATGGTAATATACCCCAAGGTCTCATGGCTTGCGTTTACCTCGAGCCGCATTTCATCTAAGTCAAACACGGAAACATCGGTGTAGGACACTTTAGGGGGTCTTACGAGGGACTTGTATAGAACGAGACTGCTAAGGTCTACCATTACTATGAAGACATCTTACCCCTAATATGAATACCTACTAAGCGCGATAGGCAGGTATTGTAATGTTGACTTGGGACGCCCAAAATGGGAGATATCCTAAAGGTCATCTATAGAACCAGGTGCTTACCATAGCCGCCTCAATCCGATGTCATGGACACATACCGACGTATGTGCTAGTTTCGAACTTAACTGTAGCTAGTTTTAGACGATGAAGAGAGTGTTGGTCTTACGTAAGAGGAAGACAGACATCTAGAGATCTATTCCGTAACTCAAGATAGCAACTCATTGTACTATAGCATCCACCTCAGTGCTGTATTAGAGTAGCAGTTCCGGTATGGAGGGCCTGAGGCATGATTTCGCTAGAAATTTCAATCCAATTACGAGAAGGTGATTTACCTTTCGCGCATGATTAGAGCCGTACAATGACAAAATTCCACACTATACCACCTCCTTTTCAGAGGTATGACCATACTGAGAAACTCCAACTGTCGATATTACGTACAACATAATAGTAGCCTCTCAGTGAGCTAAAGCCATGTTTTCTGTGAGTCTTGTGCGCATTGTAGACATAGCTGCACATCGCTAATGATGTTTAAGTCAAACCCCAAGAGATGCAGCCTAGACATTTGAGCTATTACCAAAACTCGACCAAGGCAACACTTAATAAGAAGCATCTCTGATCAGAGTAGTTAGAAATATTAGGGACTGTGATAATTCTACTTTTTATAGTCTACTTATCTACGGTGTATCGTTTGGCAAAGTCTATCAGCGATTGGAACATCTTACTCCTTACCAGCTCCCATCGTCTACCAGGCCCTTGGTCCTATCCATCAGAAGATGTCTCCTTTGATTTTCCAATGGGTAGCCTCGATCACATCCGCCGGCAGGGTCCAGTCCTACGGTGCCGGGTTCTTCGGGAGGAGATCTGGATCGTCTTGATGTATGCTCCACAAATTTATACAAATAGGCACACACAGGATCATGGGGTGACGTTCGGCTCCGTAGACATCGCTTATATCTTGGACATCTCTGCCTTCAATTGCAGCATTTATGTGTGCCGGCCCCTTTCCATAGTAAACCTTGTAGAAGTCTCTGGGAACGCTGATACGTAGCTCGCTGGTGCTGTAGTGTTGCATTAGCTAGTATATCTCCTAATCGTGTTGGTGGAAGCGGACACGTACAGAGACCGCCGAATGCTCCGGCATCGAGACCGAGTCAGGGGTTCCTTGTTAGGTACGCGGGTGGATGCGACAAGAGCATTCAGATATAACTTGATGAACTTTTCGCGATGCCACGTCAAGTCTTCCTTTAGCAAGTGGAGCTGGAAGCTATGCATCTTCCAATGTTGGGGTCTGTATTTGGTTATGTTGGGCAATTCGGTCTTCAGCACGGGGATATCATGCTCGTACATGAATTGCTCAGCATGGGCGAACGTCATTCGTTCCTTATCCTTGTGCCATTGGTGACGAAAAACGGTTATTACAGTCTTCAGGGGCAGGCTCGCAAGTGCAGAGATAGCTGTTTGATGCTGGAGGAGAGGTTTATGGTCGTTAATTTTGGAAGATGGCGTCTCTTCTGCTGGTTTTTTACCTTCCTTCTTGGAAGACGATTGTATTTCCATGGTTACTGGCTATAGCAACTATCGGTGGGAAGATGTCAGTTGAAAAACGAAGCAGTGTATCCTAAGACTTTGGGATGACCAAACATGTTTGGGTGAAACATCTCTTCTCGAATCTAAATAATATTAATGGTTATCTAAGACTCGAATTACCTATGAGAAGACTATAAATGTTGAGTCATTGAAACCAGTTAAAGAGGGAAGTCCATGTCTTTACAGTCTAGGGAGGTAAGAGGAAGAATAGATGTAGACAAGGAAGTAGTGACCGATTCAGCGATACCCCCCTCAGTGCATAGCTCTATCGTTCAATCCACAAATACGTCAGACTTGCATCAATCGGGATTGTGGGGGTCAATCTGGGGAAAGCTCGAATTAAAAAAAAGAAAGCAGCTGAACCGAAAAAAAGAAGCAAGCGACAACGGCGAAAAAGACCCCTCCAACTTTTCAAACCGCGACAAGATGTCGACCGAAAAACCCAGCGCCCTGCGGTCCATCATAGCGGGTGCCACGGCCGGCGCAATCGAGATCGCCATCACGTACCCGGCCGAGTTCGCCAAGACAAGAACACAGCTCAACCGCAAGCTAGCCGCCGGCGAGAAGCTGCCGTGGCCGCCCTTCGGCAAGCAGTGGTATGCAGGCTGCACGACTCTGATCATAGGGAACTCGGCCAAGGCAGCCATCCGGTTCGTGTCTTTTGAGCAGTACAAGCGACTCCTCGCCGACGAGAACGGCAAGGTGTCGGGTCCCCGAAACGTCATAGCCGGTTTCGGCGCCGGTGTCACCGAGTCGCTACTTGCCGTCACACCTACCGAGTCCATCAAGACGACGCTGATCGACGACCGGAAGTCCCCGAACCCGCGCATGCGCGGCTTCCTGCATGCCGTCCCGATCATCGCGCGCGAGCGAGGCCTGAGAGGGTTCTTCCAGGGCCTCGTGCCCACCGCCGCCAGACAGTCGGCCAACAGCGCCGTGCGCTTCGGGTCCTACACCAGTCTCAAGCAGCTCGCCGAGTCGTACACCGCGCCGGGGGAGAAGCTCGGCACGGTCGCGACGTTTGGCATAGGCAGCGTGGCGGGCGCCATCACCGTCGCCGTCACGCAGCCGCTCGACACTATCAAGACGCGGATGCAGAGCATCGACGCGAAGCAGGTCTACGGCAACAGCTTCCGGTGCGCGACTCTGATATTCAAGCAAGAGGGCGTCCTGACGTTCTGGAGCGGAGCCCTGCCCCGGCTGGCGAGACTCGTCCTGAGTGGTGGCATCGTCTTTACCATGTACGAGAAGAGCATAGAGTTCATGCGCACGCTGGACCCGGAAAATAAATACTTATAGACATGGGGGGCAAAGGTTTTCTTTTTCGTTAGACTGATACCCGGCAATAACATCAATGGATGGGGATAACATACATACGGGGACCTGGGACGCATTTCTAGGGGAAAGGTGGCTGGTCGTCGGGGGGTTTGCTGTGTGGCTATTCTCCTGCATTTTTATGCGACTTGAACTGTGTTGGAGTTCTTCCATGTCGTACCGAGGGATAAAAATTAAGGACTCGGGACAATCTATGGATGGCAATCTCGGGATTGTTGGTTCTGTCAGGTACCTATCTCGAGATCTCTTCCGCGACTCACGCGTGGTACCTGCATACGTACCCCTTACATATAGCCGTTGTATGTACGGTACCTTACGTCGTTACATTTGGGTGCCCAGCGATCATTCAAAGAATATCAAATGGCAAATACTGCTGGGCTATGATATTGGTGAGTAAGGTATTTACAGATTCTGCATTTAGAATAATACAACTTCGAAAATCTTAGATATCTTGAAAACAACCTGATCTATGCTTCCATGTCTGGTACTATTATTTTCATGATGGGAATGTCTCTAGTTCTATCATATCTTACACCTGGTCCGTAATCCTAACGGTTTCTTCGATGGTATTATTGTAGTCTAATAACACCCTTAAGTCTTAACCAGAGTCTTCCAAAGTAGGACCGATTGGGTGCTTCTTCAAGTTCTCTCACGAGGTCGGTGAAATAGGATGGTTGGCTCTTGGGACGTAACAGAGAACCAGTGATAGGGTACTGGATCATTGTCAGTCATGCATTTATTGGATGCAATAAGTTCTGAATAACGTTAACTACCGAGTCGTACCTTTTTCTTATATCGGTTATCTATAAGTGAATAGAGTGCATTGGCCTGTTTTAGTTGCTCTTGCTCGGACAAGTTAGAGGAAGCTTCAAATCGCTTGCGCAGCACGTCCTGAAACTGAATCTGAGGGCGCAGAGTGTCCTTGGGCCACTGTGAGAGTGCACGTAGGACGTGACGTTGGGCGCTCTAAAGTCGTGTAAGTAACTTGGTAGATATCGGGATATTACCAGCCACTAGACTGGGCTCAACATACAATTGCTTGACGGGCCATTATTGCTTGTAGGTAACTGAAAATGCCAATTGCATGCCCTGTTTCTTTCTACCAGTAGGACTCGTGCATCTATTTGAGGATGCAATTCAATAAATATTGTTGCCGGCGCATTCGCAACTTCAAAGGCGTTGAACTTTGGAAAAATAATGGTCATCGATGACGGAACCAATCATTGTTCATTGTCAGTCTTCAGATGCATAATCGATAAAGGATGGCAGATTTAAGGTACAATTTGCATGTACCTAAATTCGGATCCATTCATGTCATTCACTGTGCACGTTGAGTTGAGCGGGTACATATGTACTTCCGATCGAAGGCCTCCAATGACATGAGTCCCTGAAATTGCCGAGTCCCTGTTGGGTTCAAACTTCCAAGTGGTTCGTGCGCTCAGCTGGCTGCCATTCTTGCCGTTCTTGTTCGGGGCTGTCAGGTGCTATTGGTCAGCTGGACCGCTGGGGGCTTCTGGCTTCGGTGGTGTTCGACGTAAAACAAGTCCCTGCATCTTCCCTAAGGCTTAGGCCTAGTTAGCATGAATTCAGAATAGCGTTAGGGAGTCGCATCATCACCCACCTAACTTAATTCCCACTGGTCGCTTCCCCCCAAATCCACTGTCGCATGGTCTCCCTTTTCCACCATTCATTCTTCATCATCAACCGTCTTTTTTTCTCATCCGTCCATCTTCACGCCATCTCTTCTTCCCTAGTCTTCCAATACATCACTTTCCTTAATTGACTAGGAATCTATTTCGACCTACGTTTTCTTCTTTTCTTCAACGAATCAGTTCCTGCGACGACAACATTTTCCTTTACAATACGATAAACCGCCACATCCATTGCCGATACCCGATAACTCCTTTTTTCCTGTTCCATCTTCGAATATTCTGAAAAATGGCTGGCCGCTACGAAAGAGTCAACACCCAGGACGACGATACCGATATTCCGAATTCTCGCTCTCCTCTGCGACAATCGGCACCTAATTCTCCCCCGCCCTCATTTCATTCGCGATCATCGTCATTCGACCGAAGGAGACAAAATGTCGATCCTACACTAGCTGACGCGTTCGATGCCGAGGATGACGATAGCGACGACGAGCCCGATGACAGGCAGCGACTAGTACGGGGGAACTCGTTCCCAATTTCGCATTCCTCCGGTCAAGATCAAAGTAGAGATACTGCGATACCGTCTGCTCCCGAAAGACAACCGCATTGGTCTAATGAAGCCAATCAGCAAGCCGGCTCAAGGGTTTACGGTGGTGGAATCCAGTCTGATGGCGTATTTTCCAATATGATGGCTCGACCGGAACGGGGAGAGAAGATCGTGGAAGAGGCACCTCCTGTAGGTTTGGTTTACATCTTGCTAATATGAGGACACATACTGATGAATCTTTAGACTTATGAACAAGCCGCTGCGGATGCTGCGCCACCATACTGGGAAACTACAATTCTGGCCCCTGGCTTGGGTGGCCCTGATGATGTTTACATCGATGGAATGCCCGTCGGCTCCGTATTTAGTTTCATATGGAACGGCATGATCAGCATGTCGTTCCAACTCGTCGGCTTCTTGCTTACATACCTATTACACTCAACACACGCCGCGAAGAACGGTTCCCGCGCCGGTCTCGGTATTACTCTTATACAATACGGCTTTTACATGAAAGGGTCCGGTAACTCTGGCGGCATGGGAGGTGCTCCTACCGATGGATACGCACAACCCCCGGACCCAAACAGCCACGACTTCGACCCCAACGCCGTCGGTACGAGCAATGGAGAGGGCGGATCTAGCTTGAGTGAACTAGCAAGCAGTGAATGGGTAGCATACGTTCTTATGATTGTGGGCTGGTTCATCTTGATCCGCGCAGTTAGCGACTACATCAGGGCGAGGAAGCACGAGCAACTAGTGCTCCAAAGCCCGGACAGAGGCTTGGGAATACCGATTATCGCTGAAGGCGAGAGACCTGAAACGGTTGTTTAGTCTCCTTTTGCCGAGATTTTGTTTCATCGAAAGCCAATGCGCTATTATCAGTCAATACAACAAATACGGTTCCTAGCATAAACTGCACTAGGATGAAGGTGCATGTTCGGCGTGAGGGAGATTCTTTTTGGTCCAATGGCGTTTTTGGCGTTAGGGGGTTTTGGTCGAGGATATCCTGAGTGTCTTAGGACCGTGGATCCAAGCGAGGCATTTAAAGCGACTCTGCTACAATACAAACGTTTTCTTACAGCCGCTTTCCCTCATCTGCGATGTGGACTTGGTAATCTTGACGTCTAGTACGCATAGAATATCTGCCTACTTCTGCTGACTTTGATAACATTGACTTTTTTGTCATATCCAGGTCTTGGTACTGGACGAATTCCTTAAGTCTATGGCGGGGAGTGCTATGTATCGGTCAACCAACTATGAATATGCCGGGATAATGCTGCTTATCTACCCAAAAGAACATTTATTTATTAGTCAAGACTCTTTAACCTAGAAATCGTAACTAATTACTATCTTTTAAATATTTTTAACGAGCTGGGTAAAGCGTCTTGGATACTGCGCAATAGTCTATCGATAAGAGCTGGTGCGACATGAGGTAGGTTATAAGTGCCCCGCATTCTGTCGATGTAAAGTTGAATGATATATGACGAGAAAGAAACTATGTCACGTCATCGGGAACAAGACGTTGCGATCTTCTAGATATTTACACTGCAGACAAATATAATTATATCTACTTGCTCAGTGTTTGGAGAGTCGTCTGACAAATTGCTAATGGTTCATAACCTACGATGTCCTGAACTGAGTGACAGAATAATTACCTTCAGCCTACCTTGTGAATCCTCGACTAGGTATCTACGTTCATACAGTTCTTACTTACCAACATATAACTAGCGAGCAACCTTTGATCCAAAGTGGCTTCTCAAACCAACCTCCCGACTACCTAACCTAGATTATCAACCGCCGCCTCCAACAATCGAGCAACCCAACTAATTAACCAACTTACCAAACCCCGACCACAAACCACCAACCAACCCTCCGTCCCATCATCATCAATCAATCAATCCATCACCATGGCCTGGCGCAGCTCGGGCCACACCAACGCCGAGCTGATCGAGAACCTCTGGCGAAACAAGCTGATAACCCAACCGCTCGTCAAGAGCGCGTTCCAGAAGGTCGACCGCGCGCACCACGCGCCCGGCGCCGCGTACGAGGACTCCCCGCAGCCCATCGGCCACGCGGCCACCATCAGCGCGCCGCACATGCACGCGAACGCCGTGGAGACCTTGCTTCCGTTTCTGCTTCCGAAACCACATAACTCTGATAATAACTCTAATAATAATAACGAGGGTGCTCAGGAGGGGGTTGTCAGCATCGGCGTCCCCGGCCGCCCGCGCAGGGTCCTGGACATCGGCAGCGGAAGCGGGTACCTCACGCACGTGCTCGCCGAGCTGGTCGGCGAGACCGGGGTTGTGGTTGGCCTGGAGCACATCCCCGCGCTGAGGGAGCTGGGCGAGGCGAACATGCGGAAGAGCGCCGAGGGCAGACGGCTTTTAGACTCGGGAAGGGTGCGGTTTCGCGTTGGGGACGGACGCAAGGGCTGGGCGGAGCCGAGTCCTCGGGACGCGCAGCCGGGCGTTGGAGGGGCCGCTGATACGGGTGTGGAGGATGGGACCGGGAGGGGCAGGGAGGAAGAGGGCGGCTGGGATGCTATTCATGTTGGCGCGGCGGCGATCGAGCTCCATGAGGAGTTGGTGAGACAGCTGAGGAGCCCCGGTCGCATGTTTATTCCTGTGGGCGATGGGCTGGAGCAGTATATCTGGACGGTGGATAAGGATGAGAATGGGGGCATTCGGAAGCAGAAGTTGTACGGCGTGCGGTATGTGCCGCTTACGGATGCGCCGAAGTGATTGGATGCAGTGAATGATTTGGAAGGGTTGGGTTGGCGTTGGTATTATTACGGCGTCTGAGGATTAAGGCGTCTGAGTATTAAGGCGTCAACTTACTTGCGTTTTGGCATGTTGGAAAGGGGTCAATGGATGGGACTTCGGTGTCAGGTATGTTGTGTCAATACGTCCCCTTTGGACAACTGGGTCTTCGAGATATTTAGCTAAATTATCTGTAGGCTGTTTAACAATTGCAACTACTCGAGATGCTTCATAGCTAAATTGTATGCCTCTCATATACTATTTCCTAGGCTTATTTACCAAGCAACCAAGCTATGTGTATTAGCTACGGATCCAAGTAAGCATTTTATCTTCTATATGGTCCGGATGTTAAGCTCCGGATAGCTTCAATGGGTGGCGCAATCGTTGGAATTCGTAAATATTACCAGCACATGTATCGGTCATCGAAGGGGCAGAGTTCAAATCGAACGCTTTTCGGATGCATGCATACCTTAAGTAGGTAATCCTTATTTGCCACACAAACAACAATCTGCTACAGTGTCGCCCAGCACGTAGAAGCGCATGACTTGAACGCCACAAATGGAAGATGTTCATTGCCCTCTAGTCGATATTTACAGCGTACATTACAACGCCCTCCCAAGTTACTATTTATCCACTCCGCCCTTTTATCTGTAGGGGGAGTCCGCTTTAATGATAGCTGCCAACTCGGGCTCCCACTTGTCGCCGTTCGCCAAAAGCTTCTCCTTGTTGTACAGTAGCTCTTCTCTCGTCTCGGTGGAGTACTCGGCATTGGGCGACTCGACAATGGCGTCGACGGGACATGACTCTTGGCAGAAGCCGCAGTAGATACACTTGGTCATGTCGATATCGTAGCGGGTCGTTCGTCTCGATCCATCGGCTCGCTCTTCTGCTTCTATGGTGATGGCTTGTGCTGGGCAGATCTATGTGGTGTTAGTTTGGTGTAATGTAGATGGATTGGCAAGTAGACAGAACATACGGCTTCGCATAACTTGCAGGCAATACATCGTTCTTCGCCTGAGGGGTAGCGTCTCAAGGCATGCTCGCCACGGAATCGAGGAGAAATAGGTCCCTATAGGAGAATTAGTCTATAGCTCTTATTGCCGTCGTAATTTACAGTATGGCTCATGGCGCAAGGCCGTCGAGAATGACAAGACATAAATATTGAGGATTGCGAACCTTCTCGAATGGATAGTAGATCGTATATCTAGTAACAAGATATATTAGCGCCGAGTCCTTTCCCCTCGGAATAATTGACCGAAGACTCACGGTGGTCTGAAGAATTGTTCCAATGCGACGTACATTCCTCTGAACATCTCAGTCAAGAGGAAGTACTTCCCAGCACGGTCGAATGTTGTCTCGGACTCTTCGTCCCATCGCTTCGGCTTGGACATTCGGAAACCCTTGACGGGCGGACCAGCAGGTGTGGCGTATGTTCGTTGCGCGACTATTCTGGCGACAGTCGAGGCCGAGACTGGCTGTCGTCGCACCAGCTGGCGGGACAGCATGGCAGCGGTTGAGGTCGTGAGCCCATGCATGGCGCAGCGCAATTGGGCAAGCAGGAGAGAGCGGGGAGGGTCAATTCTGTCGATTTAAAAAGAGGTTGAGGGCGAAATAACGGAACAAGCTTGAGGTCATGTTGGAGTTTCGGGATTTTAGGTGGAGCTCGATATTGGAAAAAGCTTTATTGTTATTGGTTGTTCTAATCTCGGGAAGCCACATTAGATCAGCGCCACAAGATTCGGTCATTATGAGAAATTGGTGTGAGGTTTATTCGTAATGGTAAGCAGCAATCAGGCAGTGGAGTCTTCTTTTTTAAAATCACGTGCAGCTAGTACCACTAGCAACTGAGAGAATCGCCGCTAGCTCCGTCGGGTCCAAGCTTCGGAACTTTGAACATGACGAGAAATTTATCATCTACTGTAATTACTTCCACTTGTGCATTGAAAGCTTAGGATATTCCAACCCCCCTCCACGACGACCACCTTTTCGCTTCCCTCACACTCGTCCGATTCTCGCCAATTGAGCCATTCTACACCCGTCACCATGTTTCGCACAGCATTAATTCGCACCGCCGTCTCGGCATCCCGCGCCGCCGCTCGACCTGTCGCCCGAAGAGCCATCGTTCCCGCCAGAGCTGTTGTTGCGCCTGCGCCTAGACTCGCTGCGTTCCAGGCTGTAAGGATGTACTCCGCCGCCAGCGGATTGAAGAAGGAGGAAGTTGAGGGCCGCATCTTGGGCATTCTGCAGGGGTTCGACAAGGTGAGTTGGTTTGTGCAATGGTGTTGTTGTCTGTCGATTTCGCTTTGGTCGGAGATGGAGGGGCAATCGGATATTGGTCTCCGAGATATCATGTTGAGGAACACCGGGTTCTAGACTGTTCGGAGAAGTAAAATATAAACACGGAAGCAAGGGGAATTTGGATGCGAACATGAAAATTCCTACGAAATAATGATTTTGCTGACTTTATCTGGCATTAGGTCAACGACCCGAGCAACGTAAGATTCGATACCAATGCGATTCCGATATGCATCCCCTGGAAAATACTAACCCACATCAGATCAAGCCTACTGCGCACTTCTCGAACGACCTAGGTCTGGACAGCTTAGACACAGTGGAGGTTGTTATGGCGATAGAAGAGGTATGCATTCGGAATCTGTTTCAGCGTTAAGACAAATGGACATATCGCGATTCTTGGGTATCGATATATAATATGCAGCGGCTAACAGCCTCACAGGAGTTCAGCATTGAGATTCCAGACAAGGACGCGGATGCTATCCACAGTGGTACGAATCTCCCATCCGATGTCCCTAATACTATGTATGACTTGCGAACTAACTCGATTATCTCAACAGTGAACCAGGCTGTCGAGTACATCTTGAGCCAGCCCGATGCCAACTAAAAAGGTCAAAATTTGTACATTAACAGCTACACCACTCCCATGGCAATGACCTGTATTTAGAATCCTGGACCTCGCAAAGTTGATCGTGTGTGCCTGCCTGTAAAACTCAGGGCGATGATGGCGGGGCTTGAAATCGACCAGGTCGAGATGGTCGAGTTTCAATGAGAAAAAAGACAGATACGAAGTTGACCCACGACGTGGCTCAAAATCGATTCCATGTCGTTGTATTAGTGTATAGATCTTTTCTCTCTACTTGCAGGTGTGCTTCTTAGTCTCTAATCATACTACGCCGTACATTTGGGTGTTTTAACGGTTAATTAAGCCCTGGCCGCCGAATATCTCCTTGCCTGAGTGCCCGAGTACTTATAATCTAAGAGTGCCCAAGTTGATTTGATAGCTGGCTGGTTGATGTTGCTTCACGAAACAGACTGCGTCTCCAGTATTTCTCATCGCTCTTAATTATTGACTCCCAGTCAATATGTTGAACAACTATTTCTATAGTTTTATGTCCAAACTATTATAACCGGGCATACTTCAACTAGTTGCTAGTAAGAGCAGAATCAAGCACTACTCGAGGTTCTTCTTTGGTGGCTCATCTTATCGGTGGCACTGGTTTCAAATCCGAGCTGTCTCGAATCCTAATGAACGTGGTTGTTATGTTAAATATCTACCTTAGGTACCTATATGACCATGTAGGATTCGATGAGAGACCGTCTCGCGAAACGAACTCGATAGCTTGTGTTCGCTACCTAGGTAGTTAGCCTTGAAGCTATTACGGAGCTATGGATCTATGGATCTATGGAGGGACTTTGGATATATAAACCTCCACAACAGCAAAAACTATCACATACGACCATAAGATCTGGAAAATTCGGGATCCCGTCCGCTCTCCCCTGTCGACAAGCCAGATACTGCTTGATCAGTAGTCGGGTCGGTGACGATCGGCGAATACCAAGTGTTGTATGTTTTTCCTTTTTGTCCTCCTCTCTCTCGAATGTTATCAGATGCTTGTGAGCTATAGTCTGATCTTGCGGTGTATTGGGGTTGGATGCGAGTGATACTAAGTTGAGGAATCAAGCGGCTTCGCTTTGAAGAGGGACTTGATTCGTAGCTGTTGAGTGGTAAGGTTTAGGAATGCATATTATCCGAATTGATAGATGGGTTTAAAGATGCACCTCTTCCACGCTGTAGTTCTTTCGAGTCCACTCTTACCGAATAAGATGCCATGGTCCGGACATACTCAGGGGTAACAGAACGACTGGACTTGGATAACTATAGGCGACCACTTAACGCACCTACTGCCGTATATAACAACTCTATAGGATGTAATGATGGGCTCAGGATGTCTAGACCAACTTGATAACCATAGTACCGTTACTATTACACAAACAAGCATTACAGTCTGCTGCTGGTTCTGCATGACCAAATATCATGCTCCGTGGGACATCGTATTGCCATAAGGAATGTTATTATCAATGAGTTGACGGTCTTCTATCTTAACTGTCATTATCTTCTAGAAAACGAATGGCGGAGCTACTAGATCAAGCCCAAGCATAGTCTGCGCCGTTCAATTAGCACCGCCGACTCCGCTTTCTCCGATTTCGCCCGCATCCACACGCCCTTCCGACGCAGTCGTTCCAATCTGGTAGTTGAGCTTCGCCATTGAAGCGTTCGTGATACACATGTATGCATCGATAGGCGGATACTTAAAGCATACGGAATTTAGGTGATACTTAGAAGATCTCTACGATTTTTGCAGTCAGTGTCAAGTTCAAAAAGTCGTTCCCTTTAGCTCACTCATCATGTTGTCGACGAGAGGAAAAACTTGGTCGAAGAACATCTGGTTCGCTCACGGAGCTCAGAAACCGTATCACCCTGAAACCAATCCAGATGCGGTGGTGAACTTTTCGTTTGCTGAGAATGTGAGTTGGTCGATGTATGATCCGGACTATAGATTGACTAACGGTGTTATAGTGGCTCATGCATGATGACTTGATCCAATTCATCAATACACATGTACGGTACTTCCTCGTCCTAGATTTCCAGATACTGGGGTGCTAAGTGCTCCTCAATGTAGAGCCAATTCGACAATAAGCTTTGCGCATATGGCGAAGGGTACACCGGCACAGTCCGGCTGCGAACCGCAATGGCAAAGCATCTGAACACCCACTTCAATCCGTTTCACGAGATCGATCCCGAGCAGATCACCTTCGCGGCCGGAGTCACGGCTCTGAACGAAGCCTGCACGCTGGTTACTTGTAATCCCGACAACCAGGAAGCCATTCTCATCGGAAACCCCGTGTATGGAGTCTTCGCTAGAGATCTCGCTGCGAGAACTGGGTGAGTCGTGCTTTGTTCGTCATCAACTTCGTGCTTCCAATTCCAATAGTCGCGGGAATGGAGTGCGGTACTTGCACATGCGAACTTTGGCGATGCGGATCAGTTCTCACCGGATTGCGTTGCTGCTTACGAGGCTGCATTCGAGGAAGCGAAAGCGAATGGTGTCACTGTCAGAGCGCTGGTGATATGCAACCCCCATAATCCCTTAGGTAAGACTCAATCCTAAGAATCACCACAAGCGTCAATGATCTAACCTCTATATCAGGCCAATGTTATCCTCGTGAGACTCTCGTTGGGCTTATGCGTCTTTGCGCGTCCAAGGGAATCCATCTCATCAGCGATGAGATATACGCCCTCTCAGTGTATAACCGAGATGACCGACCTGTGGAAAAGTTCACTTCGGTGCTATCTATTGACACCACTGATATCATTGACCCCAAGCAAGTCCATGCGCTTTATGGCATGTCGAAAGTGGGTGATGATCCAACCCGCAGACCTTAAGTTTAACCGGTTCCTAATGTTGAGGCTAGGATTTCGGTGCCGCTGGAATGCGATTGGGTTGCCTTGTGACGCGAAGTAATGAGTTCACACAGGCAGTTCGTTCCGTGTGGTATGGATGTTTTCCATTTGACTGTCCTTCTGGGCGATGATTACTTACATTTCTTTCTGATTTAGCTGCTTCTCGTCGCCTTCCCAGTTTTCCATGGATCTCGCTGCCAAACTCCTCGAGGACCAAGCCTATCTCGCCAAATTCCTGGAAAAGTCGCGCGCGACCTTGCAGCGGGGCCGTTTGTTGGCTGAAGAACTCCTTGCTCAGGTGGGAATCAGCTACCACGATAAAGGGTATGTCAAATCGGAACCGATTGGATCGATCTATCTGACATCTGCTAGGAACGCGGGTCTTTTCATGTGGCTCGACTTGGCCCCCTTTCTGCCCCTAGATGAGACAAACGGCGACGGATGGGCTGCTGAAAGACTATTATCGAAGCGCCTCGAGCAGGCGGGAGTCGTCATGTCTACTGGAGAACAGTACCGTGCTTCAACCCCCGGGAAATTCCGGTTCGTGTTTTGTCTCGAAGAAGACGAGGTCAGGGAAGGAGTCAAGAGGTACGTATTCCACTTCAAACGGCATGTCAGTTGTCGAGGGCGGGGCTAATGCGAGGATAGAATATCGCGGGTCTTAAAAAAGTAATCGGGAACGACACAAAACGCGGTGCCTTTTATATAAACTGAGCAGGCTAGACTTCACTGGAAATTCCTAACATTTGGTAGAATAAATACCTAGGTAGGTACTAATATTAAAAAAAGAGGCTTTCAATAGGACTTATCAATTAAATATTGGCAAAGACGATGGGCGGGTTTAATTTTGTATGTGACGTGGAAGGTAAAAAAAAGAAACAAAAGAAACAGGACAGTTGGGAATCGAACCCAAGATTAGCGGTACTTCGATAGGACTTCAATGTTGAAGAAACAGGTACCGCTAAACCACCTACTCGCCCCTTCTCGTTAGGTTCTGCGTACATGATAGGATGCAAAGAGTTATCTAGATTTATATTTTCCTATTTTCAGCAGGCCCGGCTAGTTGGCTATGAAAGGCTTATAGACTACTAGTGTCCTGAAGGTTGTGTTAGTAGAGGATCAATGAACTTTTTCTAGATTGATATTAGCAGGTGTCTGCAACTGATCTCCCTATCTATGTGCGTGGGCAGGTGCAGGTAGGTACTAAGGGCTGGGTTGCCAACCGGATAGGGGAGGGGTTACTGACTTGAGGAGTGAAATTTAATAAGATGATCATAAGTCGATGGGACGATAATGTTTTTATATAGAAAAAAAACAAACCGATCAAAGGAAGGATGTATTACACTGTATATTTTATAGTGTACACTAGAAAGCATACTGTATACGAAGCCCGGAGAGTCTGATAAGCCTTGAAGTTACACACGAGAAGAGTTTGCATCTTGTATCACACTCAAGCAAAGTTGGAACCGAAATGTTGAAGTTATGAACGTCTTGTCTATCGTAAAATCATTTACCTAACCTATTTCGCCAGTATCTATTGCCAATAAACAAAAGAAAAGTAAATACATCCCACCACTTATACGATCCATCGTATATTCGTCATTCATTCATCTTAATCTTCTTAGTTCAGGGACTTGCGTCCGAGCAAGTTCTCAAGCTCATCGGCCGAGATGATACCCAACTTTCCTGCAACAACCTGTGCCAACACCTTGAAGGATAGAGTGGCAGCCAACAACTTCTGGAAGGGGTAGTCGAGGCCGAACTCCTTGAACAACCATGTTCGCATCTCGGCACCAATCATAGAGTCGAGACCATAGCTGGCGAGAGAAGGTCCGTTGAGCTCGAATGACTCCACCTCGAGACCCAAGATACCCGACATACGCTTGGCGATGTGGACCGCGATAGCGTTGACGGCCTCGTCGACACCCTCGTTGAGAGCGGACTTGAGGGTGGCAGCGAAGCTGTCGTCACCGCCGGCGGCACCAGCGGCACCGGCAGAGGCCTCGAGGGCGGCACGGACGTGGCTGAAGCGCGAGTCGTTGTACCAGTAGAGGTCAGCGTTGTCAGCACCACCGACGGCAGTGATGGATCGGGCGAGCTCCTGCACCTCAGTACCCATGATGAGCTGCGAGGCCGGGAAGTCGGCGGCGGTGGCGGACTCCTTGGGGGCGGGGCGGGGCTGGGCCATGGCGACCTCGAAACCGCGCAACATCTCGTGCTCGTCAATACCGTACAGACCCTTGCGCATAAGCGAGGTCTCGAGGGTGTCGCTCTCGGCGACGACACCGACGTCGAGGACCATGGGCAGGACGAGAGAGGTGGCGGCCTTGCCGGAGGCGTTGCGGGAGAGGGCAAGAGCGTCGAGGAAGGAGTTGGCGGCAGAGTAGTTGGCCTGGCCGGTGTTACCGTAGAGGGCAGAGATAGAGCTGGTCAGGACAAAGAAGTCGAGATCAACACCGGCAGCCTCGAGGGCGTTGTTGAGGCTGAGGGCACCCTTGGCCTTGGGGGAGACGGCGGCAACGAAGTTGGCGTGCGACATCTTCTCGAACATACCATCCTTCAACACCATGGCAGCGTGGACGGCACCAGCGATGGGGCGCTCCTTGATGAGGTCGGCGACGATCTTGGTGACGGCGGGCTCGTCAGAGGCGTCGGCACGGAAGACCTGGGCGACGGCGCCCTGCTCCTCGATGCCCTTGACAACCTGGGCGGCCTCGGGCTTGTCAGCACCGGATCGCGACAGGAAGGCGAAGTTGCGGGCACCACGGTCCATCATCCATCGGGTGAGGGATCGACCTAGACCACCGAGACATCCAACAAGGAGGTAGGTGGCGTCGGACCTGAGCTTGAGGTGAGGAACGCTGGGGACGACCTGGATCTGGATTAGTATTTGCGATTCTTCATCGGAGTTAGTGGGATATCTTTTGCTTACCTTGACCTTGCTCTCGCTGTACTTGAAGCTGACAACGGGGGTCTGGCTGTCGCCAGACTCGTCGGCAGCGAGGCTGTCGGCCTCAATGGCCTTGACGAAGGCAGTGCTGCTGGCGGTGAGGCTGGGGTAGGCCTTCACGAACTCCAAGGACTTGCTGAGGAGAGCGGTGGCGGTCTTGGGGGAAGAGTGCATGATACGGGTGTTGACAGGCACGAAGACGGAGCCGCGGAGGAAGGGAGCGGAGTCGGGAGACGTGGGGAGAGTGGCGTTCGACAGGAGCAGGAACTTGCTCAAGGCGGGGATCTTGCGCCAGACCTCCTGGCTGAGGTCGTTGAAGTCGTAGGCGACGACGACGATGTTCTGGCTGGCAGCCTCCTTGTTGATGGTGGCGAACAGGGTCTCGAAGTCGCTGGAGAGGATGACATACTCGGGGCCAAGGCCGAACTGAGTGATGTAGATCTGTCGCTCCTCCTCGGTGTGGACAACAACAGCGCCGCTAGCACCAGCAGCAACGACAAGCAGAAGCGAGATGATGGTGAAGTGGGCCGGGCCGGGAAGGGCAACGACGTAGTCACCAGCGCCAATCTTGGAGCCGAGAACATCGGCGTGGGCCAAGGGCTGAAGGGTGGCGAGGGTACCGACCAAAGAGGCGTCGGAGGCAGTCGCGTCATCGAGGACGACGTAGGCGGAAGAGCGGACAACGGTGCGGAGCTCATCGTAGGAGAAGGCAGCGACCTTCTTGCCGACCAAGGTCGAGGAGACGTTGGCACCGGTCTTGATGACCTCACCAGAGACGACGGTGCTGGTGCCGGTAGTGAGGGGCAGCTCAGAAGCGTCGACCTGGATCTCAACCTCGTTGTCAGCCAGAGCGGGCTGTTGAGAGAGCTCCTCGAAAGCGATAGCACCCTCGATGGTCTTAGCCTTGAGAGTGGCGCCCTTGGTCAGCTCCTTCTCCTGGACACCGGCCTCAGCGTTCTCATCCCACACTTGGTTAAGAGGAGTGTTGGCGAAGATGCGGGGGATCTGGACAGTGCCGTTGTGGACCCAGAATTCGGTGTCCTTGCCAGAGTCCTTGATGTCAGCAGTGTACAACTTGGGGAGAAGGGCCTTGGCGACCTCAGGAGCAGCCTCCTTGGTGTCGAAGTCGAAGAGGACGACCTTGGCAGCAGCCTGCTCAGAGCGGATGACACGGAGGAAACCCTCGGCCAGGTTGCCGCCGGGGACCTTGCCCTCCTTGACACCACTGGTGAGCCAGACAGTCTTGACACCGGAGCTGAGGACGGTCTTCAAGGCATCGAAGTTCTTCTCATCGATGTTGAGGAGGAGAGAACCCGCAGTGTCGTCAATGATGACGTGCTGGTCAGTCTCAGCGTTGAAGGCGGTGATGTCCTTGGACTCGATGGGCTTGCCGATGGCAGAGACAGCGCTGGCGAGGGTGTCGTAGTAGGCAGACTTAGCACCAGCGGAGAGGACGGTGACCTTGGCGGACTCGGGGGTGACACCGTTGGCAGCCTCCTCGGTCTTCAGCAGAGCGAATTGCTGGCCGATCTTGACGGACTCCTCAGGAACAGAGGCGAAGTCCTTGGAGGCTCCAATGAGCCAGCCACCCTCAGCGACGAAAGCAGACAGCTTGGAGGCAGTGTTCTTGGGGTCAGCCTCAGCTCCGGTGTAGTCGATGAAGACTAGGTCGAAGGTGCTCTCCTTGAGCTCCTCTTGCCACTCCTCGAAGGAGACGGGCAGAGTCTTGACGGTGACACGTGCGACAAGCTCCTCAGGAAGGTTGACCTCCTGCTCACCAGCGAAACCGACAGTGATGGCGGTGGTGGGGGAGACAGCCTTGGTAACAGACTCGATGGCAGCGGCAGAGGGAACACCGCCGATGAGGACCGACTTGATGGGCTGTCGGTGCTGGATGAGGTCGAGAGTCTGGCTGAGGTCCTCAACAGAGGGAAGAGTGGAGACATCCGGCTTCCAGGTGGAGGTGGAGAAAGGCTCGGGGTGGGAGATACCCTGGGCATCAGCGGGCAGAGCAGCCTCGTAGGAGATACAAGTCAGGCTGTCGATGTTGAGCAGAAGCTTACCGCTGGGGCTGAACAGACGGGTGTGGGTGTTGAACTTGCGTCCCTCGAATCCGTCGGTCCAGGCGACAGCGTGGCCGACCTGTTCTAGGTCCTCGCCAGCAGGGAAGTTGAGGGAGACCTCAGCGACATCAGTGGGAACGACACCCCATGGCATCTCCTTGTGCTTGCCCTGGTGGATGGAGATGATAATGAGCTGCAAGCAAGCATCGATGGTGGAGGGGTGGATGATGTAGCGGGACTCGCCGTCGACGACACCAGACTTGTCAACAATCTTGACACCACCAGCGGCGTGGTGAAGGTTGCGGTCGGTCTGAGCGTTCTGGAGCTGCTGGAAGGTCTTGGTGTACTTGAAACCAACACGGTGGAAGGCGTCGTACCATCGCTTACCAGAGGTGCGCTGGGTAAGAGCCTCCTCCTTGACGGGGTGCTCGCTGGAGATCACGGGCTTGTGAGCGGCCGAGATCTTACCCTCACAGTGGACGGTCCACTTGCCGTCGGTCAGGGACTCGACGATGAAGTTGTGCCAGCTGGAGTTCTCAATGGCCTCGAGGACGAAGACGGTCTCGACACCTTCGGCAGCCTCAGGGATGACGAGAGCGGTCTTGATGTCGATGTTGCGGAGGGTCACTCCGTCGAAGGGCAGACCCTCAGTCTCGTGGACCTGGCGAAGAGCCTCAATGGCGAGGGAAAGGTGACCGGCAGCGGGGAAGATGGCAGTGCCACCAAGACTGTGGTCCTTCATCCACGGCACATCTCTGTGACGCAGGATGTTACGCCAGACCTTGCGGCTGTTGGAGAGACCGGAGACACGGCTACCCAAGATGTCGTGGCGGGGGAAGGCACGGTTACGCTGCTCAGCAGAGCCACGGGGCTCCCACCAGTACTCCTTCTCGTAGTTCCACTGGTAAGGTGGCAGGTCAACCAGAAGGTACTGGGTCTTAGGCTTGCGGATGGGGCTGTTCTCGTTGATTCCGTTAACCTCCTCTAGATCAACATCGTATCCGTTGATGAAGAGTTGACCAGCGACACCGAGGATCTGGTCAGCGTCATCCTTGTTGCGGGTCAAGGAAGGAATGTAGCTGAAGCGGTCGAACTTGTTGGTGACCATGATCTGCTTGAAGGGACCGGCAAGGGCGGAGTGAGGTCCGATCTCGACGATGTTGGTAACATCGGCGAAGCGCTCATCGTTTCCGATGACAGTCACAGCGGAGTTGAAGAGCACACGCTGGACCAAGTTGGCAGACCAGTAACCAGCAGGGAGAGTCGGGCTCTCAAGGACCTCACCAGTGACCGAGGAGACGAAGTGGGACTTCTCCTGCTTCCAGAGAAGCTCATCCTCAGAGAGGACAGTGAGAGCCTCAGCGAGGATGGTGTCGTAGGTCTCAGAGACAGCCTGCATGTGGACGGAGTGGTAGGCACGGCCAGTCTTGAGCTCACGGGCGAAGATGCCCTTGGCAGTAAGCTCCTCAGCGAGCTTGGCAATGGCATCAGCCTCACCAGAGAGGGTAGTGCTGCTAGGCGAGTTTTCACACGCAATGCAGACATCGTTGGAGTCCTTGGGGAGGTACTGCTTGCAGTCCTCAGCACCAAGACCGACAGCCAACATAGATCCGGAGAGGGCCTTGGCCTTGACGGCACGACCACGGCAGAAGGCAGCGATCATAGCCTCAGGAGCGCTGATGAGACCAGCAGCGTAGGCGGCACCAATTTCACCAGAAGAGTGACCAACGCTGACGGTGGGGGTGATGTTCCACTGAGCGAGCAGGTCAACGAGAGCAATTTGGACAGCAGTGGAAAGGGGCTGAGCAATCTCAGCATCTCCAAGCTTGGGGGCAATCTCGGCCGGGTCGCCAAGGAGAAGGTCGGCGATCTTGAAGGTAGGCGGGGGAGAGACGCGGTAGAGGATGATGTCGAGCTTCTCGATGGTGTCACGGAAGATGGGGAACTCGTCCATGGCGATCTTGCCCATACCGGCCCAGTGGGCACCCTGACCGGTGAAGATGAAACCAATGCTTCCGGTCTTCTTGGGGACAACACCAGTCTTGAGGAGGGCGGGGGACAGGCTCTCGACCTCCTTGCCCTCACGCATGACGGCGAAAGCACGGCTGGAGAACTTGGTTCGGTGCAAGTTCAAGGTGTGAGCAAAGTCGGGGATGAAGTAGTTCTCAACCACCTTGGCGTGGGCGTCGACATTGCGCTGGAGGGTGGCCTTGTCGTGGGCGGAGAAGGTGACAAGGTGAGGTCGCTTAGTGGAGTGGTCGTACTTGGCTTCCTTCTTGGACTTCGCGTGCTGGTACCACGGGTGAAGGTAGTCGACGGACTCAACGATAACGTGACCGTTGGTACCACCGTATCCGAAAGAGGAAACGGAGGCACGACGAACGGCAGAGTCCTTCGGCCAGGGGCCAGTCTTCCTCTGGACGTGGACGTTCCACTTGTCCTCGTAGATGGCAGGGTTGAGGTTCTTGAGGCCAGCAACACCGGGGATGGTGGCGTTCTCTGTCATCAAGGCAGCCTTCATGATAGCGAAGACACCGGAGGCGGCTTCACTGTGGCCGATGTTGGGCTTGACAGCACCGAGGACCAGGGGCTTACCCTGGGGTCGGTTGTCGTTGAGAGCGTTGGAGATGGCACGAACCTCGATCGGGTCACCGACGGGGGTACCGGTACCGTGGAGCTCGGCGTAGGCAGTCAAGTTAGGGTCAAGCTTGGCCTTCTCGTAGGCCATGCGGACGACCTTCTCCTGACCCTTGACACTAGGGTGAGTGATACCCATACCATCAACCTTTCCGTTGGTGTTGACGGCAGTGGATCGGATGACACCTCGGATGGGGTCGCAATCCCGGATAGCGTCGGAGAGACGCTTAAGGTACAGAGCACCGGCGGCCTCAGCACGACCGTATCCGTCGGCGGAGGAGTCGAAGGTGTGGCAAGTGGATGTGGGGGATAAGATTCCGAGCTTAGCGGTGTTCATGTGCTGGTCGACAGTGACGATAAGGTTAACACCACCGGCAATGGCGGCGTCAGCGTCGTGAGCACGGAGGGCGTGGCAGGCATTGTGGACGGCGTACACGGATGACGAGCAAGCGGTGTTGATTGTGAAACTGGGGCCGTGCAAGTTGAAAGTGTTACCGATACGGTTGGAGATGATACCGGGGTCGACACCGGTAGCAACGTAGTTGTGACGGAAGTCGGGGTCCCGGGTGGACATCTGTTGGTAATCGGCTGTGAAGCAACCGACGAAGACAGCGGTGTTGGATCCCGCGACCTTGTCCAGGGTCAGACCGGCGGATACCAAGCACTCATACGACACCTCCAAGATCTTTCGTTGTTGAGGATCTAACCATTGAGCCTCGATAGGGGTCATGTTAAAGAAGGTAGGGTCAAAGTCCTCAGGCTTTCCATCAAGGAAATAGCCGCCGGCGGCGTTGATGGACCCCGGACGGTCCAGGTTCTCGTGGTAGTGAGCATCGATGTTGAAGCGGGACTTGGGTACTCTGGGGGTCTGACCAGAACGCTGGTCCTTGAGCATCTCCCACAAGGCTGAGTCCGAATCGATACCACCAGGCAGTCGACATGCTAAGATCGTATGTTAGAGCAGAACATCAGATAGAGGAGTGGATGTTTTTTTTTCTTTCAAATCCGCTGCGGATTGTTGGGGGGGGGGAAAAGGGGGACAACTTACACATGCCACAAATGGCAATGGGCTCGAGAGTAGGGTTCTCGGCCACTGGGGGGTTTCTTGTTGCACTTGGAGACATGTTGATTGAAGAACGTGAAAAAGGTAAGCACATGTATCTTTTGGCTACCGACTGCTTGGATGCACAACTAGACACTTAACCGGTTCGTCGTCTGGTGATTTGACTTGACTTGACTTGAGGGGTATCTGTCTTGACCTGAGGAACAGAAACCTTCATTTTATCCGCATCTTCTTGCTGTTAATATTTGTTCTCGCCGGAGGCAAATTTGTAACTTCGTACCAGCATACCCTTCGGTTCGATAACGTGAACTCGGAGCGTTTGTGCTATCTCGGGCGCTCACTCCAGACGTACCCACTTTACGTATTACACGCCCTTCTATAGTCTCGGTCAATATGCCCGTGAAGAAGGGTAACTCATTGCGTCTTACTTCGGTCCGGGCCGCGTTCGGCCAGCCGTAACGCATTCGCCTTTTACGTCAGATATGAGCTTCCGTCCGCCCGACAAACCCCAAATTCGACCCTGCGATGGCAGTTTTTGAAGAAGTTTAACAGGTCCACCTGGCCCGGCACTGAATGCACGCTCGAGAGCTCGTTTGAAAGGGTCCTTTGCAGTGATCTACAGACTTGATTGCTAAGCCATTATGAGCCGGCCAGTAATAACATACTTCAACGTCCTCGCAGTTCTTGCAGTCTTGCTCCTTTGGGGTATTTGCGTACTGAATGGCACGGTGAAAGAGCTATTGCTGGCCGTTTGGCATGGCAAGTTTGTCGATGAGTCCAAACTCAAGACAAGCTACACCGGCATACCTTTCATTGACTACCCCGTCGCTCTCCTAGTTGCTTTCTTCTTCTACGGCACCAATAACTTCGACCACGACTACAACCTGTTCCTCGTAGATGCCTACTCTACTCTCCAGTCCGGCTTTGTGTGGCTGTACATCGAGGCGTCCCGACCAGGTATCAAGCCAAAATGGGTGCAGAGGTGAGAGAGGATTGATTGTGCAAATTGATAAGCTGTAGGGCTCTTTGCTGATCATAGTCTCTTCTGACTTAGTCCCATTGTATATGGCATCCTGTGGCAATGCTTCGGCGGCGCTATAGCGTTACCCCTGTACTACGCCGCACACGTGTCCTGGACGGATCAGTCCAGAACCTTCAAGGTCGTAAATGCGGCTAAGGCTAGAAGTGTACCGTTCAGTTTCCTTCTTGGTGCTATTGTCCCCGCCGTCATTGGTACGGCGCCAACATGGAACGGACTTGCGTCGCGAACTGCAGAAACCCACCAGAACATATTATTCGCCTGGCAGCTGGATCCCCTGTGGGTGTCGCTCATCCAGGCTGGAAGCATATCTGCGATCTCGCTGTTCAGCGGCAAGGGCGGCCGACAGAGTGAGATCGCCAGTGCTCAAAGGTGGACTACCATTTCATATATCCTAGCTGCCTTGAGCTCGGCCACAGGACACTTGTACACTGTCAAGAACATCCTCGATGCACAAGACCCATTGTCGACTTTCATAAGGATGTATGTGCCTTATCCCTTCGCGGGGCCTGAGGGAGCCGCCCATATTTTCGTTAAGGGACCCTGGCTCTTCCTTCAATACGACCTTATAATCATCGGCCTGTCGAGCGTATCGTGGGCCTTCCTCGAGCTCGCGAGGGCTTCGAAGGGGAAGGGTCTCTCTCGTGGTTCTCTGCTATTACTCATGACAGCGGGGTACTTGACGATCGGCCCTGGAGCCACAGCTTCTCTGGCCTTGCTCGCTCGGGAAAAGATACTCCCCCTGCATGATAAGATATGATCTAATGCGAACAGTTGATCTGCACAGATGCTGCTGCATGTAGCGGAGGAAGAGTGATAGAGGTGATGGTGGCGATGTATGTAGGCCTTATGTCGGTATACAGGATCTGCTATGGGGCTAGAGGGTCTCGAATCTGTTGAGATCTCTGCCTGCCTGATTAAATATCTCGCCAAGTATACATCTCATCGAGATCGGGTTAACATCTCGATCAAAATACTAGATAGGTACTTTCAAGTCTGTTGTGGCAATGGGATGGGTTATGGTCGGGTAGTATAGGTCAGGATAGGATAGGAAAAGTAAGATTTTATTCATAGCTAGGTACCTACCTACTAGTAGGTGTTAATCAAGTTTTGGCTTAACCACTCGTTACCGTATGAGATGAGATAGCTTCGGTCCTTTTCATAATGTCTTCGTGTAACCTATACCGAGATGTCATTAAGTCAGATGCGTGACGACTTATAGTAGCCCAGTACCCCCAAGGACTTGACGTGACTTAACATCTATTACTTAGAGAAGCAATTGCCTCCTCAACATTTTCGCTGCAGCTCCAGTCCCCAACCTTAGAGTTGAAGACTATCTACTAACGACACCCACACATTATCAATCTGGTGTCGGAGTTTAGCAAAGCCTAGGTGGTTGTTAGATATCCAACGATCCTTACAGTCACAGCGTCGTGGTCTCGATGCACAACATACCTACAAAAGTGCTACTGACACCGCCGGAGGTCCCCGCAAGACCTGATGATCGTTCACGTAAGTGGACAATCCCTTATCCGGCCCATTGGAAAAGCTATAGGAATCCGTTGTCCCGGGTCGCCCGGTCACTCGGACCGAGTTTCAACAACGAACCGTAAGATAATCTAACCACGTTGGTACGTACTTCTCGGTCCACGGTCCCGCTAAGTATGTGTGATTGCGGCGCGTACTTAACGGCCTGGCTGGTGAAACCTTAGGTGCAGGTTTATAGTAACATCAAGCTGTCCGAGTGAAGCCTCGTCCTGTTGTGCTCGACCTCTTGCTTCATTCCAGCCAAGGTGTACCCTTCGAGCGTACAAGCCAAGCTCACCGGGCTATCACAGGATCACCTTCGTCCTCCTCGTCGTACGTGCTTGAAGCAAGTCGATGTGAAACCCCACCGTCCTTCACGTTTGCATGAAGTCGAACGCTTCCTTTATATATTCCGGAGTTGTTGCCATTAACTTATAGATCTTATAATACCTCTCGGCAAAAAATAGAGAATGGCTACACCTAAGGTCCAGAAGGTCGACGTGGCTATAATTGGAGCAGGTTCGAGCCCCGAGTTATCACCGTGATGTTTCTGTTTGCTAAGACATGTGTATAGGATGGTACGGCCTGGTAGCATTGAGAACATATCTCCGGTTGAAACCTGATGCAAATGTTCTCATCATCGACTCTGACACCACAGTCGGAGGAGTATGGAGTAAGGACCGACTGTACCCTAACCTGGTAGCCCAGGTCAGGCTCGGTGTAAGTCCGACCCCAAGCCAATCACCTATGGTCACTCTTTCTAAGAACCAAACAGCTATTCAACTATTCCGATACGCCTATGCCTCCGTATGAGGGCAACCCCAAGGACCCCAGGGTGACGGGAGACATGATCCACAACTACTTGCAGAAGTATGCTGAAGATCATGACTTACTGCGTCACATCCGATTCAGCACGTTCGTTACAGATGCCAAGCAGAACTCCGAGGGCTGGCTCCTAAGCTTGAGGGACACCGATGAGAAGATACAGACTGGTAAGCTCATGGTCGCCACGGGTGTCACATCAATTCCGTGGATGCCCAAGATAGAAGGTGACTCTGGCGCGATCCCGATCATTCACTCCCGCGATCTCGGTGGTTCGTTCGAAGAGCTTCACGACGAGAACATCAAGGAAATCGTGGTGGTGGGTGCGGCCAAGTCAGCGTATGATGCTGTGTATCTCCTCCTCCGCATGGGCAAGAAGGTAACTTGGGTAATCCGATCGGAAGGTGGTGGTCCTCTCGCCATCCTGCCTTTCAGGGTATTGAACTTGGTAAACACTGTTGCTTTCGCGTCGACTCGGCTCATGACACATCTAAGTCCTTCTATCCTAAACACCAAGGGACCTTTGTACTGGCTCTTGCAGAGAACTGGCCTCGGTCGATGGGTTGTCGGACGCTTCTGGGATTTCCTTAACTACATCAGCGGTGTTCACGCCGGGTACAATGATGGTGACCACGTCGAGAAGCTCAAGCCCGAGATTGATCGCCAAGGGTAAGCAGTCCACTCAGGCTCCACATGATTATTTTTTCTTTCTTTTGCTGACACTCCCATCTAGCATTTTCTGGGCGCACTCTGGTCTCGGTGTAGTCACGCTTCCTGATTTCTGGGCAACTCTTCACAGTCCTAACCTGACCGTTCTCCGAGACGTCGTGCAGTCCACCAAGGACCACACGATTACCCTCCGAGGAGGACAGACGATCCCTGCTGACTTCCTTATTCTGTGCACTGGCTGGGGTGACCACTTCGCTATGTTCGATGAGGATCACAAGGCAAAGATTGGTCTCCCCGCGTACTCTGGAAACAAGAAGCCCCAACGTTCGGATGACGGTGTCGACTGGAAGTACTACGACGACCTGGCTGACAAGCAACTCAACGAGAGACTGCCTTTCTTGGCTAAGGGTCCCACCTTGGCCTACGAGAAGTCTCTCGACCCCGAAGACCAGAAGAAGTGGAGATTGTACCGTCGCGCCATTCCCTTGTCTCTAGCTCAGAAGAACGACCGCTCCCTCGCTATCCTCGGCCAAATCCACACGATCTCGACTCCCCTGGTTTCTGAAGTGCAAGTCCTATGGGTTATTCTGTATCTGCTTGGCGAAGTTGAACTCCCCGATATTGACACTATGGCCACTGAAGTTGCCCTGTGGAACGCCTGGACCCGCAAGCGATACCTGAACCAAGGACAGAAGTTCCCCTACTCGCTTTACGACTTCCTTCCGGTAAGTCTGAGTCTGACTCAACATTCTCTTTTCTAGTGTCGCATAATGCTAATTGAATTGAAAATAGTATATCGACACTCTCTTCACCGACTTGGGACTGCAGAGCCGCCGCAAGTCTAACATTATCTCCGAAATTATCAGCCCTTACGAGCCGAAGGATTTCAACGGATTTGTTGATGAGTATATCGCGAAGCGAAAGCAAGGAAAGGTTGGAAAGCCTGCGTAAGTTCTCCAACTCCACACATCAACCAATAAATTACTGACACCTCAGCCACAGCATCAATGGTGTCAACGGCAACGGCGTTAACGGCAGCGCCAAGAACGGAAAAGCTACCAACGGATACACCAACGGACACGCCAAGGCCAAGCGCACCTAGACCAGCATTGAAGTCACCCTGACACCTACGGGTACATAGTATATTTGGAGAAGTTGGGGAAGTACGTAAGGTAATTGTTATTATTGATGCTATGCTATGCTACATAGTATGCACTGTACAGGGCGCGGAAGGCTTTAGAAGGATTCCTTAGGGTACATATTAGAATGGGGATTGGACGACCCATGGGAGTGAAAATGAGGCGGTTCTCAAAGGCTTCCGACTCTGAAATGGATTATGTGTCTCTAGTTTGTTATTCCCGAGTGCGATCCTAGGTTAATGCGATGGAATACGAGTGATGAATACAACATTATACCTCCTATCTATCAAGGTTCTCAATCCTCAATCCTCCGTTTCTTGACTTGTCCACCGCAATTGTTCATCCACCCTTGACCAAGTCTATAATATTAATAATTATCTAGGTATCCATGCCCGAAGTCCAATATTGCCATATCAGACAGGCGCCATGTGGCTTTTGCATGTTCTATTGCATTAGCCTACCAAGTTGGCTCTGAATCGACATCGCCAATCATTATGTCGACGGATACTCTATTTCTTGCGATGCAGTGAAACATAAGTCCCCCCTTCTGCACGCCGCAGACCTCATCGTCGACTGCTGCGATCTGAAAAACGTGATTTCATCATGGAAACCAATTAATAGATGTTGTGTCGCATGAGCCAAGTCGTGAGGCTTGTTTCGGTACTACACGGATTACAAACGGGCGGATTGCGCACCAGCAACCGAGGAGATAGAACTTATAGGATCATTAAGGTTGATTCATACCCAAGTAATACATACTCCAGAAATCCTCCGATATTATCACAGTGGTACATATCACAGCTAGGTCTACCTGTCCACCTAGGTGGAAGGTATATTAGGTACATAGTAGATATATTTGGCAGATTGTTTGATGTTCTCTGCACGCACATATAGAATCCCCCACAAGCCACAATGATATTCCCGCTGTACTCCATATGAAATAACCTCCGTTATTCCTGCAGCAAAACTGCAAACCACCCGAGCCGGCAGTCTTCTCGGTTGTGCATTTCCGGTATGGTCACAAGCGGTCAACCTAAATAGAAACATTTCGTCAATCGTCATTATACACGACTTCATTGAAGTTGTCCTCTTGCAACCCTATCCTGATCTACAAACCATGACGATACTGACGTAGCAACATGCAGTGCCCTAAATGGAACCCATCATCTGAATGCCACCTAATGACCTCTTATACCACTGCAAAATCAATGATCGTGATTGGGTGATGCCGGCACTAATACACCATTACGCAAGATACCTCTATGTTACTTTTCAGCCGTGATACGGGCACGCAAAGCACGGACAGAACGGAGCAACGGGTATGTATGTACCTATTCACCCTCCATGCATGGTGGAGTACGCGCGACATGTTATCTTTTGCGGAGAAGAAGGGGCCGCGCATGGAAACTTGAGAATTCTCACATAACCAACCCTACGGGGTACTACACAAATGATTCACATGATATAAACGCACGCGTGTTTCGATGCAGTTAGCACACCATACTGAATTATTTTCTTCCATAATACACTATAATATACTAGACATTTTGCCTAGAAGCAGCGGTGTGGTCTCATAGGAACGGATGTACTATGTACTGCGTAGGGCTTAGGGTAGCAGGAACGTAGTATTAATTAATACCGAATACATAAAACCTCAGCTTCATAACTTCGCTTATTACTGATCTTACATAATGGGACCAGAGGTCTCAAGATGTAAGACGGCCTGAACAATTTTCCGCGAACACGCAGCGTTGTCGGGGGCTTATCTTCATCTTACAGGCCTATAAGGTCATATTCGGCCTAATAGAATAAATATATATTAAATACCCTAGCTGTCGCAAGTAAGATAACCTTTGAAGATAATGCAGAGTCATGCTGCAGGTAGAATCCCGCCACATCGTTAACGAACCCCACATAAGGTACAGGAGGAATCCATTGGCAGTGAAAAGAGAAATGGGCAGAGTGTAAGCGCCAAATCTTGGTCTTTCGTGTCAAGGACAGCATCAATGTCTCAGAGACAGCTTTGCTCGTCCCAGGATTTAATATACCTCTGTATGTCATAAAGACGGTCACTATTTTTGTCGTCTATGGGATTCGTGCGAAAGACATGGACCAGTTTTCACCTCTTTCTGGCTCCTGTTCTCCTCGAACTTTTAAGGTGCGGCTCAAATAAGCGAATAAGAACTCCACTCCTAAAAAGTACAAACGATGGAAAGGTGAGACCGGAAGGACCCTTGTACTTAGACTGTGCCATAGGGTTGCATCTACCCAGGTACCTACCTGGGTTAAGGCTAAGTACCCTAACCGCCTTTACGAATCTCGGCGGCAAAACTAGGAACGAAAGCAGTTAAGATATGTTCCATAATGGATACGTTCTAGGCTCTATTATGTATAGTATAGATGATTGCAGAAGGGCTTGTGTCGGAACGGACCCTGCTTCATTCACTAAAGTGGGAAATGGCCCTTCCAAGCCCATGGCCAGGCCTCTTACAAGCATAAGCAGCAATTGGAAACATATGCCTTCTGGTTAACACCTCCTAGAGGAATCTGACCCTGGACCACTCCCCTAGGCGTGCGCCCCGACGTCAGATCTGACGAGGTGGATTTAGAGGGGCAATTCGCGTACTGTCCCGCAGCAGCGAAATTCTACATAGTATATCAACTTATAACTACTTTGGCTCGTCTAATACACCCTCTCATCCAAAGAGTGCATTCTTACGATATTTGGTGACCAGGATACTTCCTATTCCATCTTCTTCCAAGAGAATAAACATCTTGCTTAAGTCCACTACAAGTGCAACCATATATTTGCTTCTGCGTCTTAAAAAAAAAAAAAAAAAAAAAAACTCCCTGCAACATGTCTCGACATATGGCGTGCAAGGTTTGTCGTGACCGAAAGGTTAGATGCGATGGAAATCAGCCTTCGTGTGATAAGTGTACGAGATCTGGCGATGACTGCGTATACGCACCGCCTTCTTTACCTTCAAGAGGAGAACTCGCCCAGACGATAGAGAGTTTACAGGAGAGACTAGGTGAGTTTGTTGTTCCATGTTCTATTCTTAGATCTCACTCATAAATCCGCTGGAGCCGAAGCTGACGGTCTATCACAATAAAGTCAAAGCGGAAGCACAGATATTAGAACAACAAAATTCATGTCGAAGCAGTCAACAATACACCGGACTACCGAGTCCCTATTCCACAGCGTCGATGGTGAACTCGAACCCGCCGATAGATCTACAGATGCCATTCCCTACGGCATCTCAAAGAACATCAGTGTTTTTACCTAATGGGGACTTCCGTAGTCCAGGACAAGCATATGGCGACTTCGACGACACCGGCGACTTCTTCAGCTCACTCAACAGCACACGAGCGCCGACGAGGGCGCCAACTCAACCCCCAGAAGAATTCCCACTATTACCACCAGCTTGCCCGCTACCCAGTCTTAACGAGCTTCGAGCAATGAACAATCACATCGACGGCATGGACCTATCAACAGGGTGCGATATGTCGTATGGCATGGAGAATGGGGATTCGGCATTAATTGCAACATCACTAATAGACCTGGTGTCTTCGTTCTTCTCCATACAGGCGGATATTACGGGGCTGTCGTCTGCCGTGGCGGAATATCTGGCGTGGGTGCGAAAATCGCCGGCGAAGGCGGATAACACGACGGTGCTGGAAATTCTGGAGACGAGGGTGCGCGAGCTAAACCAGATAGCATCTACGAGGCATTGGGCTGCGTTCAAGCACATGCACGCGTCCTTCGGCACGGGCGACTCGTACCACGCGCTACTGAGAAAGGTGGAAACCGATCTCATGGAGAAGTCCATCAAGTCGATGCATTTTTTTCACGACAGATACGATATCACGACAACATTAGCAGAACAGAGACACGATTAGACAAACTACCTATTTTCACACATTCACACATACACATACATACATCCGCACACACACACACACACACACACACACACACACACACACACACACACACACATATATACATACATAGACTCAGCAGCCACTGATCGATTGATGATGAAGCAAAAATCCACGCCGAGAAATGGCGGGCTTGGCATCAAAGACCAGTTGGTGGGGAGAAGCGGAACTTCCAGCAGAACGGAACGGATGACTAACAGGGTCGAGGGGGAGGGTCCTTTGGTGGTCCTGGTGGCGTGTTCGAGAAAGACGCAAGTGTGTGGAATATCTGTACTACAAGGTATTACATACGATAGGGACCACGAATCCCTTGCAAATCCGCCCTGTACGAACATGCGAACCAGACTGCTTTGGGCAGTTGTCACGAACTACCTGGGCTCGGCAGCAGCAAAGATAGAAAAATAGAAGGGGAAAAAAAGGTGGATACGATGGTACTACCTTTTTTTTTTTTACTCCTCCATGTCGATACCTGGCTGAATAATTGCTATTCCAGCCTAGTATACTATTATGTACAGCAAGTGGGCTGGCTTGGTGGGGGGAGGGAGGGAAAGCAAGCATACATGTATGGTATGTGGATGTACACACAGACCTCGGGGTCACTGAAAGGGAAATCCCCGAAGTCAAACCATCTTGTTGTTGGTTGGAAAGGATTGGATTGGATGGGACGAGTAGGTACTTTATTTGGGTACCTATTCTCAGGTTTAGATGCATATTCTATAGAACAGCTAATGTTAGGCTCTTTGCCAACTCAGTAGGTTAGGTAACATAGTCTAGAACAGCGATTGGAAATCATTTCCTGTATCATTATATCTGTACATACGTTTATCTGTTGCCTTTTTAGGTGGCGTTCTATCGGCAGGCCAATGTTTAAGCATAAATTAACAACGTGCATATTTTGGGGGCGGTCAACTTAGCCCCTCTAGGGCTATACCAAACTGTATGCGGGGTGGTCTCCAGACAACTTTGTACATAGGCTTACCAAGCGGGCAGGCGGGCAAGACGTAGAGACTCAAGGTTAATTCACCGGCGTGAAAAAAACCCCCTGGGGTCGGAGCTCCTTTGAGAAAGTCCCAATATCTCCACTGCTACATAGTAGAGAGAGCCGGATCGAGGCCGAAGCTGCGTTTAACCCGTTTCACGGCGCAATCCGCCGGGATTCAAAGTACTAGCTCCGATCATGAGTGGATCTTATAGTGACTGAGTCCAAGTTGATTTTCGTCTATTTATTTTATGTGGAATCTTTAATAAGTGCTTAATCAGAGAATTTCGAGGTGGGTTTTATGTTATGGCGCTGACATCAAAACCAGCCGACGGATTGCTGGCAAACAAGGTGAAAGACGGAAGATGCTTCCAAATGTTCTGCTAGAGCTGCATGTCAGCAAGTTTTGCCGAGTCAACCGATGGATGAATAGAGGCACACCTCCGAGTTCGGGATAGTGAAGAATAATAGGTAGCAGGCACCAGAAAAAGTGGACAAGGCGACGCGCGCAGGGTTCTTCTGTCTTACATCCAGCAGCCAGCTTTTGGGCTTTCCTGTACTTTCTCTCTCTCTCTCTCTTTCTCTTGCTTGACGCCGTCGTCGCGCGCCCCAGTTCCGTTGGAATGCTACGATCCTGCGGCTCACCCGTCGAATAACGAGGTTAGAGAATGATGACATAAATGTGGTCTCCCGAAAGAGGCAGTGCCCAGTGAAGTTGCCTTTCCTTAGGTAAGTCTAGTTCGTTTGTTGTGTGCCCTCGTCAATGCCCGACCAAGCAAGCCTGCTTTTAATCTGCCAGCACGCATATGGGGGTGGCTGGCTACGCTACTAGTACCTACGACATGGGGATGATGGAAGCGGAAATTGGCTTCGACGTTTTGGATTCCTACCGGACGAACTTTCGTCAAATTGCTAATAATTATCCATCCAAGAACTTTTGAGGATGGAAAACCTTGGTCTTGCGTAATGTTGAAGCCGATGACGAAAGTGAAGTTCATAATATCTACTAGTGGGACCTCCTCTTTGCCTATCGCGGTGGCGTGGAGAACAACTGGTGCTTATCCATCGCTCTAACTACATACTACTAATCGTCTTATCCACCTTGTCGTCTCATTCTCCCGCTGGGTCTTCAAGCTGTTTAGAGTCTCATTTCTGATAGGCCAATGGCCTTTCATGTCAGCAAGAGAAGTCGAGGCATCACGGGTACCTAGAAAACGTTCCGACCATGGCTTGGCCAATGCCGAGCCTTATGCCGGGGCCTCGTTGCTGTGATGGTGGAAATTGAGCTGTTCGTCCAAGGCGTATCACGCTATCCCAGCCTGTCGGGCGCTATCTGGCGAACAACCCCCGTCCATACCTCCTGCGTAACACGATTTCACGATACACGCAAGACAAAAAAGCCACTTAGAGGGTCTTTTTTTTTCTCCTCCTTCCCAGGGACGAGGCGCTCGCGACTCGGTTTTATGCAGATGAAAGGATTCATCTCGCAGGGCGGCTCACAGTGTCTAAACCCGCGTAAGCAACGGTCCAACACACCGATATGCAAGCTACACCGCGAGGCTAACCCGAACAAGGGCAACCTACTTTTACGAATCGTGTCGCGCGCAGGGTTCAATGACTGAGCCTTCAATCCTTCCAGAACAGCGTCAAAATGATCCCTAGGTAGTCTGCCAATCGCGCGAGCAATACTAACAAGTACTGTCTTTTGAACCGCCTGAGGACTCGGGAGGGTGGCAACTGATAGCTCTCACTCGCACTGTAGCGCAGAATGCTGACGCCTTCCTGAACTCTACGGCCGTCGACACGGGTAACGCCGCGCAGTTTGGGTTACGAAAGCGAATGCGAACCATACGTGTGCACTGGCAAAACGGCCCGTCAACTATCTTGTTTTCACGGGCATGTATGTGTGTGGCACATTGGGGGGGCGAATCGATCCGCAGACGTAGCATGTCGTGGGATGGTCTACCGATGAACTCAATCGATGGTGAATGGTATCATTGCATGATATCCATCTGTGGGCTAGGGTATCTACCTTACCTAGGTACCTAGGTCGGCACCTACATCAGAGAGATTGACCAGACTTGGAAGTGTGTCCGGCATAGGACATTATTAAGTGATGTTGTCAGAATCATCAACATCGGTTTGCGGTAGCGATGATAGCTACCTATACCATTAAAAGTTTGGTAGCGTCCTCGACATGCCGACGGCCAGTCAAATTCCACCGATGCTCTTCGATTAGCTACACTTCTACGTCGTTGATGATGATGCTCGCTGACCGAAGTAACGCTACGGAAGGATTACGACTATCCAGTCTCGCTACCGTACCTTGAGGGAGTAGTGCGGCCATAGGTGGAAGATCATTGGCTTACGCGAGTCTAGGCCCAGTCAGTCATCACCGGGAATGCCTCACGGCCAATCTACAGACGACTGTGTTCAAGATCTCCTTGGTCCACCCCAAGGAGGACAAGATAGGCTATCGGCCAAGCGGCAATACCATCAGGGTCCGGGCGATCGAGGTCTCGATCGCAGATTGTATACGGAAACTGCATCATGCATGGCGAACAGACAGAGAGAGTGGTTCACGTCCTGCTGCTGCTGCTGCTGCTTCGCGATGTCATTTCTAAGCGCCGAAAACAAGAACGAAGGAGGGGAGACCGTGGAACTTGACGACGAAGAGGATTACGCAGACGATGCGAGTCTTTTAGCGAGAGAGGACACATGAGCCGTGGGGGACAGTACCTACTAACCTAGGTAATGCCAGGCATTTTTGACGAACTGCTAGCTAGCAAGCAAGCAAGTAGTAGTAGCAGCTGCTGCTACTGCTGCTGCAAGGCCGGTTGCCTCAAAAGGTCCATTTGTGGATTGAGAAAGATTCCCCGAGTCTTACCGTACCGTACCCACGTTCGTCCATCTTACACACTTTGAGGTTATTAGGGTGATATGATTCCTATGTGCCAGTGTGCATCGGGCAAACACAAGGGTGTTGACGAATACATCCTCCTGTAAACGTGTTCTCAGCATCGCGAGACATAGGTGGTACATTCCTTGGAACTCTATTGGCAGCCGAGAAGTGGGCAAGGGTAGTGACATCTTCCCACGGTCCAATACGTTTAAGCTCATTTTCTTTTCCAATTTTCCAAGACCCCCGCGTTGCGTCGATCAGCTGAGTAAGTTTGGGGGATCTTACTGCATGAGAGAGAGGGCGTGGCTGACGGGATGGATCGACGAGCTTATTTGCAAAACGAAAAAAGTTCGGCCGCGTTCATCAAAAAGTCAGGATAAGAGGACGTCCTTCGGTCGTTTAATCAATGTGCATACATACATACATGCATACCTCCTGATATGCAAAGCAATCAAAACAAGAATTGGCCGAGCCAGGTTCGGCGCGCCTTGCCTGTAAACACCCTTGTAGCCGACCCGCATGGCTCTACTTGTACTACCCAGCATATTCGGTGGGAAAGGGGCAGGCGGCTCAGCCTAAAACTAATTCCCCGGAACCGTTCCCACAGAAGGATCATCGTGGACCCCCCCCTCCTCAATAACGAACTCGAATCACATGCTTAGCCGCTGATTGGTTTTTTAGATGAACTTCGTACCTGAGTATACTATGGTATGTCAGGACTATGAATCTTTCTCTCCTAGGATCGAATCCTCAAAGCCTTGGTATCTGAAAATTTTCGTTTAAACGGTGAGGACCGGTATATGCTAACGATGGTGAAACTGCGATATTTTCCGAGCACCGCAGATGAATGCCTTTCATCTCATGTTGGTGGTGTTAGGATTACTCATGGGATGTTGTGCCTTACAGTGCACACGCCTATCCATGATTGCGTTGGTGACACGGGCGTTGTTAGAATATGGTTACAGATTATTGACTCTGCAGCCGTTGTGGAACTATATCGACGTAGTATTATAAGGTGGGCAACTCCACTTCAGCAATAACCTCATATCACCTGTAGATATGCGTATATGCAGACTATGTGGATATATGGATGTCTCACATAGAAAAGTGTAGATGCATGTCGAAGTCCGTCGTTGACCTAGGTAGGTTAGGTACCTACTCATGATTCTCAGGGTATCATAACCCTTGTCATTTTAAGGGTTTCAATCTTGCCGAAGGAATCCATTCGTCTACGAAAGCGAGATAAGGATTGAAATAAACCCATGGGAAAATCATTATACCTTGCTCTCGTGTAATTAATTCGAACCTTCAATCGGTTTTCGGCAGATCCCGATTTTTTATGCATCAATCTGAAAAGAATTTATACTCCTATTGCTGGGATATACGTAACCCTACCTACAGATTCAGGTTTCGACGGGGGTCCCGAGCCTTGTTGGTGGCGTTTTCGGTTCAGGGACACCCCCCGGGATTCGTCTTCTGCCGGCCTTGCACAAGGCAACCTGAACTTCCGGGCTTTGAACGGGCGGGATGAGAGTACGGACGAAAGAGCGAAAGTGGTAAGATGAATATAAGTCAGCGCCGGTGCCGGAATTAAGGTGCATAGTGCATCGTGACAATTACTCAGCTACCTTAGGTACTCAGCAATGGATAATATACTGATTCCTTTCCCCCGCCAAATGGCCCGTGCCATACTAGTTGCAAATGCCGGTATATTTTATCACTTTTAATGTTGATCAACCGATCCCACAGATACTTCGGTCGCGAGGTCATCCGGGTCATCATAAACTCCGTGTCAAATCATTAGCAAGCCACAATGAATTCATGGTAGCTAGTCCAAAACTAAATTCGTGAATTATCGGATAGCGTGAATTTCACATCAGCCAAAAAAAAATTTTCAAGAATAAAAATCTGATGCTCGGATTTCACGGCATACACTAGGTAGGTAGGTAGGTTGGTAGGCATCTCGATGTTAATCAAACACAATGAGCGATTTACTGTAAACATGTGCAACACGCGACCGACAGATCAAGAGTTCGGGAGATCGGCCATGAGCACGGGCGGCAGCACGGGGTAAGACCACCACTCTCTATAATATGGGGCCAAACGTGTTGTAGATGGGTCGGAATAGCCTCACCATACCCACACTTGCCCTGCTAAACCCTTGATCTGGTTTGAACTGATCGATCCATATTTCCGATTGGCCTCGCGGGACCAGGATCTATCGTCTTTGTTCATGCGAACGAGCTTTGACCTTGGCGGATATTACCTAAGGCGAGCTGGCTGCTTAGGCATCAATTGATCGAAGACTCAACTACATAGGTGTGTAAATAGAGGCTGAGGTTAGAGAGTCTATTGAGAGTTAAGTGCTTGGTATGGACTGCAGGTGCAGGTGCTTCTCTGGGTATCTGTCGTTCTGCATGGTTGCGCTGAATGTGATAACTAGTTGCCGGTGGAGCAAACTTGGGTAGATTTCGTGTTAGATGATAATGATATTGGGAAAGTATAGTCTTCGCTTGAAAGCTATAAGCGTAAAGTGACTTGGTATAAGTTGCAGAATCTCAATCGTGACATATCATGTGCGTAAGAGTCGTGGAAGTTAATCAAGGTTGTCTAGCACTAGTTCAACGATCTCTTCAGTTGTCTGTAAGTAGTTCGAATTTTGTCATAGATTCCCAAATATGATATCGTATTCTCTTTTAACAGATAACATGTCTATCTCTCTTCTGATAGTTGACGTTGAAGCCAATTGGGATTAACGATACGTAGTTCTGAATACCTTTTGATCATTCTATTCTCAATTTGAGGGTATAGACAACAGTGCTGCTGTAAGTGATATATAGTAAACGTTTGGAGCAAGATTTCTAAGATGTGTTGATGCCTCCAACATGAACTACCTTGATTACTGAGAAACTTCAAACAGTATTATCAAGTCGGTGAATCGAATGTGCTTCGTTAAGGCTCCGGACTTTTTCAAATGCCATCATGACGTAGGGTAAAAAGTGGACAGGGATTAGTTCTAGTATAGAAAATGATATTATTTTGTCCAGACTTCACACATTGCTCGTCCGCCGTCAAGCCTCTCCTAGTCCTACCCCAGAATTTCCTAAAGCGAGCGGTGAGTTTATGACACCGTTGAAGCTGAATATCATCGTGATATTTTAGCCCTTACATTCCCCACATAGCTTAAAACCTCACCCACACACCCGGTCATTCAACCCAACCCGGAATTTCCATGAGAACAGGAACTTGGACATCGAAAGGGTCTCTATGGATCCAATTCCCCGGATAATCGGCGGCTGAGGTAAGAACTACTACAATGTCATTAACATTTTCTGACGCATGCGCACAGTTTTGATGGCAAACTCACGACTCTCCCTGACGCGATAACCTCCTTAATTCAATTCGACCAATATCACCACATCATTTAGCGCGATCCTTTGCTAGCACCAAGACGCTAATGGCCGTTTCGTTTTCGTCGACAAGACTCTTGTCTTTTTAGTCGGGGCATCCCCTCGAAGCCTAAATTCGTGCCACGACAGCTTGCAAGAGCGAATTTTCGGACGAATTGTGGTCGCGGTCTGCGTCGACGGTGCGTGCTCATCGTTGATTTCATGGCCAAGCCCATCAGCTCACCGCTGTTCAAGCCCAGAAAGCACTCAAACCTCAGCTTGGCTCATCCGTAACTAGGTACCTACTTGAGGTAAGGAATGAAGCCAAATACCATCTCCAATTCCCATACGACACGTGGAAGGCCGCCATTCGGATTGAAAGCATCGTTGTCGCATCAGATGCATGGTCAGTGAAACGTCGAGTTTGATGCCATACGAAGATGCGGGAGCGCACCTCCTTTTAGGGAAGTCGAAGGATTTTCCCGCCGCTCGCACCCAATCAATCTGGACGATATCTGCCGATCAGCTGTACGTGCCTCTGTTTGCCCTGTAGTAAGTGGTAGGGTTAGGAAGACATAGAAGACACCAGCGACGACCATACGGGAGAGTTGTCTCTACTTCCACTCTTCGTACGATCGTTTACGCCGTAAATCATCTTTTCCCGCTGCTCGCCCTTGCTACCCTCTGGTTGCATTGCCCATCGTCAAATCTAGATCTTAGTATCTTCCTAAAGGTAACCAGGTTCAGGGTCAAATACGTAACATTCGTCCCCCGATAGAACTCGAAGCGGTGTGAGACTGATCGAGGTCTCTTTCGTTGGCATTCATCAGGCACTCACTACTCGTTGCATAACTCATGTTGATAGTAGCTACTAAGCTATCTACCTAGGTACACGATCCATTTCAACACAGCCGGTCCCATTATCGCTCTAATGGCTTAGTTAGACTGCGTCGATTCTGGCTTAGAGTAGTTGATGCCTTTCAAACTTGCCTCATCCCGTAACTCATGTATCGAGTCCATCAACCTCATAGACTCATCGGCAAGTGACTGTCGCTACACGTCGTAATCGCAGGCCATAGAAAGACCAAAAGAAGCTAAAAGTCAACCAAGGAGAGCCACTTTTCCACTACCTACCTCCTTCGACAGCTACTAAGTTAGCTCATGTAAATAGAGGAAATGAAATGATAAGATGGTAGGAGGATTTTCAAACTCACATCGTCGAAACTAAGTCCACGGAGCTTGTTGCGAAGGAAGAGAATTGGTGGGTCGCCGCTAACGGGGATTAACCCGAAGCCACCTATATTCCTTCCGTCGCTTACGAGAACTCGCGAGCAGCTCGGAACGTCCAAGTAAACTTGCTTCGAGGTCGAGGCCATCCTTCTTTTTTTCGCAGAACCGATTAGGTGGATAAACTTTCAGTACTACCAACATGCTTTGGACTTTAGCACATTGTCGGCGTACATAACTATCAGGATAAGGGCTCGAGGTGAATGCAACACCAATGTGTCTAGATTAGTCACGTCCCGCAGGCGGCCCGGCGTGCTAAGTGGGAACATGGGGACCGGCCTAGCATTCCTTCGTCCGCATATGGGCCTTTCGGGCAGGGCGCTGGGGCCGCATCCAGCTAGGGTGGAAACGGGGATCCTTCCCGTCGTATGGTGCTGGGTTAGGCAAGGCTGCTTCGTTGGACGAGAAGGAAAGATTACATAGAGTACATAGAGTAGAATGGGGTGGCGCCAATGATATGATCTTCGGGTTGCATTCGTGTCAAACGTCCGAATGCCACCAAGAAGACCATAGAGTACCTACCTAGCTAGATAGGTTTATTCCAGGTAATAAAACCTGCGCATGCAAATAAGCTGACGGTGGAGTTGCGAACGCGCAGTCTAGATTGTCTTAGGTAGCATGTTCAACCGCTCGATTTTCTGACAGACGTTCTGCGCGATACGACGCAACGGGGTCCCTATCATGCTATTTTACACGTACTCTCTTCACTCTGGTGCCCACTGATTGGGATCTGCGACCGCGCTGTAGCCCATCCGGCCCGAGACGATGTGTGGAAGCGCAGCAGGGCTATCGCTGTAAGGTCTGTAAGGGTCCTGCAGGGGAGCTCAACACGCTTATAAAGCAAACGGGTTACAAATCAAACGGGAAAGAAACCCGACGCATGGGCCACCAAAATCCTCCCCCCCATCGTTTAGAGACGTATCTAAATATTCGACTATACGACACATTAGACAAGAATATTATGATGTTTTCTTCCTTTCGCCCGACGAGGATCACCATGGTCGAATGTTGAGGATGTAAATCCTTTGGACCTCTTAGTCGTCTGCTAATCGTTTGAAGGGGCTACACGCAATAGCTCTAACTATCATATTAGGTAAGAAAAAATCAAGTTCCTGCACGCAGCTCTATCCGAACCCTTCCTGCCTGGCTTCAAACTAGTTATTGAAGCCTGTATTGCCGGCTCCGATTGGTTGTTCTTTTACTCAAGCGAGCAGGACGGCCACAATGGCCTCGAGGGAATCGCAAGGTATGTAAACCCCTAAAATCCAACGGCATTCTTCCCTGACATTAACGCTGATCGTGGATATAGGACCGAACAATGCTCTTTCGTGGACTTAAGATACGAGGATGCTCTGCGAATAGCATCCAAATAACACAGTTCGGCAGGTTTTCAATGTCACTCAATGCCAAGGCTATACCCATCTGGATTTGCCGGTGGGTATTAGCTGACGACTTATTATTACATAAGTCGTAGGATTGCTTCGTACTAAGTTGAATCGAGCTAGAATCCCCATACCCATTATTACGCAAGCACCCGTCTCGAGAAGCTAGAAAATAGCTCGGTTGTGGGCAGTGGGCTGAGTATTGTGGATTGGTGGCATTCATAATGCTAGCCACTCCGTTCTTATCCCCAGCACTAACATTGTTCGAAACTGGGCATTTTCGTGATGGTTGCGTAAGTCTGATTTGAGAAAGGTTCTAATATATTGATAATGGATCCCTTCATATTGGAATTGCACTTGCAATGTGCCCTCCATTGTAACAGAATCCCGCTGTCGTAAATTGATGGCTCATGTACATAGGTCGTAAGGCAGATCGCATCAAAATGCGTTACCGTACGAACCCCACGTTGTCGTTGCCCCCCACTAGATAACCTCTAAGTTAGCCTTTTCGCTAGCAGGACGGATGTAACGGTGGGGGTGCAGTAGGGTGGCTTTAGCAAAGAAGGTTGCAGGTTAACCCCTGTAATTTGTGACGAAACAAGTGCGATACTAGATTGACCAATAATCTTATCAATCTCACTGATCTGAATCACATCAGTCTCTTTAGCATCACCTAAGGTATGAGTAAACAGAATAGTCCTATGTTATGCCGATTGAGGAGATAATTATCAAGTCATGGGTTTTCGGTTGTTATGACTTGTTTGGGATGCAGGTAAGTTCATTGGCGCTGTATGATATCCTGAGATACGTCGGCTTTAGGTTGCTCGGCAGGAGTTAATCTATGCGCCGACATTCTGTAAAGCCGAGGGCCTTTTCAGCCAGCGGTTCTCTGTTAAGTGATTGTACCTAGTCAAGCTCTCCTTACGGCTAAGTTGTATACCTCCTGTCTCCTATTGGGAGAAGTGGTAGGTGCTAACGATCACTCTGTAGTAACGAGGCGTAGAGCTGAAGCTGCGGACGAGAAAGCTGGTAAACCTATCATGTCAATCGCGGCTTTCGTATGAGGAGAAGCACGAGTAAGTCTTAAGTAGAAGAGTCCGTGGCCGACATATGTAACTTGCCGACAATACTCATGTAAAAGACGTTGCTAGTGATGATCCACGTTGGGTACTCGGGAGTCTTTCAGTCAGCTACCTACCTAGATATATCAACTCATATTGGCGGAATCATATGAAACTGACACGACCGTCGAAAGACTCGTTGGAGACTTCAGTAGTGATAATAAGGAGAAGGTCATTCTGGCGATAGCCGTCACCGCTGGCTCTATCGGGGCCAGATTCGCTGAAATCGTATCCAAAGCCCAGCCGGCTCTCATCATTCTCGCCAGTAGTAACTTAGAGAAACTGCGGACGACGGCAGACTAGGTCGCAGCAGTATCTCCTGGTATCGAGACTCGCCGTCTGAAATCGGCCCTGGCTTCATCTTCCAACGTGCGTGAGGTTGCCGTCACCTTCAACGGATGGGCTGACGTATCTTATATTGATGTTGTGGTGAGCGGCGCTGGTCTCATGGCTACCGAGTACTCTCTCACGGTCGACGGCTTGGAAAGCCAGTTCGGCACGAACCACCTGGGCCATCTCCTGTTCACTAATCTGACCATGGGCAAGATCTTGGCTTCGAAGGCTCCTCATGTGGCTAACATTACTAGCGACGGTCATCTTCTGGACCCTATCCGATGGTCCGACTATAGCTTCGACGTTCGTGGAGCCCCTTAACCTAGCTTACCAACTTGAAAGGGCTCGGATGGGACTCACCTGGCTGACCATAAGTGCCTTAGGAGGGCAAAACGTACAAAAGGTAGCATGCTTATAGCCAGTCAAAGACAACTATCATACTGCTGATGGCTGTATCAGTAGCTGAAAGCTAGAAGGCCGTGGTTTGCTATCCTTCAATGCCCACCGGTGTCATGATGTAGACCTATTCACTAGCTCACACCATAGGTAGTAGATATAAACCTGATATTATTCCGCGAAGAGCCTCTGAGCTATCCTGATACTGGGCTCTAGCTACTTATACAGGTAGGTCCCTTTGTTCCCGAGGGTTTCAGAATGCGCCCTTTAGGTGCCTATAGATGAAGGCAGGTACATCTAGTGATGCATAGGCTATCATATAATGCCCGGGGACAGTTCAGGGCACCAATCTGGGTACTCATTGCAACTGAGCGGTTGACTATCCTGCCTTGAGTCAGTTCATTCCCTCGTGTAGATAAATATCTCGCTTTCATTCTATCCATTGCTAAAGGAACAACTCACAGTAGCTGCTAATAAGCCCCTCGGGAGCGCTCAAGAATGGGCAATTTCGCTCATCTTCAAATCAATGTAGCGAGGTGTCACGCCCGATGTTTTCGTATCCCAAGCCCCTAACTCGAAAGGTAGGCCATTATGAGCACCCCAAGCACCTTCGCCCTCGTCGGTCTCATTGAGAAATGTCTGTCGGTGACTAATCTGAGTTTAGAACACAACGGAGGGTACATCTTCAAATCCCGCGTCGGCGAATCTCTCACAGACAACATCAAGCCATGGGCGACGTCTACTGTAGAGGCAGAGGGGCTCTGAAGACTCCGCGAGAAGCTGGTTGGTCAGGAGTTTCGCCATTAGGGCTGAGTCGTGCCGCCGATGCCAAGAACCGGACTCGCGTACTAAGATATAAGTCAGCTTTTGGTGTTTCAACATGATTGGTTGCTAAGAGGTACTTAGCTGAACTTCGGCGGCTCGGGCCGAGGGCTGGTATCGATCTCTGCAGCTAATTGGTTAGTGTTTGAGCTGCGAAGGTGTGCTCCTTGGTACCTTTTTTTTTCTTGAGTCCTCCGTGGTTGCAATCAAGAGTTGCGAGATCAAAACTTCAACATTGGAGAACTGTATCGCGTAGGTAGGTACCTGTATAGTTCAAAACGCTGTAAGATTCTGTATGGTGGCGTTGAAATTTTCTAAGTCCACGTTGTGCTTCATCAAGTCGTGATATGATCACACTCCAAACACACAACCTCAGGTAACGAAGTGTACAAAATGTACTAGAATTTAGACAATACAACTACTATTTCCAATGCAACTGCAAGCCTATTCTCTAAAACAGAACAAGTATAAAAAAAAAAAAAAAAAAAATCTAAACACCCATCTATCCATTCTGAATACATAAGCTGTGAGATATATCAACGTAGTTCCCTGATTCCTGCATGTGCATACATGAACGAGTTAGCCCGAGTCCAATAGATGCCTGTCGAAGCATCTTTTTTTCTCTGGCCCTTGCTAAATCGTCCCTTTCCTTTGTCTAACCCGTGTCGTTCGTTGATCTCACCACTATTGCCTCCTCCTTGCTCCCGAATTAGCAGATTTAACTTAACGTCCAAGAAGATTCGCGCTGCGAGCGTAGACCGCCGCACCGATGCCAACGGCCGCGATGGCGGATATGATGGCCGGGGTGGTGAAGCTGCTCGACGAGACGCGCTTCTCGTCGTCCCACTCGACCTTGCCCTTGGGGTAGCCGGGGACGTTGACGTAGTGGAGTCGGGGGGCGCCGCGGATGACCTCGGCGATGGCGTTGGGGAAGTAGGTCTTGGAGGTGTATGGCAGCACCCACTTGGTGAACTGCTTCAGCTTGTACGAGGTCCAGGCTTGCAGCTCGGTGATGCCGTGCGAGAACTCCATGACTTGGTAGGTTCGCGGTCGTCGCTCGGCCTCGTACGCTATTAATGCCTTCTTGACGTCGGCGAAAGGCACCTTCTTGCCCTTGTGCTTCGTTACCAGGGCGTGCAGGTGGTTGCAGAGAACGACGATGTCCTCGATGGCCATGTTGGCGCCCATACCGATGTTAGGTGTCATCTGATAACCATGTTAGTCTTGAATACTACACGACTGACCAGCCATTCAAGCCAAAAGTGGGAGCATGGTTACTTACCGAGTGGACGGCATCACCAGACAAGGCAATTCGGTCGTAGACCCAGTGGTCCAAGACACCCTCCTCCATATCAAGGACGGCACCACGCGATCGGTTCGCCCACAACTCTCCGAAGACGGTGTTATCCGATACGGGGAAGTCGGCAATGGTCTTCGCGACAGCATCGGCATCGGCCTCGGTGTAGGCCTTGTGGATGGGCCAGGCGTACGGCTCCTTCAGCTTGAAGAACATGGCGAAGAACACCTGGTCGGGCTGCGTTATCGCGAACGAGGATCGGTTGTCGTCGGAGCACACCAACATGTCCCGGTCGCCCATCTCAGGTCTCGCGTCGGTAATACCAGCCACAATCTTGAAGTTTCTCCTCATGCCTGAGTAATTGAAAGTCAGCGTCTAGCCAACGTGCGGAAGATGCCTGGAATGAGATGCTTACTGGTCTTCTCCTTCACTGTGATAGTGCCAGGCTTTACCCTGTTGGCGTGCGCCCACATGGCGTTTCGTGCCATTCCTCGGCCACCGTCAGCACCAATTACTATGTCACCCTTCTCAACCGTGCCGTCGGCGAGGACGACCTCGACGCCATCGGCAGTGTGATTTATCGCCTTGCACTCGGCCTTTAGTCGGACGCGCTGCTCGTAGTTGGGTATCGTCTTGTATAGGGTCTCTAGGACGAAAGGTCGCTCGGCAAACATGATGTACCATCCGTGGCTTGTACTTGGTTAGTAGCTGAATAGCATGTTGTCGCGTCTAAAGTATACTCACTTTAGTCTGACTTGCTCGAGGAAATCAGTGTGAGCGATGTTCCTGCCATCGGGTCCACGAATCCACAAGTCCCTTCCTGGGTTGCATGTGTTTGCTATCCTGTCGAGGAGGCCTAGTTGGTGAAGAATTCGTGCACTGTTGGGCCACAGTGTGGTACTGTTTCCAGCAGGCGAGTTAACCCAGTCTCGCTTCTCTAGGACGACATAGTCGATGCCGGCAAGCTCCAGGCAGTGGGCGGCTGTGAGACCAGCTACACCAGCGCCAACGACGATGGCGCGAAAGTTATGTTTCTCCGGCATTTTGGAATCTTTAATGTGGTGATCTGTAGAGCCTAGAGAAGGGTATTAGAGGTAGGTAACTGGTTTGTTAGATATCAACTACTGTCAGTGGAGCGACAATCGAGATATACATATAGGACGGAAGGTCTCTATTCTACAACTGTTGACCCGGCGGGCCCGCCTTTCCCGGGATGTATTCGCAGATATCGCACGAGTACCCTACACAAACCACCGAGCTTCTCATCGTTCGGCCCGGCCTGGTAAGTGGCGCATGTAACCACAAGCCAGGGGTTATCATTGCATGTGTAGATCGCCTAACAAGTACGTGTGCGGCAAAGGGATCCATCCACATGGCTGATAAGCTTATTTTTGGGATTTCAACTTACGAAGAACCATAGCTGGTGGGTCGCGTCTGAAATGGACCCGAGCCTAGATGCTGGGTTCCGGCATTTCGACTTGTTGTTGTCTTTGTTTCACACAGCTGGATTTGATGGAAATACCCTCACATTCGCTGGAGAATGTGCGGTCGGTGTCACGAAAACTAGCGAGTTCGCTGGGGGCGAACACCGAGCGCCTCTTTTTGCACTCGTTAGGTAAGCTTACGTTGCATCCCATCCAGCCATCAGCTTACAGGGAGGCTCAACGAAAAACCCCATTCGACGGATTCCCCTTCACTTTATTTCCCCACTGCATAGGATGAGTTGTAGGCCGGTATGTAGAATATTGGCTTTTGGGAACCAATGTCCGTCTGTCCTTCCCACCCACCTGAAGTTTTACTTGTCGGCAGTTCCCTGCGGTGAATTCCTTTTCAGTTCTACCTATAATTGAAGCTTTGGATCCGTATTACATTGGTGATAATAGTATGTCAACCACATCATCCTACGTAAGAGCCGTTAGCCCGGGTTCTAGCGCCCAGTAGCTGTTGATTCTAGATGCTAGGCTGGCTAACTAGTAGATGACAGCAGTGGCTTTTTTTCTTGGGGCGTTGGCAAGACTGCGGGATCGGTCCGACGCACCGTTTGGTGGGTTTTCTTGGGTTTTGGGATTGTGGGGTTTAATTTAATCATACCTGGTGATATAATGTTGTTCGTACTATGTAAGAATGCTATCTTTGTACAACCTAGTAGACCAATAAACTTGGCACGGATATTCGCAGCTTACTGTTTCACCAGAACAGTCGGTCTTCCGTCGTGTAGCGAACGCGTACCGAGAATATGGCACTACTACCCCCCACCAGCGGGGCGGCCATCGGCGTAGGGCGAGAAAAGTTGGAGATCAAGCGAGATGGTACCTAATAAGGAAATCAGATATAGATCTATCATCAGGTCATACTGATATAGGGACTTTGATATCGGATCATTGAGGAAGGATTTAACTAAGGTCGTACGAGTTAAATGTTGGGGTACGGGGTCGGGTAGGTTGCACGAACCTCACAAATTCATCTCAGGTACAGTGTCGCATCATTACTGGTCTAAATGGGATGAATAAGAACTGTAAAATGAACATTTGCCGCTGGTTTTGTTATGTTGGTGAGAATCTTATCTCGGCAAGGGACCTCTCGCAGACGCGATCGCGGGTCGGTGTCGGCGTTAAGAGCGAGCATCATACATATGAGTAGTCCTAAGGTTTGGTAATATAACATTCAACAAGACCCCAGAAATTCATAACATACAAATAGTATTAGAAGTATCTATTGCGAGGAGACTGCCTTCTATTCAAGCTATTTAAGTTGTGATTTCAAATAATACCAGGGTTTTCATTAACAACTTTGTCTAACCATACCCCTAGAGTGCCACAACACATCCCCCTCCCTTGTCATCTGTGAGTAAATCTCCTAGCTACACAAGCCTCATCTATTGGCTCGGATGATTACTAGATCGCCAGAGTTGTCGGTTGATCTGAGCATATGTACGAAGGGTCTTCTCCAAAAATAGTAAGGGACGATAAGGCCCGAGTACTTGGGTAACTAACAGGGGGGCTTGTGTTGTGGCGCTCAGGAGATGTCGCTCAGGGGGTGTGAATCAGGTAGCAACACATAATTAGCTACTCCTCGCCCACTGTCGAAAGTTGAATTGGGGGTCCAAATGCATGTGGAGCGGTCAGAACTGTGTAATTTCATCCTTGAAGTTGCAAGTGCCATGAGGTTTGATCAACAGGTACCTAAGGATGGGTTGAGCGGCGAACTGTAGGTACTTAACCCTTTGGTCGACTATGAGCTATTGAATGAGCTCGCCTATCAACAACAGAGAAAAAGAGTCAAAATACTTATTTAGCTCAGAATCCATCTCAGCCACCAGGCATGGATAGATAAGCCAACTGTCCACCGATACATATATGTCTGGGTGGTTTCAGACAGTCGCTTGTGCCGATTGTCTCGGTTATACTTGCAGTAACTTAGGTACTGAAAGAAGATGATTCAGCGCCCTGGAGAATGTCCAAGATTCATATAAGCTATATCTTGTACTATGTAGTCTCAAAACCTACTAGCGTGGCATATGCCGAATGCTACGACATCTGAGCCACCAGATGTACATAGGCTTGCGTAGTAAGTAGTATCAAAGCACCTGGGAACAGTTAAAGTTATGCACATGTGCTGCCAAGGTATCTTACAAGCAGCCCCCTGAACACCCATGTCAACCACGTACTATGTAGAAGGAGATCGTGGACCATGAGAGGTACCTAAGTCACTAATAGCAGTACCAGATATGACCCCAAGTCTAAACCAGATGCAAGATGGTTACCAGGTGTTGCTGGCAAGGCTACGGAGCATTATTCTTACTAGGCCTGCGAGGTAGGGGCGAAGTTGCAGCGATCTACCTACTAATGCTTGCCCTTCGATTATTCCCGCGCTGTCAAGCATTGATATACTGTACATAACCGCAGTGGATCTTTTTCTCAGCTCCACATGTATCCTTACAAGTATACTGACACTGTCATTGGCACGGTGACACATGGATTGTGATTGAGCCTATCGTATGCGTTGATCGGAGGGAAGGATATGATAATTAGATATATGTCCCAGACTAAGCATGGGCACGTGTCTGGCATGAGATGGGGATACTAGGGCACTTCTCGGGCCAATAGCCAATAAGAAGTCTGATATCGTTTACTATTTAAGATCTGAGATTTGCTATGAAAGTTGAATGGAATATGTTTCGTTCTCTAAAGACGCTTGTTCCCGATCCTATTTCTCAGTGTCCATCTCACCTTTACCTTGACAATATTGACTAAACTGTGTATAACATGATCTATATCACCTTAGTTCATGGTTGGGAACTAGTTGCTAAATGAAACTAGAACGTGAATATTTTCAATTTAACGATTTATTTCAAGTTTTAATCGCTTGACTTTCACTAAGCGATAACTTATTGCCATCATCGATAATCAATCTGCAAACACTTCTTTACAGAGTAAAGCGTAACGGGTTTTTCTATCTTTTAGTCTTGTTACGTGTACATTGACTACGTTCCTTCATCTGATTCCACAATGTCGGATTCCAAAAACCCTACTGCTTTAATAACCGAGATCTCTGAGTTTAAGTTAAATACAGGTTGGGCGGTCATAGGCACCGCGATTCTCAACTTTGAGCACTATGCCCTTCTCATTGACCGATACTATGAGATTAGTCCTGTCAAAGTGGTACCACGGAAACTTGCTGATGCCATTCTAAGATTAGTTGGGGAATCTGCCTACATGTATAGAGCTACTTTATCAAAGCTTCAATGGGAATATTTAGTTATTGATACACGGGTAATTACGTTTTCAACGCAGGAATTTGGTCCAAATGACATTTCTGGCAGATACTTTGATGCCGTCACTGACACTCTCCGTTGGAAGACGCTGGGGAATCTATTTGCCTTAGTAGCATCGGCTATTATGCTACTACCTGCTCTCCATCCTCTATCAAAGACTAGCGTTGATCCGTTGCAATGCCCGGCTTACGACATGCTTCGAGCTTCTTCGACTTGCATAACTCTCTGGCGTGAACAAGACGCCGCTAGCGACATTGCAGCGTTGGCCATCTATCAGAATCTTATTGCTACATCACTGTGGTTTAGAAAGACTGGTAAGTTTATTCTACCAGCTACTAGCTACCTAGGTACCTACCTAGGTACCCATGTTTTATGTTAGCCAACTACCACATGAAGATTCTCAGACTTGGAAACGAATGTCTGATCTTGCCGGTATTATTTTCGAAGCCGAGGTGGACCAAAATGCTGTAGATAATAATACTGCGCCCGCATATTTAGTGAAAATGCATCGCTGTCTTTTTGCTACAGCCTACAGTGTTGATAAATCTATTTGAAACGTCCACCTTTGATCAACTGGCATTTCTGCGACGTTATTATACCGGCAGAATGTGATATAGACAAAAAACCTGAGCAAATGGACACGGATATGCTTAATAATGATGGTTGGTCATCGCAGGATGAGTATTGTCATGCAGCCTGGACCGGACTGGACTTCTTTTCAAGTAGGTCATGCAAAGACTTACGGAGAGCTACGTGGAGTGACGAAAATTCTATTGCCATACGCATAGAGTAGGGTATTTCATTAATCGTAGTATATCATAAGGTCACTAATAACGGGACAAGAATGTCATCAAGTAGCGTTTGGAAAGATGGAATGCCTTCCCTAAGCGTATCAAATATCTAGACGCCAACTTGGGTAAATGTACTGCGCAGCAACGCCTGCTACTGGCATCTACATACCTTAACCATTAAATTTTCATGCTTCAGGCAACAACCACATTGTATCATCGTCTTCCTTGCGTAGAAGATCGGGAACGCGCCATTTCAACGGCACTGCAGATGCTGTCGACAGTCTCCGACATAGCCAGCCCATCACGACACGCCGAGTTTCCGAAAAATAATTCTTGGGAGGCGAGTAAGGCCCAACCAAGCATGTAAGACTTTATAATATCTGGCTGGAGGCCTAGGCATTTCTCCAATATGGACTACTGGCCGCACACTTTCTGGTTTGGGAGATAGCATATTATTCTCTGCCTAGGTAGCTTAGGGAATTCCGCCGCTGGAAGTTCTCCTCGCAGAAAAGTCACAAGAGCGGTGCTACGCTTTGTTGCGCATCTAAATAGTAATGCCGTTACTGAAGGAGGACCCCCGGAAAACAAAGGACGATCGAGCGGCCGCTTTCGATATCACTTTTGACAAGCCTGAGACTCAGGCGACTGGTCCTAGCTCTCATACTGCCGACCCGTGGAATTTCTCTGTAAACCTGGGCCGTTCATTTGGGGGTTATAGGGCACCTGCGAAATACACCAGGTCGATGGTAGATGAAGAGGTATCTGCGATGCAGAAGGTATTGGGAATCGATGACCAAGAGGTGGAAGAGTTACGGGCACCACACAAATTTTGATAGACTAGCTAGGTACCTAGTTAATTCCATTTCCATCTTGTCATCAGACGATCTCACGACCCAACTGCAACGTCAACAACCCCAAGAAGCACCTCGAACGCAATGGAACATGAGACGTGTCACACGAGCCAGGCACGAGTGCATTCAGCTGAGTAGATGCTTATATAATTCACGTCATGAATTGCACCGAAGGCATTCGCAATCCGGGGTTGCTCAATCCCGTAAGCCGGGAGCAAGTGTAGGTCGGAGGTGCAGAAAAAATCGACGCCGACATCAGCGGGTATCTTGCGTCATGGCATGAAAAATAAGTCCCATGCATTCAGCCCTGTTCCCCTTAGGTATACAAATTCCAGTAGCTGAGGATTCGATGCGATGTTAACGTTGGTGAAGCCGTCGCTCGATTAGGTAAGTCCGAGAAATCGGAGGGGCCTAAATGGAGCTTGGTGGGCTAATCACCGGTATTCCCGCGAGAACGACATGGTGCGACCAGTAACCTCTGCTACGTCGGCATCACGGCTAGATGGGGACCTGACGTGATGGATGGAACCCGTGTGTATGATTGGTGTTCTAACGAGGCTGGAGCTGAATGCCAGCTCATTGAAGTCGGCGCTCAGGAGCAAAAAAACGCCGACATCACGCTAGGTTTCGATGGCTCTATAAGGAGGGATATAGAGTATCGAAATGTATAAGTATGCCCTCGATATCCGCCTGGTGTGTATCCTTCCAAGACATCAACAGCTATCGTATAACCAAGTATTCACATATTCGAACTTAAACATCTCCCCTCTTCTCAGTTTCACTCAAGGGCATCGTACTCTTCGGACGCAATGGCAGACGCAACCAAGAAAGAACGCATCTTCATAACTGGCGCTAGTGGCTATGTCGGCACCTCCGTCACTGAGCTTGCTATCGCCCAAGGCTACGAGGTAGTTGGACTGTCTCGTTCCGAGGCCAGTGACGAGAAGATCAAGGCCATGGGCGGTATCCCCGTCCGCGGCGACCTGACCTCCCTTGACGTCCTTCGTCGCGAGAGCGCTGCGGCCGACATTGTCATCCATCTTGCCGACCCCTTCGACCGCGACCTATCCAAGGGGTACGACTGGGTTGTCGAGGCCCAGAAGAAAGTCGCGGACGCATTCGCAGACAGTCTGCAGGGTACCAACAAGCCGCTGGTGACTACTTCGGGTGCCCTGATGGCGGCTCCGGACCCGAACGGTGGCGAGACTAATGAGGACTCGCCCCGAGCCCAGCAGCTTGTCATTCCACGCTGGAAGATCGAGGAGTACGACATAAGCCTCGCCAAGAAGGGGATTAGAGTCTCCTCTATTCGCTTGGCTCCGTATGTCTATGGACGAGGCAGTAGCGGCGTTAAGCTGTTTAGTAAGTTCTCCTTCGCTCTTCTAAGCTCGCATGAGCAACCACTAATACCTCGATGCAGTGCTCGGAGCCGCCAAGGCAGGCCATGCAACTACTGTCAACGGAGGCAAGTGGAGCACCTCGTCTGTGCACGTAGACGACTCCGCAAGTCTCTATCTGCTAGCAGCCAAGAAGGCGCCCGCAGGCTCGGTCTACAACGCCACGGAGCCGACCTACACGACATCTGGCGAGCTAGCACAGGCAATTGCCGACGCGCTTCAAGTTCCCGTGAAGGACTACACATTCGAGGAGGCCAGTACCAAGCACGGGAAGTTCTTCGCATTCTTCTTGTCTGCCCAGAGCCGCCCGTCGAGCGCCAAGGCCAGGAAGGAGCTAAGTTGGGAGATTAAGCGCAAGGCTGACATCTTGGAGGATATCAGGTCGGGCTCGTACGTGGAGCTCGCCAAGAAGCTTCGTGCCGGTGCGGCGAAGAACTGAGGACCATAAAATAGGACTCTTGCTAAAAGGCTCTGTTATGTACCAAGATCGGGGTGGATAGGCTGCGCAGCGCTCCCATGACACCACTGCCTCTTTGGAATATCGTAATCGGGACAGTAGGACTAAGCTAGCCACTTCATACTATCAAGCAATCAATCTTGAGGCCTTGTAATTGCATTAGCCAATTCTTGTCGTTATTCTCTTGTGGCGAAGCAGTAGTTGACTCCTTTGATAAATCACCTTCATCCGTCGTGGTTGGCGACGCACTGTCTCTTATCCGCCAGATTTCCACCAAGGTTTCCATTGTCGCGTTGAGCATCCCCCAAGGACAGAGTTCTCTCGTGCTGCGCAGTTTATCCAGCGCCCAGGTTCTGCGTACTGCATCCGCCGTCTCAACACCGGTAAGAAATATGGGCCACGTCGCGAACTTGAAGAGTGGGCTGCTGGTTGGAATGAATGACATATGATGTAAAATCGAGGCGGCGAGATCTGCGGTGTTCGGGAACACCATTGAGATATCGCCATCGAATAATGGGTTATTGACGGCTTGATCTCGTAGCCCTGGAGCGACAAGCAAGACATAAAGGTGGACTGCAGCACGATATGTCTCGGCTATATGTATGCGGTACTGCTCCTCGACTTCGACCACGTGCCCTACGACTGAGACAAGCCTAGTGCAGGCCTCGGATGCCCATTTGCTGCTATCAAATTCCTGAATTTCGTCCAGGAGCTCCATACAAGATTTCGCTTGTCCAGCAGTTAGAATGCCGGGTCCATTGGACCTGATATCTCGAGCTATCTTAGAAGTTTGGAAGATAGCGTAGAGGAGCTGGGCAGGGCAGCTATGATAGCTATTAGCTTCCGTGCGAGCGAGGGTATGGAAAACTTCAATATCCTCCCCATCAAATGTCAAAGTAGATGCGATGGTAGTTTTATTCGATGATACAAGTGAGTCGAGAGCATAACTCCAGATATAATAAGCCACACTATCGGAGGCAATGTAGTCATGGACACCTATGGATTGCGACAGCGGGGAAGGAAAGCGTCGCACAGAAACGAGGGGTTCGGATAGCGATGCTGTCGGAGAAGTCTTGCTTTCAAGGTTCAGTTCTGACGTTGACTCCGCTGGATCTAATTGAGAGGGGCGGGATGTTCGCATGCTGAGAAGCCTGCCCAGAAAGATCATATGGGCTCTCCAGCCACCCTTGCCTGAATCGAGCAGTACGAAGTTAACGAAGAATAACACAGCGGCCAGTAATGCGTCCTTTTCTGCAGCATCAATTTCAACTTCGGCATCGTATCGATATTGTTCTATCATAGTCTGTAGCGCCCTGATGGCTCTATGACGTGCATGTAATGCGTCCACCAGGGAGTCAGCCGCCGGTCGTGGGTTTCTATCCCAACGAACTACATTGGAAAAATGCATAGCTGATGCAGCAACGATAATCTCTCGAAGGAAGGGATATTTCTGAGATATTGGTATCAGATCCCTATACGGGTTCGCAATACGTCCGTGGGCATCGTATAAGACAAGGTCTTGGCTGAAGCGAGCAGCAACTGAGCAATGTTAGGACGAAGGGGGGCATGTGTGGAGGTGTTAGGCAAGGTAAAAGAAGACTTACAGTAATTAAGATAATATCGTGATGACTGATCTAGATCTTGTACTAGGGGATCAAGTGGTGAGAAATTAGGAGTGAAAGTCAAGAGTTCAGTGCCACCGCCAGCACCGTCATAGGGAATCAGGGGTAAACGAGACGGTATCGCATTTTCCAATTTAGGCGAGACATCATCTTCAGTCTTTCGAGTTGGAGAGACGGAACAATTCTTCCGTATTTGGTTGCGCGGCTTGCTGTTATCAACCCATTTATACAATTTACCATAACCGAGACATTCCCGCCCAGCACTTGCGCATTTATAGCATCCAGGAACAGATCGATCGCATCGTAGGCGGCGGGTGCGACAGTTATGACAGGCTTTGGGCGCAACCATGAGCAAGATCGTCAGCACCGAGCCCCGCGTGCCAGAAATCTGTTAGTCCTCCCCGTGTCGAATTGTCGCAACGAAATGTGGAAACTCGATTCTCTCACAATCTGGACTAGGTATTTCCGTATTATTGTTATGCTTCTAAGATTATTCTCATTTTTGGTTGACTGTTTGAAATATGTTGTACGGGGGTAAGTTCGGTTAACAGGTACCGGATCGGAGCTAGGAACGCCACCTCTTACATAAAAAGCTTGACTGGGCTGACCCGGGGTTAGTTGCGTAGATCTTCACCATGCACGTGCATTATCCCGCTAGCTAACCGGTTCTCGAATAGTGATACTAATTGAAACACGTGGATCTAGAAATGGTCCATTGGTGAATTGGTGACCTCAAGTTTTCTTGTAGCAATTATGTAATGAAAAGAAAAAGAAAAAGTTAGACAACAATGATGATGTCGGTGAATATAGAAGTTTTACAAGACGATTTGTAAAGAGAAATTCTTAATTGCGGAGTTAGTGGAGGGTTATCCATACTTTTCGCGTCCACAATTTCTGAAGTCTATACCTAAAGAGGTTGCCAAGACTCAAGTCGTGCATTTTGATGGGACCGGGTAACAATTCTGCTAGGTTCTGTGAGCTTGTTTCTAACCAATAGGAGCTTTTGAAGGGTCGTCAACTATCTCCATCTTTCATCTTCAACATTGACAGACTCGATTGCATAATTCATCCGACTTTCCCAAGGTGGTGGCCAAGATACAACCCTCGCATATTGTCGACACTTTTTTTCTACAACTAATAGAGTCCTGACTTAGACTTGTCTGAAGGTTTTTCTTCGAGTGGCTGTATATAAACTTTGGTTTTTGCCATGTCTCTGTTTAAATCAACTGACGGAACGGAACTTGGGATAAGGTGTTTAAGGCATTCTCTTCAAATTACCTAGATTGCGGCGAACTTCGCTCGCTCCTGTTGCTTCTTAAACTCGAACAAGGTGGTGATCTAATAGCACTATCCAGAACTCACGGCCATCATGACCGTAACCGAGGTTAACAATGGCGTTTTCGACCAGTCCCTCGAAAACCCTGAAAAGGGCAATTCGGACACCCTGGGCAAAGCCGACATCGAGCGTCTCGGTCGAGAGCGACCGGATACCCTTCCGAACTGGGCCGCCGAGGTCGGGTTCGTCTTTTCCATCGTCGCCTCGTTGTCCATGAGCGAGTACTTCATCAGCGGTTTCAACATCATCCTGCCGGCGCTAACCGAAGCACTCCAAATTCCAGCATCACAGCAAACCTGGCCGGCCGGTGTGATAAACTTGACGACGGCTGCTCTTCTCCTCCCGTTCGCTAGGCTGTGTGCTCAACATGGAGGTCGAGTCGTGTTCTTAGGTGGCCACGTTTGGCTTTTGATATGGTCCATAGTCTGCGGGTTCAGCAAGAACCCAACTATGCTGATCGCCTGCCGTGCGATGCAAGGAATAGGCGCTGCCGCATTCCTGCCAGCCGGTCTTTCGCTTCTAGGTCAGACATACAGGCCAGGACCGCGAAAGAACCTCGTCTTCAGCTTGTACGGAGCGGCGGCTTGCATCGGCTTCTACTTCGGCATCATCTTCGGGGCTCTAACTGGACAGCTCGCCAACTGGACAGTCTACTTTTGGGTTGGTTCTGCATTCGTCTTCCTCGTCATCGTTGCCGGATTCTTTGCTATCCCGCGACATCTTGATCATGACAGCTCCGAAACGAAGATGGATTGGTGGGGGGTGTGCACTATCGTGCCCGGACTGGCGCTCGTCGTGTACGCACTGACGGATGGAGGTAGCGCTCCGGACGGTTGGCGCACACCATACATATACGTCACATTCGTTATTGGTGCTCTCCTGCTATGCGCTGCGGTGTATGTTCAAGGATGGGTGTCGGCGCAGCCACTTCTCCCGGCCGACCTGTTCCGTCCGAAATACATGAAACGTATTTCGGGCTTCATATTCTGCGGGTTCGGCGTATTTTCTATTTTCTTATTCTACTCCAGCTTTTAGTAAGTCGGCCTCCTTTCACTCATCTCGCATATTTACTAACGATTGGAATCAGTGTCGAAGAAGTTCTAGGCGCCAACCCTCTTCAGACGGCAGTTTGGTTCATACCCCTAGCCCTTGGAGGGTTCATATTAGCGATTACCGGAGGTTTCGTCTTGCATATCCTTTCGGGACAGATCTTGCTTCTTGTTTCTAGCGCGGGGTATATACTCTGCGTGCTGTTGTTCCCCTTAATCCCGGCCCAGGACGGTTCAAGCGGAATGTCGACTGGCCATATTTACTGGGCATACATATTCCCATCTATGATATGTGGTACCATAGGCATAGACATAACCTACAACGTAACGAACGTTTTCGCCACGACTGCTATGCCTCGACGTCTCCAGGCTACTGCTGCTGGACTGATCATTAGTCTCGGATACCTCGGCATGGCATTTTGGCTTGGCGTAGCAGAGCTGGCGGTCTCCTCGTGGGCTCGTTCTCATTCAGATGAAGATATCACCCTTCGTCAGCGATACCAGGTCGGGTTTTGGACAGGTGTTGGATTGGCTGGTGTCACCGCGTGTTGTGCTGTGACCGCGCGGATTGGACAAGCCTCGGCCGAGTTGACTGCCGACGAAAAGCAAGAGATGGAATGCAGTGAGACCGAACAGGTTCAAGCAACATAGAGATGCAGGATTGGTTAGGCGGCATATAGACCAGTTGTTGGGATTAGACGGTAATTTTATGTAGACGACTTAATGATAAAGACGCTAAAGCATTATTTATTCCACGAATACCTATATCGTGTAACCCCTCGCCTAGCTCTAACGTCGTAACTATTATTTCTTAAACTTGACATACGCCGTCGGAGGTACCTACCCGATTAAGATACGTACCTGGGTACATTCGACGGCTTGTACGACCCCATCCAGTTGATTACCCTGCATATGGCGTGGTCGTGGGGGTGCCGTGGCACTGGGTGGGCGCCCGATCTCAATCTCCTTTTCCTACTCAGGGTTGCTAAATAAATACTCAACGGCCTTACCTAGATCTTGAACGTTCAAGCACCCTGGTACCTCTGTTCCTGTAGGTATAGCTAAGTGTAGATCGCTGCGTGGTAATACTAACGATACATATTGTCACAAAACTCAGCAAAGCCTCGACAGCAGTGCATTAATGAGCAATACAAGCAGTAATTATCTGAATACAGGTGTTAAGTTTTATGGAAATATGTTTTCTATAAACAACACTTAGGTGTCTCAGAACTTCGGTAGGGAAAAGCTACATATATTAATCACAACGCGTGTATTCAGCTCTACCGCAGCCCAGATAGTTTTCGTTTACTCCTTCGAGGTCTTTAGACCAGCTCATTGTCTTATCACCACTTTATTACACGCCATTCGTTTTTGGCCCCTGCCACCCTGCCCCATAAGTACTAAGCACTTGCAACGACTGTCTGTCGTGTAACCACAATCCTGTCAGCAGAACAAGTGGCCGCCGGTGCAGGACCTTGGTTGCCCCTCAAACAAGAATTTCCTTGGACTTGAACCTGGGTTTGCTCTGTGCCCAAGTTCCCAAGCTCTACGCGGAGCTGCTGCTCGCTGTCAGAGAGCTCCTCGAATCCAGTTGCCCTCGAGTTACCGAGCTTCCCTTTATTCCTAGTATTAACAAGTCGAGAAACTGATTTAAACTGCGAGCCCCCATACCGAGTACCTCTAGGCGACGATCCCAATGCACGATCTGAGATAGGCTTTAGGAGGGGGCTGCAGGCCACCATCACAGCGATTCCAGGCTGAATGATATTGAGGTAGTTATCCTGCACAACGGTATAACTTAAGTCATCCCAGTTCAAGCTATAAACGAAGTAGAGCCGAATAGCTGTAACAACAATGGTGCTGTGTATTGATGATTAGAAATCTGCGTGCTAGGTACTATGATGATATGGGAGAACGGCTACGGAGCACAGAGAAAAAGGATAACCCACATAAGTCCAGCGCTGAATATAAGAATAAGGGCAATCCTGTGCGAGGTCCTAATTTGTAAGGCTATCAATGGTCTCAGTGGGAGTACCATGAGCATTAGGTCGGTAGCAATGTCCAAGGCAGCGACTGCAGTGAACGCTGCAGTCTCATTTAACGTAACGGCCGTAGAAATGATCATGTCGATTAAGATTGTTTGTAGCGCCCATGCAATTATGAAGGCCATAACGACGTATGCAGCTAAGTTGAATATACGCGTAAAGAAGATGCGCTGTAAACATCGTGCAATACTAAGCTTCGTGAAGCCTATACACGAAACATACAGTATTCGAGCCGCAACAATGGTCTGAGAAAACTGTTCTCTCTGATGGGTTCCTAATTGAGTGATGTGTAATCCAGCACCACCCACAACGACCACTTAAACGTGTTATTAGCGCCTGGATAGATGTTGGGTATATAGTATAAGATATGGGAAGAGTGATGCTAACTTCGAATGCCATTTATGCAAAGTCCATAAAAAGAGAGCTTTGATGTTCAGTAAGTTTAATAGGCGAGCATTTCATACCAGGATACGAACAAGAGCAAGGTAGCAAAATATATCCTCGGCCAAGAATATGGACATTTTTTGCATTCGTCGTGCCCAGATGCGCAGACCAACCCACGTTGAAACTGCCGAGCCCATAATGACAACCACAGCAATGATGGGTCCGGTACTTGGCGTCTTCGTCATTTTGATCATAGGCGATTTCTTCAGGTGTTAAATTGTGAGGTGAAAGAGGTTAGGAGTGAGTTCAGCGCGAGTGATCCTCGCTATTTTCCATGGTTGAAATCAGGGCCTTGTAAGAGTCAAAGATACCAAGAGCAAGTTTGGATTTAACATTTAGACACCTGCCTAGGTAGAGATCTAAATGATTACCTCTATGATCCGTCTTACGAAGCTGAAAACTGCACATTGACATATTGGCATATAGCTCCGAGACCTTATGTAACGGTAACACATACACCGCAGGATGAAGGGTACTATGAATAACCAGCTAATAATGACAGGACGATAGTAGGAAATACCTCTTAAAATCTTGAGTGCTTCCAAATAGTCGTGGTGATTGATCCATAATCGTTCTTGTAGGGTAATGGTGGTCTTAGTTAAAGCTATCGAGTATATGTCTATCCGGTAATGCAAGCATGAAATCGCATACCAACATCGTATGGCGGCATATGTAGACACGTATAGTGCTGACATTTAAGAAAACAAGTGGTGCGGTGAGGGGTAATTAAAGGAAGTTACACTCTTACTCACTTGATCCGTTATAGAAAAGTCCGTGAATATAATACGCCATGGCCCCCAGGGCGGACAGATCGAAGGGTTGTGCAACAAAAGCTTGCATAAGACGGGAGGATAGAGGAAATACAGTAGAGTTCTGAGTTATCCGCGTACCTACCTAGTTAAGGTCCCAGTATTACGTACCAGGTAGGTAGGTAATTATGTAAACGGATCCTTACGAGCCGGTCTCGAGATAATCTAACCTGGTTACAGACGAGTAGTTTTCTGTCGAAGTGTGACATCTCAAGGAGTGTGTAACATTTGTTCGGATATTCCATCCCTCACCCCTGTCATGGCCGATACGGATCACTCTCGCATATTTAATACCGATTGGGATTACATATTCGTCGGCGGTGGCTTAGCCGGATCGGTCGTATCACATCGCCTACACCATCTTGATGCAAGCCTCAAGATCCTTCTAATAGAGGCGGGATCAAACGCCAATGATCGACCTGACATCTTCTGGACAGATCCAGCAAATCTAGCAGGTGGCGAGTTTGATTGGAAGGACAACAGCGTCAAGCAGTCGCACCTCGACGGGCGCATTCTCAGTCTGCCTAGCGGCAAAGGTCTAGGTGGTGGGACCATCATCAATGCCGGTACGTCGGCGGTTTCGCAGACAAAAGTTGCGCAATGCTAATCCACGGCTATGACTCCAGGAGGCTGGCTTCGAGGCGACAAGTTCGACTATGATCTCTGGGGCTCACTGACGAAGGATCCGCGCTGGAGCTACGACGGTCAGCTTCCCTTCATGCGGAAGTCAGAAACGCTGTTCGACAAAACCATAAACCCAGATCAACACGGCCATGATGGACCTGTGTACATCCAGTCTTCCAAGTCTACTAATCGAAAGTTCCCCCTGAGTGAGCGTGCATTGAAATCCTGGGAAGGGCTTGGTATCAAGCCCATCCCGGACTTTGATGCCAATGCAGGAAATCCGCGTGGAGTGGGCAACCTTCAGGAGAATCGGAATAATGGAAAAAGACAGATCGCGGCGGCTGTATATCCCCTGGACGGCGTCACCGTGTTGACTGATACACTCGTCGAGAAGGTACTGATCGAGAAGGCCGGCTCCATTCCTAAAGCGGTAGGCATTCAACTATCCAACGGCACACAAATCCGTGGGCGAGAAATCATCCTCGCAGCCGGCGCCGTGCGCACCCCGCAAGTTCTCAAGCTCTCAGGCATCGGCCCAGCAGCCGAGCTCAGCAAGTTCGACATCCCAGTCGTGCTCGACAGCCCAGACGTAGGCCAGAACCTAGCGGACCACGGGCTATTCTTCCACGCCTGGAAACTAAAGAACCCCGAAGCCGGATGGGCGTTCGGGTCCACCAACCCGATCTTCAAAGAGCCGCAGTACAGCTGGGGCCACCCATTCGATTTGATCGTGTCCGTCGACGCGGACAAGAAGGGTCTCGCGACAGCGATCGAGGAGGACGAGGGTGCTGCCCCGGACCCATCCACCCACCCGCTTCTTGCCAACGAGCGCACTGTCGCCGAGCACGTCTTCATATACGGTGGCGCGCCGGACGGGTCGATGGTTTCGCTCGGAGTTATCACGCTGCTGCCGACGTCTCGTGGTTCTGTTAAGCTTGCGTCGGCGAATGTCAGCGACGTGCCGTTGATCGATCCCAATTTCCTAGGCACGGCTGTTGATCGCTACGTGGTGCGCGAAGCCCTTAAGACGCAGATCAAATTCGCTGGAAGCGATGCTACCGTGATCGGTCGCGAGATCCTCGATGGAGAGGCTGGTGCGCCGGGCTTTGCCGAGGTTTTCTCTACGACCTCCTCGGATGAATACATCGATGCGCGCATACGTGCTGGATTTGGGTGAGTGCTGCGACGTCTGATTACGGCGACGCTTCGAGGCTAATGACCCGTGTTTAGGACTAGTTTTCACCCTATGGGAACCGCTGCGATGGGGAAGGTGGTAGATACTGATTTGAAAGTAAAGGGAGTAAAAGGCCTACGAGTTGTTGATGCCTCGGTCTTCCCGGTTCCTCTTACCGGTCATTTGCAGGTTGCTGTGTACGCCTTGGCTGAACAGGCTGCTGAAATCATCTACATTGACCACATCAAGTCAGTGTAGTTTGCCTCAGAGCAATACAAGAGACCGAACTTGGGTGCTTAGAATACCATACCGAGAATATGTGATTTGTAGGAATAGATACCTATTGAACTTGTAAAATGCAATAAACTTGCGTGGTTGAAGTACAAATCATCAAATATATCCCACGAGAATTCATAAGGTCTGTCATTATTAGTAACCAATTCTGTTCTAACCCTTTCCAATCCAATAACAAAGTAATAGCCGTCAAGACATACACATGGTCCGATAAGCTTCACCGGCTCTCGTCTGATGCCTACAATGGTTTACGGCCGTAGGCGTAGAGCATGTAGTACGAGCCACCTTCCTGGTGTAGTTCTGTCTCTAAGCGCGAGATGAGATTTTTCGTAACCGATTCCTCCAGTTCAACATTGAAGTCTGCGCCGAGCCAGTTAGTAACTTGTCCGTCATGGTGCGAAAAAGGGGGTCACGCATTTGGTGAAGGGACATATGCACTCACTCTTAGCTGCTCCCAAAAGGGCACCCCAGGTCTGCAAGGTGATATCGATGCTCGTCTGAGCGACTACAGGGTCTTTGCAACGGGACCCTAGTACAATCTCGCACTTTTCCTCCTGAACATCTTCAAACCCCTCTTCCCTGAGCCAGCCCGCCATGTTCTGTGCTATATTGTCGTATGTGCATACGGCTTTGAATACCGCACGGGTCACAGCCCAGCCATCTCGTAGAGCTTGTCCGCCTGAGGCTGGCTGGCGCAAGTCGAGCTCGCCTAACTGGATCCAACCCCCGGGAGCAACCAAAGCACCAAGATGGCCAATAGCTTTCTGTGGTGTCGTAGTAGTGCCGACACCTAGGATGGCGAGGCGCTGATGCACCAAGTCGTACTTACCATGCATCTCGGCCGGCCACTCCTCAGCCAAGTTATGAATTGCATATGAGGTATGTGAAGGGGTTGATGAGGGAAAAAAGCCTGACTGGACATCAAAACCCGACAGGGTATATGGAGCTGTCAAGAGAGGCTGTATGGATCGTAGGAACAGCCCTAGTGATGTAAGTCGTCAATATTAACTTCGCTTAGAATATAAATAGTCTGAGGTCACATACCGTCTGCGGTTGCTGAATCGACAATTTTCAGGCCGGGTTTGCTCAAGTCAATAGGTGCCAGGACTCGCTTGTTGTCCATGGAAGAGACTATGACGGTGTCTTGGTCCGTCAGGCGCTGGACTTCCTTTACACGCTCAGGGAGGAGGTACTCCGGGTCCCTGGTACCCTCCGTCGCAGGCTTTGACTCCATGATTGCAAGTTAAGATATGCAAAGGCGTGTAATTTGCAGCTATTGGATGGCAAGAAGGAATTCAGAAGTCCACTGGATCAATTTTTCTGCTTAACAGTGGGCGACCACTTGATATAGCACTTTGGGGTCTGTCAAGGGAGAGACGACTTGTCTACCCCTTGAGAGACGCCCCAACATTTCTGCTAACCGGCTGCCTAGGTGGGACTGGTCGGCATGGGCCGGGGTTTATCTTCGGTGCCCGGGGAAACGCCCTGCGCCGGGTCCGTATGTATAACGCAATGACACTGCACCAACAGAGTTTTTAATATCCTGCAGGTTGGTGGCGTAGTTCTGTGATAAGTACTTTACTGGATGGTGCAAGTTCTATTTTTGCAGCACATGTTTCTTTGTTGGATCGCTGGGTGATGGGGGCCGCCGAGCCCACGGAAAGACCTTTGGTTCCGCAGAAGAATAGGAGCAATTGGTTTAATAGTCGAGACAAGGGTGAGTTCGTAACCGATCAAAGGAGCATAGCTAGATTCCAGACGCATCGGCGCATGTGAACCCGGATTTTAGTCAGCAGAGACGCCCGCGCCGCTGTTGGCTATTTTATATCCATCTCATTCTCAAATTTGGACTCATCAATAATCTCGTTGGGAATGACTCGACACCATTTAATGATGCAGGTAGTTTTTATGCTATAAGTTGCCTTAGCAGGAGGGTAGAAAACGGTACCCACGCGGTGGCCGTATGCTGCCGTCGAACGGTGAGAAGAATAATTCGACTGGCCCTTGTGCAGACTTGTATGATCTCAACAGCTCAGGCATAAGCTGAGGTACTCCGAGTACCTATCAATTGAATGAACATTCTTTCTGACGGGACTTGATGCATTAGCCACTTTTATCAGGAGAGATTTGGATACCTAGGGTGACGATTCCGAGGTCTTTTTACCTATAGAGCTCGCCAGAGTCGACATCGGGTACCAAAATGTCCTTGAAGGTTTCAAGCGCGAAGATCAATGATGGCACGAGGAGATTATGGAGGGGTAGCTTTCGATAAATGCATGTTCAAATAGATAGGTTTTAAAGCAGTGATAAATGCATGATCATCTCTTTAGATGCATGTAAACTACATTTTCAATGCGCTTATAAAGATTCAAGAACGACTTATTTATCTAAATATGCACTTAAAGCCTATATACAATGAAGTCGAGGCTCATTATCTGTGAATTCTCTACGTCCACGAGGCCTTCACCTTGCTATCGTACCTTAACTTTAATCATCTCATCGCATGATCATTTCGTCTCGCGATATGGAAGACGTTCGCGACGATCCGACGGCTCCAACCACTCCATCGCGCCGCCGTGCACAACCGAGACTGGCAATTGTGGCATTACTGGTGTTGCTACTACTAGTCAACTTAGCGACGAGTCTTTATCAGCTACCACTAAACCGAGTGATCGAGAAACGCTTATGTTCCGAATACTATAATACCCATGACCCGTCTGCCATCGATCATGATGGAAATATTGATGAAAAGCTTTGCAAAATTGATTCTGTCCAGAAGAGTCTGGCATGGATTACTGGGGTCATGGAAACCTTGTGGATTGTTGGTGGTAAGCCAGCTGCCAGCATCTGATCAAGAATCAATGGATGTATCTGTCTGTTCGATGAAGCTAATCCTAACCAACCCAGATTTCGTGATGACCATCCCTCTAGGGTTCGTGGCTGAGAAATATGGTCGGAAATCTGTCCTTTGGCTCAACCTGACTCCAAGATTGTTCCTGCTTGCCTGGATTGTGGTCGTCGGTCACTTCGGAGACAGTCTACCGTTGAAGGCTTTTATTGCTGGCCCAGTCCTCTCCGTATTGGGTGGTGATTGCGTTTTCAATTCCATCATTTACGCTCTCGCAGCCAGTCTCACAGACGACAACGTAATAAGGTAAGCATTCTGTACGCATCCGATCCCCTTCCGCTGATCAGTCTCTATCTTCTTAGGGCAACCTATTTCAGCTGGACGAATGCCGTGTCATATGTGGTAACATTTGTCGGCCCCGGTCTCGCTGGTGCGACCATGACATTTAACATATATCTGCCATTTTTGATCGGTATCTGTCTTTTGCTGTTAGCTATTCCTACTATATCATTGCTTGTAGATCCTACGCATACATCATCGGCATCCGAAGATGAGCAGCGACAGCCCCTCATATCGTCTCCAAGGCTAAAAGCTCAGACATCGAGAGGCTTCCTATTGAAGCCCATCATTGAACGCTTCCATACCCTCTATTCTATTATCCGAAGCCACCCGCGAAACCTTACCCTTCTTCTCGTGAGCTTCTTTCTCACCTCACTGGCGAGCTCCGATACAAAGCTCCTAGCTCAGTACATATCGAAGAGGTACCACTGGGAATTCGCATCGGCTGGTTACCTCTTGTCTGCGAAAGCCATTGTGAACTTCACACTTCTCACTTTCGTGATACCAGGGATTCTCCGAGCCAAAAGCTCATCTAATCCGTCACAGTCTCAGTCGCTCTCGGACAGAGACAATGTTTGCTATGCCCGAATCTGCCTATTCATTTCGGTCCTAGGTGCACTGGCCATTGCCTTTGCGGTTACGGTTTGGCTCTTGTTTCCGTCCCTCTTGTTATACGCTCTGGGATCGGCCCTACCCGTTTTCACGCTGGGCTTATTGAAATCCCCATCAGTGTCGCCCAGAGAGAACGATCAATCAATGACCTCGACTGATCCCGAGTCTCATATTTTCTCCATCGTCATGATGGTGAAGACGCTCGGCTCTCTAGTGGGGGCGCCATTGATGGCCACGCTTTGGGTCCGAGGCATCGTGACAGGTGCTCTAGGCGTACCTTATTGGGTGAGCGCGGCCTTATACGTTACTGCGATCGTGGTATTTGCTGGTATTAGAGTACGGTGAGGAGATATCTAACAAATGGCGATGCAACGTATATAATCTTGATTTTTCTTATTAGGCCGGCCTCATTCGTTGGGAGAGATTAAACCATGTGGTAAACCTAACACCATTTCTACATGTATCTGATCACATCTCACCAAGTTACTCTTGTTACTTGAATCTCTTAGACCTGAAACCAGATTGGGTAGCGTGAGACACGAGCACTGTTTGCTTTGGTATTCGTATTCCCCATTGCGGGAACCTGCATGTGGGACGGCAGTGACGCCATTGACTCAAGAAGCCGCCAATAAACGGCTTGAGACAGACGGACTTGCAAAGAAACGGGAAAGCCCAAATCTTAACATCTCTTAGATCGTCCTACTTTGTAGCAAGCTAACCATCCGGTATCTTGGTACCCCCCAAATAGGCTCTGCAAGCTTTTGCTAGTGTCGAATGATGTCAATCTTGGCTCTGTTGGGGGAACCAGTATCAACCGAATTTTGGAGGCTCTCATTCCACGGCGACACTTCTTTGTTTGTTCCATATAATGTAGCAACGAACATCAATCCATCAATATCGTTGACTTCCTAGTTCGCGATTATTCTATCTACATTGGTGTATTGGATCTGTACTACCATTGTGTATAGGTAGCTGAGAGTGGGACTTCGCCATGGCGTACAATCAACCGCAAGGCGAGGCCGCCTCTTATTTCAATGCACAACAACCACCCAATCAGTATGGCCAACCTCAGTATGGACAACCTCAGTATGGACAGGCCCCCCCTCAAGCTCCGGGTCCAGCTCCGGGTCCGAACTGTGGAAATGGTTACGGGAATGAGAAGCCCATGTTCGACCAAGCATTCAAGCTAGAGCGTCCAAAGTATAACGATATCTGGGCTGGTGCACTTGTGTGTTTGTCTCTTCAAACGGTCATATTGGTTGCTAATATTTCCAGTTTCTCCTCGTCGTTGCAGGATTCGTGGCTGTTTCTGGAATCGCTATCCATGGCTATGGTATGTACACTTGATGAATATTAGTCTTTCTTTCTCATTAGAACTAACCATTCGTAGCTTCGACGAAAGGCTTTCAAGGAGGGGGTATCTACGACTCTAGATCTGAAGTCGGACTTAACACGAACACCCTTATTCTGTTCGTTTTCTGCCTCTGCGTCGCTGTCGTGTTCAGCTATGTCTACGTACTACTGGCTCGTCAATTTCCCAAGCAGTTTATTTGGATAACGTAAGGCTTCATTCAAAATGTATTATTTGAATGAGAGACTAATTGAGTTATTATAGCGGTATTCTCAATATCGTCTTTGGCCTTGTGACGGCGATTTATATGCTATCACGTCACTACTACTCCGGCGGTATTGTGTATCTTGTTTTTGTCGCGTTCCTGATATTCGCCTTTATTGTAAGTCGAGCTTCTTGTGTCTTAACTGCATCCCTACCCACTTACTAACACCACATCAAGACTTGGATTCCGCGCATTCCCTTCAGCGCTCTCATGCTGAAGACAGCAGTCGACGTCTCCAAAGGTTACGGCCACGTCTACCTGGTAAGCGCACTTGGTGGATTGATAGCGACAGCCCTCGCAGCATGGTACTCTGTCACATTGGTCGCAGTATACGCGAAATACTCACCAGGGCAAAATCCGGCTTGTGCAGAAGGAGCCGGCGGCTGCAGCAACGCCAAAGTCAAGGGTCTTATCGTATTCATCACATTCGCGATGTACTGGATGTCGGAATGGCTGAAAAACACCATCCATACGACCGTCTCTGGCGTTTACGGATCGTGGTACTTTCACCCACATAACCTCCCCAGGGGCGCCACCCGAGGCAGTCTTCGAAGAGCGCTCACGTATAGCTTCGGTTCTATCTCCTTTGGATCCCTACTGGTGGCCATTATCAACTTCCTCAAGCAGATGTGCTCTGTCGCCCGGCAGAACGAGGCCGCCCAAGGTAATCTTGGTGGAGAGATTGCCTACTGGGTTCTTGGGTGTCTGATTGGTATCCTGGACTGGGCTGTTCAATTCCTCAATCGCTATGCCTTCTCCTACATCGCGCTCTATGGCAAGCCTTACGTTGCGGCCGCCAAGGATACATGGAATATGATCGAGGACCGTGGTATCGATGCTCTTGTCAACGAATGTCTCATTGGCCCCGTGTTCTCCATGGGAGCGACGTTTGTCGGTTATGCGACAAGTTTGCTCGCATACCTGTACCTCGTAAGTACCCTCTCCAACTATTTATTGAAGCGGATTGCTAATCGGTATTGTAGGTGTTTACCAAGCCATCTTACAATGCGGACGGTTCTTACACGCCTGGTAAGTCTCCACACAAGCTCGCCATTATTATGCGGCGTTGTCTTGGTGATAGTGTGACTAATTGAGTTTAATAGTTGTGGTCGCTTTCGCATTCCTTATCGGCCTGCAGATCTGCAACATCTTCACGACGCCCTTGAGCAGTGGCCTCGATACGATATTCGTGGCGATGGCATGGGAGCCACAAGTGCTCATGCAGAACCATCCCGATCTATACCACCAAATGATCCAAGTCTACCCGCATGTTCAGCAGGCCATCCATGCTTAAGGCCTATTCTCTCCTGTAGGGATTTTAAAATTACGGCTCATTTGATAACCAAACGGAGGACATGATTTGTGGTTCTCTTCTATGAATTTTGTATTGGATGGCTCTTGGTGTTAATTGGTGCCGCGGCGTTCCCGGGGGCATGCGGATGGGAACAAGAGATAGAAATACTGGAAAACAGCACATCACAAATCTTACTCTAAACGGTTCTAATTGTAATGTTTCAAGTTTAATGAGAATTGATTAATAGCACAATTGCATCAATCTTCAGTTTTGAATCACTATGACATCCGTTTTCCAATCGGCGTGTGTTTAATCGAAGAAAGGAAGGAGTAGGATGGTAGGTACCCTCCCCTACCGCCCCTGAGCAGTGGCTGGAAAACGATTGCCGTAAAGGCCGGTGCAAGGCCTAAAAACAAGCCTAGAACAGCAACTAAACAGGCTGGTGCATGGGACTCACGGAAGCGAGTCTAGGCGATTCAGGCTGCAACAGCCCAGTTCGGTTAGTGGGAAGCGCCGTCGTGGATTACTTCCTCAATAAGACCGATTCCAATCGAGCATCTAGGCAGACAACAGGCAGCGGTGGCCATTCTTTCGGAAGTTGGCTGTAAATTTATTTGTATATAATTATGGGTTTCGAGCGTTCGTCATGGTGTTCGTACTAGAACTCAAAAGCCGATATCTATTTTTTTCAACTTAACTTGGGTTTTGCAATGATCTCATGATGTCTGCTAGCAATCCTTTCTCGACGCTGTTAAATCAGCAGGGCACAACCGCCAGACTAGCCATCTTGCAACCCGCCGCCGAGAAAAATGCCCCTATTCAGCTGACCCTCACAGACGCAGTTCTCAAAGATACCTCGTACGAAATCATCTCGTACGACCGGTCAGCAGAAACTACAAAAGCTACAGACAACTCGGTAACCATCTCAGTCGATGGGAATGACTATGCAATCCCTCGCCAACTCGAAAGCGCACTGCGCACATTCCGTCGCAAAGAGCGACCGCGCATCTTCTGGGCCGACGTCGTGTCAGGTCGCACATGCGAGGAGCGCAGCGCGCAATCCAGCGTGCAGAAACACGTGCTAGAAAACGCCGAGCGAACGCTGTGCTGGCTGAGCCCCGACAAGGGGGAGTCCACAACCAAAGCCTTCGAGACCATCCGCGAGATGGGCCGGCGGTTTACGGAGGCCAGCCGGAGCGTCGGGATCGGCGCGGACGACAGGGTGACCACGGCGACGGCGCAGCAGATGGTCGGGCTGCGCACGCAGCTCCTGTCCTGCCCGTTCGACGACCTGAGCTCGTTCGACTTCCAGCACTGGCGCGAGATCTACGCCATCTTCGGCGCGCCGTACTGGACGACCGCGCAGGCGGTCGCGGAGGTCACGCTGGCAAAGGCGGCGGTCGTCGTATGCGGCCGCGGCAACGTGCGGTGGCCCGAGTACGTGGCGTCCACGCGCGCGCTGCCCTTCTTCCAGGCCAAGTTCTTCCAGGTCCCGCTCGTGCCGTCCGTCCTCAAGGGCGCGGGCCTCGTCAACGAGATCGAGGTCGCCGCGCGCCGCCGACGGCTCGGCGAGTCTACCGAGCTCCTGCCCATGATCCAGACGGCGCGGAACTGCGCGCCCGCGGACCCGCGGGAGAGCGTGTTTTCTATGGTTCTGGTTGCTACGCCTTCGGCGCGGACTAAGTTTCATAACGAGGGTTTGCAGCTTCTGCCGAAGGTTGACTATGCGAAGACTCCGCAGCAGGTGTTTATTGAGGCAGCTCGGTATATTGTTCTTGAGCGGCAGGATCTCATGTTGTGGTTTAATGAGAGGCCGCTATGTGCGAAGCGGTTGAAGGGGCTGCCGTCTTGGGTTCCGGATTACAGCTCGTTGTTGCCAGATGTTAATAATAATGCGCTGTTCAGCTTGAACGGTGGCATGCGCGCTTNGTGGAGCGAGATCAAGCCCGCGAGTGCGCGGAAGCCGATCAAGGTGTCTGTGGAGGATAATGCTCTACATCTACAAGTGAGGCCGCTCGATCGCATCGTCCGCGTGTCACCGATCCTCAACGCAGGAAACTGTCGACGGATATGCTTTTCCGAGTTCGAAAAACTGGCTACGTCTATGTCTACACCTACGAACGAAATGCCCAACCACGTAGCCGAACGCTTCATGCGCACCTTCATCCTCAACGCAGGAACAGTGCACCCCCTACCCACGGCCACACCTCCTTCACCAGCCGCTCTCCTCGAGCAATTCACCAGCCTGATCGCCGAGGAGAGCATCCTAAAAACACTAGACTGCACGATGAGCGACCTCCAAACGCCCGAAAACGCAACCCGCATCCAGTCCTCCCCGGAACTCCGCGCCCTGGTGCCCAAATGCGGGAAAGCAGGGCCCTACGACGCCATGCTAGCGAAATACGCACTAGGCCGACGCTTCTTCCGCACCGCAACCGGGCGTTTCGGGATGACGGCGATCGAGGACGTGGTAGCCGCGGATTATTTTCTGCTGACGTCGGAAAAGGAGCGCGACGAAGCAGCCGAGGCCGCGGGCGAGAAAGTGCAGCAGGGAATCCCGGATATGGGCCGGCTGAACGACCCCCTGGGGAGTCTCATGATGCGCGAGTTTCAGCAGCACTTGAGCCAGAAGGACCCGGAGGCGGGGAAGGCGCTGGCGAAGGCTTTGAGGGGCGAGATGCCGGGGGTTAATGTGGATGAGCAGCCTCGCTTGGATGATGGGGTGCGCGAGGGGGATTTGGTGGTTGCTTGTGTGGGAGGGTTTTTTCCGTGTGTTTTACGGCCGGTGAAGAAGGAGGGCGAAGGTGAAGGTGAAGAAGCTAGAGGTGAAACGAAGGATAAGGGAAAGGGAAAGGAGCCTGAAAAAGGTGCTTCTTCTCAGAGTGAAGTAGCGCAAGAAGTTGAGGAAGACTCATCGACGTATAATTATGTGGGAGAGTGTTATCTGCACGGCGCGATGAATGGCGAGGACTTCCAAGCTAGCGGATTCCTGGGGCGGAAGTATTTTAGCGTGGATGTTTCGAAGCTGGTTGATATCACGATTGTGTAATGAGGAGGGATTGGATCAAAGGTATAATGTGTAACACTATCTACATCTTAACAATAATGACTCATAAATGATGGGCAGTTGTGTTGAACTTGCTTGGACGATGGGAGACTTAGCAGACTGCCTTACATGACTTAAGTGTACAGGGCAATCATGGAGACGTAAGCCATATGAATGTCTTTAGCTTAACTCCGATAATGGCTTGGCTGCACCTCATGTAGCTATGAAGGCCCTCGTAGCTCAATGGCTAGAGCGTTGGACTTTTAAGAACAATTCTGTTCTGCGAAGCTATCCAAAGGCTGTGGGTTCGAGTCCCACCGGGGGCGCTTGCCTTCTACTTTTGCTTTTTCCTACTATGGTTTCTTTTTAATCGGTCGACTCGAGTTTTGCTTGCTTCACGTGCTGCTATCGAACTATGTGATTGCCAAGGTCATGTTAGGAATTTTGATCTCTAGGCTAGAGCCCCAACTAAATGCTACCTGTAGCTAGCTAGCTGGCTGCCCTGCATAGGTTTCATATCTTAAGTGAACGAATGTACCGCTTTCAAAGCAATCAATCAAAATATTTCCTTTGTGAATGCACTTGAGAAGACTTGAGGAGTTCTATTAGAATTCACCATTGTCTACTAATTAGACAAGACTGTAACTTTCATGTACCGGCGTACGACTATAGGTAGGTAGGTAAATTCGGCTCATTTGCAAACCAGGTTACAATGAAACAACGTATTCACAATCCAATGCTGAGGTGTTCAAAAAATAGAAGAACGGAACAAACCTCGACTGATTCTGTAACTTGATAACCTCGCACTCAAACCATAACATACAAGTACCTAGGTTCCTAATTAAGCCAGCCCTCTCATCACAAGAGTACTTGGAATATGTGCGACTCCATGACTGTGTATTAGTTTCTCCGTTGGCAGTTCGAACATCACTCAGCCAGTTAGAGAGTAATCAATAGTCAATAAAGTAAGAAACATAGGAATAATGCCGCCCTCCACTGTCCCCAATCTCAGTGGCTTTTATGTCCGCAATACGCCGATAGAACTCCATAACAATAGGCAAATACCTAACCTAATTAATCAATGACAAAAAGCAAGCGCAAATCCAAATAGACTAGACTTGATGATACCGAATCACCTCCTTGTCCTGTTCTCACTCCCGTACTCGCACTGCTGCTACTTCTTCTCCTCAAAGTAGAACTTGCCTAGCTTATCACCATCCTTGGAGTTTCCCAAAACCGGAGCACGACCACTCTCGCCACCATCGAGTCGTTCTCTTACAATGCGCTCGGCAGCCTCTCGAGATGCGGGACCACCCACACCCTCTCGAAGAGCGCTTGTTCGCGGCTGACCGGGCTGAACGGGAACAGGGCCGCGCGCTGTAGTGTCGACGAACACATCGTCATCGGAAGTACCGACATGACCGCCGCCATCAGCCGCAATACCATCGACGTACTTCGCCTGTCTCGTCTCCGCGGCCGCGGAAGCGCTAACAGGCGTATCACTACCCATAGCCACATCGCGCAACTCACGACTACGCAGCGTAGCCTCCTGACTCAGACCGGAGCTACTGCGCTCAAGAGCCCAGACACCCGTAGCACCGGCAGTACCAGGCAGCGGGCGGCGGTGGTAGATAGGTCCGCTGACAGTGCTGTTGGCGCCCTCGCCGAAGCCGACAAGGCTGGCCGTGCCGTCGTCGCTCATGCGGTCCTCGTATCCGCCGACCGATCGGCTCGCCATGTCCTCGTCCATCGGATCCATGGGGCCCGACGTCGAGTCCACGTCCATGGTTCGGTAGTTGGTGTCCATGCTCATGCCGTCCTCGTCGACTTCCGTCAGGTCGGCGTCCACCTCGGACTGGTCGCCGGCTTCGGTCGTCGTGCGCGCGACGCTGCCCGTCGCCGAGGCCGTGCCGACCGTGCTCATCTTGGTGACTGCGACGGGTTGGCCGTTGGAGTCGAAGTACGCGGGTGTCAGGTTGGCTGCCTGCTGGGCGTTCGTGGATGTCGGCGCCGTCTGCGGGGAGCTGCCGGCATTGCCGCTGCCGCCGTGCTGCTGCTGATTCGGGGCGCGAAGGGTGGATACGCGCTCGAGACCAGCAAGACGGCTGATGCGATCCGCGCGCTCGGCTTCGAGGCTGTTTGCGGAGGCGTGGTGTTGGTGGCCTCGGGGACCTCCGAGACCTTGATAGGCGTGGCCTCGATGGCCATCCTTGATTGCGGTGGTCGAGAGGGCGGATAGCGATGTGGTGGTGCTGGTGGGAGTGCCCCTGCGGATAGACTTGGTCAGAATGCTGTGCGTAGAAAGCAATGGAATTGAACTGAAACTCACGGCATGTCGCTAGGCGTCTCCGGATTGGATGGTGGGGGAGGAATGTTGATGAGCATCGGAGCTGTCTGTTGTTGCGGTTGCGACATCTTTGCTGATCAGATCTGTCGAAAATAAAGTCCTGGTGATCAATGTTTACTCGGAATCCCAATGTCGCGTGTTTGCGCGTATCAAGGAGAAGGTTGGAATGTGGCTGATGGTAAAAAGCGGGTGGGAGGTAGTATGGCAGTTATGGGTAGGTAGCTGGGTAGGTAGGTTAGTACCTATGGGCTGATAATAATGGTGGAATATCAGTGGTGGGGGTGGGATTCCAACTGTGAGGAAAGAACAGAAGACGTGCTTCCTGCTTTTGTCGAGTACGAGCGTAAAGAGAATCGTCTCTTAATTATCGAATCGTCGTGTTAGAAAATAGATATCAACTAGAGCAAGCAGATGGAGGTTCTTTGTTGATAATTATTGTGACAACTGGGTAATCAGCTGGTTACCTTAGTAAGGAAAAAGAAATATGCATCGATGGAAGACAGGCAGTTCTCGAACAGCGTGTTTGCAATTGGCAGCCGATTGCACGATCCAACGCTCGTTAGGTGCAGCAGCTAAGGTGGGGGATGACGTAGGGCTGTAATTAATCCTAATTGGCTCTAGCTTGAGTGCATGACTTAGGTTTCCTGACATTCTGGCATTCCCACTTTCAGCGCCTTTCAATCACCAAAACTTTATACAGCACCGGTATTCTTATCAAATCTTGTCTCCGAAGGCAAAGATATTATTACACGTGAAACATTTGCATCTATCTCTTCTTCAATGCACTACGAATATCCAACATCAACACAATTGATATATTTCGTTGAAACTGATTAAAATACTACTTTTTGCATGTGAAGATTAAAGTTGGCAGTTTGCCTTTACTGTGACAAATAAAACGACGTCATTTCGTCCTTACCCCATCTTCCCCAATCTCGAATCATAATGGGGGTTTAACAAAGAACAGAAGAAATATCAAGCTCTCAGAATACGCCGGGGGTAAAGTCGACGACTTGGATCTTTTCCACCAGGTCCTGGATGGAATCGATGAACTCAAGATGAGCCGGGTCTTCTCCGAGATAGTACTTTCTGTCTTCGTCGATGTCAAACTGGGAGATGAAGATGTGTGTCATGCCATCCTGTTACCAAGCTTATAATCAGCTCATGACAAGGGTAAATTGATAGACGGAAGCGATATAGAATAGCTGACCTGTCTGCCTTCTGGACTGTTATCCTTTCCTCCGGCGACTATAGTCACGTACGGATTTCCAGATAGGGGATGAACGCATCGAGTCCCCAAAGTGAAGAATCGGTTACAAGCCTCAAGAGAGTTAGTCTGATGCTTCTATACATATAAGGTATCTTACAGCCTTGACCTCCTCGGGCGGCACCAGATCCTTAAACTTGAGCAAGACAACGTGATAGATCGACATGATGTGAATTGTTCGATTTACAAGAGATTCAAGGTGTTTAAGTTGTTGTTCTGATAAAGTTGTCAAATGACTTTGGTCTCGAGGAAACAGCGGGTAGACCGAGCTTCTCCGCATTTAAAAGCATCAAACCTTCGGTATCGAGCCAATCCGACAAGCATACCTATTCATTCTAAAAATATGTTTCGCTAATGCCGTGGGCATAGACATGTGTATAGTTTCCCTATTCTCCCTTGCATAGAATATTGACATTTTAGCCGCGTAGATTTAGATGTACTCGAGATGTATATAACAAAAGGACAGTGAGGCCTCAGATATGTCAGTGCTATATGAAGCTCATATGAAGAAGCTTACTGGCTTTGTAGAACTAGTCAATATGCATTTATTGGATCCAAATATGCAGTTACCCGACCGGCATTCATTCAGCACCCTGGTTAAGTGGCAATCAAAGTTACCTAGTTCGTTTTATCGTAACTCCGGTCGAAAATAGTGTAACCTTGTTACTGATATCTAAAGTCAGCATCCTCCGCACTTTTATCTAACTCTTTTCTTATTTTTGCTTTTATTATTTCACATTCATACCCACCCGCACTACATCCAAAATGCGGAAAATTGACGTTTCTGACGACGAAGAGCTGGGGGAGCTGGAGGACAAGACTGAAGCACTCACCCTTCGCTCGAAACGTACGGAGAGAGCCCGGAAGAAGCAGGCAAAGAAAACCACCAAGCCCCGCCAACCTCGAGGGTTCTCAGATCTGCCCAACGAGCTTGTGTTGAAAATATTGGCCTTCCTCCGTCCCAGCGATCTCTTCAACCTTCAGCGGGTTAGCCGAGGCTTCCATGACTACGGTGTAGAACAGGAGAGCTGGCTTGCCAAAGCCATCACAAGTTGGCGTTACGCCTGTTTGGAGAAATGCTTCAGGCTGCCTGTGCTCATGGAGAACATCGATCCCAGCTTGCGCGCCGAAATACAGAGCCCGGAACGACAAGAACTGTTGCTCATTCATAAGAAGCCCTATCAGCATGTCCAGTCTCCAGATGTGACTGAGGTATGCACATGCCTAACTTGCATGCTTCGATGGTCCGCCTTGTGCTTCATCGTCGACTTCGCTCATTGGCAGAACAACCTGGACATGGGCGAGCCCATCCCCATGATTCCGCGGGGCAAAAATCCCGAATGGAATCAAACTTTAATAGCTTCCAATGCGACCACCGTGCGCAAGGCTCTGCACAGCCCGCTTTGGCACGCACGGCTATTTGAAGCACATCTTGACTCCACCATGAGGTCAATACGACGACAAGCCGCCAACAAGGGGAATAAGAGACGACGATTTCGCATGACGAAGGAGGATGTAGAGTCTGGTTCCGATCTCTTCTTGGAGCGCAGCGGCCCGCCTAGTTTCGATTTTCCCTTCCATCGCGACAATTACTACATGCTGGAAGCCTACCTCCCGAATAGGGGCTGGAACGCGGAGGTCGAGAGGTGGATGTACGTACCGGCCGACCAGCATGAGACCGATATTGGGTTTATCATCAAGTGGGCCGAAAGGCGACGCCAGCAAGCCGAGGCATCAAGCAGCTAACGATTAGCGGACCGAACGATTTGGCGTTATGAATTATCGGTTTATTATATTATTATATTGAACTGAGTACCTAATATCACGTTTTCCGCCCATCCGTCTTGTTTAATACCGACGCCCAATGCATTCTCCTTCCTTTCATCCATGTGCTTTTTCGCATTACACATGCAAGAAAAATGGCATCACTATATACAGCACATTCCGTTCGTATGATCGGCCAGTCCAGGAGAAAGTGGGATGAGAGTACCTGTCAGTACCTGCTTTATTCACTTCCTCTACTTGAGGATATATGCGTCCCTAGCCCATACGTCAAAATCCTATGCAGCATGAAGAGCATAGACGCCGGAACTTGGACCTGCGTGGAGCTCGGTTCGGAGTCAGAGTCGAAGAACTTGACACCGGATCCTCTGGTCTTTGGAGAGGCCGACGTGCCTTATCCCGGGACGGTCTCGGCGTGTCGCGCGAAGCAGGTGATTCTGTTATGCGCCGAAGCATGATGCCTCCTGGTGCTTCAAACACATCGTCTGTGTCTTGGTGGTCTGTTTTCGATTTGATTGTTTCTTGTTCCAGCCGGCTAAGCTCGATGGCCTCTCGTAGTGCTGACGGCGACGGTGGTGATGATGTCGATGCCGTCGTTTCTGTTGCGATGCTAGGGCGCCTTAGACTCCGCACCTTGCGTCGGATGTGGCTCAGGTTGACCAGTCGTGGTTTTGTTGGAGAGCGCTGGCCTGTTTGTGCGGTTCCCTTCTCGATTGTGGCTTCGAATTCCGACTCGGACGGGTACACGACGCTCTCCCGAATAACCGAGTCTCGCTTAGAGCGCCGATCGCTTTCGGCATTCGGTTCTCGCCCGAACGTCCATCTTCGATCACCACTCGGTCTAGCCGGCGCCGGGCTCTGAGCCGGGCTGAGTACTGAACCGGGACTAATGGGTGATGTTGGTGCGGTGTGGTAAGACTCGCTGCTGTTGGAGTCCACGATGCTGCCTTGGCGGTTATCCATGGTGTCTCAATATGAGGGGAGATGAATGGCTTTTTCGGATATCGTAACGGAAGCACCGGCGGGCATGTATGTCAATATTCCTTCTCGCTCGGAAACACGAATAGGAAGGCGCTTTTTCATTGGGGCCTGCGTGCAGTGGCCCTCTGTAAAATGCGCCCCCCATTGGTAGACCCGGATGAGAGTGAATCACTAAGCTCGACGTGGTTCTCCTACGTGGCAGGCTCCGTGCGTCAGTATATGTCGCGCCGCTTTTTTTACTCCTTCGTGTTCGTGAGATTCTGATTTTGGTGCTCGTCAGATGCGCCAGAGTCTTGAGTCTGGACGACCTCTGAATCGGGTACCCACCAATTGGCATTTACAGTTACTTTTGACTCTAATGAATTAAATTTTATTGCTGATCCATTTTATGGAACTTCGTCTACATATTTGTCTGCTTGGCTATGATTGGATTTTGCTTCATTCGATGTCCTTCACGTCTATAATGGCTTGGGTACCTAGGGGCATGCTAACCCAACTCCTATTTTGATAATCCGATTGAGATCATGAGAATCGAAAACTGACTATATGGTAGCTTTATATACCTAGGTAGGTAGCTATATATCCCAAAATCCCATCTGCGCGACTCACAATGTTCATACACAATAATAATGGATTGTCATTCTGCTCAACTCGAAAGCCGTAGCACTCTTGGTAGATGAGCTGTCCGCTTCCTATACAACGGGATCAATCTGCCAATTACCTTCAAAATCTACCAATCAATCCTTTTCTAGCATTTTAGTCCGCTGATACGATCTGTATCGACTGACCCTAACCTCAGTCAAGACATGGTTGTCATCTATATCTCTATAGTGTTGAATATAAAGTGAAAACTGTCGAATCAGGATTTAGCTTCCCCCCTTCTAGTTCATACTTGTTAATAAACGTAGAAGTCCTGAAAAAGTTCTGCTCTTTAACATATCAGTTAAAATCGTACTGATCTCTCTGCTTACCTTTGAAGCATTAACTACCTAAACTAGAAAGTTTCTCTCATAGGATATTAAACTTTTGAATCATCATGGATCTCTGAATAATTAGGCTCAAGTACCTAAACTAACCGATAAAGTGATAGAAAAGACCAAGGACACTCTTATCGCTGTAGCAGAAATCGAAAAGATATTTCCTAATTTGCATTTCAATCCTCTTCAGATTAGCCATGGTCACGATTGTCAATTATCAAGCTCATCTTGTATTAGCATGTAGCGACGTAGCTTTAGGGGTTACACAGGGGTTAGGGTTAAATCAGCAGCAAAGGGGCTTGCATAGGGATGCTCTTTATAAGGAGCACAACCTACATCCTTATAGGTACCTAGGTATGTTTTTATTGCATTAATGTTCATAAACAGGATTTTATCCCTCATGACGTTCCCGGAATATGGCTTAGTTGGATCGCCTAGTCGATGAGGTCAAGACACCCGGCTCAGTATATCCTATGTCATGTATTCTGTTGGTCCTATCACAGCTGAAAAGGAAAGTCTAGATGCAAGGAGACTATGGGATGACCGAACTAGACACTGCAAATATTTTGCCTCAAACGTCATAAGGAAAACTTTCATCATGGTGCATTTATTAGAAGATCTACTACTTCTATGTCGAACTAGGAGAAGCCTATCGTCTGGAACCAATACTTTATCTCGATCTTTAGAAGGACATAGGCGAACTATACCTAATGGTGTTTAATAGCTATACTCACCACACTTCCAAAAAAAAGATAAAAATTTTCCATTAGGTCAGCTGTTAATATGTTCGGGTTTAGAATATCTGCTGTCAATAGGTCTCATAGTATGGAAAAGCAACGAGCACCAGACATCACGAGCAAGTCAACCTATCAGCTTGCTATGCATATTTCTTCAGGCACCGAGGCATTGGCTAGCTCAAAGGCCAAGATCTCAATATCGAGACTAGAAGATCCAGGTCCTTGGTAGCTTCAAGCCGCACCGAGCCATTCCACATCGTCGCACAAGCGCAAGCAGATGTACCACACCTCGATCCTACATAAATTCCCAATCGGGTATCATTATGGGTATTTCTCATGAACCCGGTAGCTTGCCACGAGATTTTCCAGGGCTGGTATGCATTACACGCCAGCGACCTTGAAGGGACCAATCAGAGCTAAGCAATTTCTTATCCCCGATGGCGACACATCGCGACATCCAACCTCCAATTGTCATCATCACGCTTTGAGAAACGCGTTTTACATGACTTCAAATGCTTTAACCTAGGCAAAAAGCATCCTTGGGTTTTTGATACCATTTTCGTTAGTAATAGTGATGGCTAATAACTTCGGTCATAGATATCCCAAAATTTCATAGTTCAAACACCATTATCCAGGAACATATACACCGGCCAACGTCAAGATGCATGTACTAGTTACATCTACATCCCTAATCATAACACATAATTGTATCACCTAGGTATAGAATCATGGATCTCCATTGGTCCTTATGATCTTAGATACGGCGAGCCATCTCCGAACTCTCGAGGAGTTGTGGCTGCATACAGGATTCCATCATCGCACAGATGGAGAGGGGCAAGATCTCAAGAGTTCGAAATCCTGTTAAGAATTCTTTCCTCATAGCATGAGACTGAAGAGGCGAGAAGTATTGGTTCCGGACCGATTAGCTCAAAGAACATCGGCCATCACACCTGAATCGCATCTCAGCTCTTCTTAGCAGATGCTTTTCGATCGTGCTAGATCTCAATCCAGAAAACATACCCTTAGTCCAGCCCACGAAGCCCCCCACCCCCGGGGACCCTAGGGAAACTGGGTCGCTGGGTGATATGCATAACTAATTATCGCTGTCGATGATACCATGCAGCCGACCACGCACTCGGTATTGTGGCACCCTCCTCCCGGTCCAATGTTACGCGACGGATTCGATATAAAGGTGACGCCGCGACCCTGAGATCCATTCAAGTCTTATACGGTGTAACTCGAAAGATTGATACCTCAGAGTCCCCGAGCGGGCATAGCACAAGATGGCAACCGTACTTGTTCAGGCAATTGGCGACAAGAAGACGGCCACAGAGTCGACCATTTCACTTGACAGCGAAGGGATCCCGCCCTTGGGAGCACCGAAGGAAGAGAAGCGATTCTGGTTTCAGCGCACCAAGAACTTTGATCACGGTGCAATTGCTACACAGGTAATGGCTCCTCCATTCCTCCATCTTGTTAAGCCGGCACACTGAGGACCATAGCTAACAATTATCGCAAAATAGCCCAGTGTCTTCGATGACCCGTTGACAATAGAGAAATATCGGCCCGGCGACGACTGGTACGTGTATCTCATACCAATACCATCACAATTACTATTCTATAGTCTGCGCTATAAGTCGATAGTATTTAACACGCCTCAACAGGGAGAACGTAAGCCGATTTGACCCCAAAGCAAGATGGACATGGGCGGAGGAGTACGCGATAGTCCGAAAGATCGACTTCCGAATCATGATCTGGGCATGCATCATGTTCATGGCGCTGGAGCTGGATCGAGCGAACTTGTCGCAGGCTCTGACTGACAACTTCTTGACTGATCTTCACTTTACCACGAATGGTGTGTTTGCTTCCTGTCTCAATTGACATCACGAGATGCTGACTGGGAACGAATATAGACTACAATCTCGGTAACACCGTGTTCAAGCTGGCATTCTTGGTGGCGGAGCTTCCCTCGCAGCTGGTGTCGAAGTGGATGGGTCCAGATCGATGGATTCCCTCGCAAATGGTGCTCTGGTCTATCGTAGCGGGAGGACAATTTTGGTTGTCGGGAAAGGCTTCATTCTTGGCGACTCGAGCGCTGTTGGGAATTCTGCAGGGAGGGTTTATCCCTGATGTGAGTCTCCTGTCCCCTATTTCTTGGGCCGGTGCAGTGCTGACCAATGAAATCAGGTCATCCTCTATCTGTCGTACTTCTACAAGCACCACGAGTTGTCTATTCGCCTCGGCTTCTTCTGGACCATGATGAGCGTTGCTGATATCCTTTCCGCTCTCCTCGCTGCCGGTTTCCTGAAGATGCGTGGTGTCCTGGGCTACTCCGGCTGGAGGTGGCTATTCTTACTGGAGGCCATTATCACACTCGTAGTTGGAGTATTCTCATTCGTCCTCATGCCAGCCGGACCATGTCAGACGGCTAGTTGGTTCCGAGGGAAGGATGGTTGGTTTACGCCCCGAGAGCAGACCATCATCGTCAACCGAGTCTTGCGCGAAGATCCAAGCAAGAGCGGAATGCACAATCGACAACCTATCACGCCGAAGCTCCTTTGGAAGTGTCTGAAGGACTATGATCTTTGGCCATTGTATATCATTGGATTGACCTTCCAAATCCCATCTGTCCCGCCACAGCAGTATCTGACCCTTTCGCTTCGAGGGATGAACTTTGATACCTTCACTTCTAATCTCCTTTCCATTCCTTATACGGTCATTCACAGTAAGCGATTCTCAGAGAAACCCCTGAAAGATGGCCACGATCCGCTAACACTTGCTGTAGTATTTACCATGCTTGCGAACACGTACGCCGCCGAGATCTTCGGCAACCTAACTCTCATCTCCATGGTCGGCCAGTGGTGGATTCTACCATTTCTGATCTATCTAAACGTCGCGGACACAGCCAGCGCGAGCAGATGGGTGATCTGGACAGTAACAACCCTGCTTCTAGCGTATCCCAACGCACACCCCGTGCAAGTAGGTTGGAACTCGCGAAACTCCAACACCGTCCGCTCGCGCACCGTCTCCGCGGCCTGCTACAACATGTTCTGCCAAGCGGGCGGGATCATCGCGTCCAACATCTACCGCGCAGACGACGCGCCGCTTTACCGCCGGGGTAACAAGCAACTGCTCGCCGTGCTCGTCATGAACATTGTCCTGTATTGCCTTACCAAGGTGTATTATGTCTCAAGGAATAAGCAGAGGGACAGGAAGTGGGATGCCATGACGACGGAGGAGAAGTTGAATTACTTGTCGACTACTAAGGATGAGGGGAACAAGAGATTGGATTTCCGGTTTAAACACTAAAGACGTTGAAGCGCAAGGACGATTGGTGGATTGGTAGATGGTGTGTATAAGGCGTTGTAGATGGACTGGCAGACTGGGTTGCAGTGGGTTGTGTCCGCTCAATCATTGTGGTTCTTCGTCAGTATAGAATACCATACCAACAATTTTATTCTTTCTGTGGATTTATGTCTTTTCTATCCCGTCTTATCAAAATCATTAACGGTCCTGGACTCCTCTAACCGCGTAGCTTGTCATTATCCTCATACCGATATGACCAAAGCCACACCGATCTAAATCTATACCATTCTCTCTATAACCCACGATCTAGCTCATCACCTCTTCAATGCACCCGTCTCCTTCGCAACTCTTAGCATCTCCTCCACCAAAGGCTGCACATCCGCCGCCTTAAGCGGCACGCGATGCGCGCCATCCCACTCGACCAACCGCGCCGTCTCGGGATCGCAATACTCCTCGAGCAGCTCGCGATGCAGATTCAACCCCGGATCGCTCATACCATGCACATGAATCGTCGGAAGACTTAGAATATGGCCACCGCTCATAATCTCCATAAGATCGGGTCCGCCCACAAGCCCGATCTGCGACGCGCGGCTCAGCATCGACGACGAGATCACATCGGGCGCCAGGTTGACCATGGGCGCGCGTCCCGCCAACAACACGGCGAACTTCCAATCGGACCCGGCGCGCTCGCCACCGCCACCACCACCACCACCACCCAGCTTCGCCGCGCGCACCTGCTGGCGGAACAGCAAGCTGGCAGCCATCTTGGCGCCCTGGCTGAACCCCAAAAGCGCAACCCACGGGCCGTTCGCGCCGGCCAGGTCGTCGGCGTCCATGGCCTCCTGCAGACAGGCGTCGAGGTCCGCGATGGCGGCGGCGTCGTCGACCTCGGGGTGCTCGGGCTGCCAGCGCAGCCAGCGCTTGAAGGGCCCGTGCTCGGCGTACACGGACAGCACGTCGGGGCCGGCGGCGGACGCGAACGGCGCCTCGGCGAAGGCCAGGCGGAAGTACGGCTCTAGCGCTCGCGAGATGGACCGGCACTGCGCGCGGAAGATGCGCGCGTTGGTGCCGCCGCCGTGGAGGCAGAGGATGCGTGGGAGGTGCAGGGTCGAGGCGGAGTGGCCGTTGGACGCCATGGTTTTGGAGTACCTGTGTCGTATCGGCTCGGCTTGGCCTTAGGTGCGCTGTGGTTTAGTGTCGATACCGCTGTACGATAGGGCGCTTTAGCGAGGAGGATGTACTGAGAGTTCGGCTACGGGTCAGGTTGGAGAACATCGATATTGAAGATAACGTCGAGGCGTCTAATGTATCTAAAGCAACACAGTCTATTTTGGATTTAGATAGGTAGGTTTAGATAGGTAATGAGATGAAGTTAAAGTAAGAGAATAAAATAAAATCCGTCCTGTGTAGTAAGTGTTTCCGAAATCTCAAAAACCAAAACTCCGGACTCGTGGCTGCTGTAGCCGCTGACGGGTGTAAGCTGAGAAGTGGATAGTTGTTTCCTAACGGTCTTACTTTACTGGCCAATTAAGTACAACAGAGATAACTCTTCGGACTTCACCAACTCTAAATTTATTTGGTTATTAATCCGTATCAGTTTACATTGCCATTCCAATAATTGTCATCTTTTGTGTCTTTAACTTTTCTTAACGGGTTACGATTTGGTGTGAAAATGAAACCAGTTGCGCGGGTTTTCGTTGCGTCATCCCGATTGCAGACGACAATTCGTCTCATTTGCTGTTGGCGTTGTACAATTATAGCACCGTTTGGGTGGCTGGGTGGTCAGACTCCTATCCTCAAGGAGGCGGAGGCGCTAATTTATCTTAAACATTCGCCGCAATCCCAGACAGATCTTTCCGACGATGCTCTTGCATGTCGACGACTTCTACCTGGGTAGGTACCTACATTGATATTGAGGTAGGCGCGCACGATTAAGAGTTTCTGGGTCTTTTCAATTTTTGCAAGTAGCATCGCATATTTCCTCGTTCCTGCCGTTTCGATGAGAATGACGTTATTCTCAATGGCAGCCCTTTTGAGGGTTACGCAGCTATTTCTCTTCATTCCATTTTCACCATCTTTTTGATTATTTTCCAAATCAGCAGAATCAAACATCACAGCCCGAATAATTACCATTTGAAAATCATTTTATATAGAATCATGGCCGCAACTTTACTCGCAGAGTTACTATACACGGTATTGGAGGACTCCTGCATTACCTTGGAGGATCTCAAGTCAGCAAGGCTAGTCTCGAAATACTGGACAACGATCCCGACCGACCTCTTGTTTAGACGAATCGGTATGTCTCGACTGAAAAAGGACCACGATGCGTTTTTCAACATCGCATCACGTCCTCACCTAGCAAATTCGGTGCGGATACTAGTATGGTACGAACTCGAAAACGACCTACCCAACGGCCATACCGCCGTCAAAGAGGGCGAAGGGGTACTGGATGTTAAACCCGGCTCGATACTCCGTGAGAAACTATTAGAGCTTTACTGGTTTTCGCTACAGATCGCTCTCGTCCTGCGCGAGTGCAAGTCGCCCACGGAGGAATTGAAAAAGTTTGAGGACTTCATGGTCCGGTTTTAGGATGCAGTAGGCGCCATGCCCAAGCTACATACTTTCATTAGTCAACCAATGCACTCGTCCCGCACACTTATTACGCTGCCTACCGGCGATCTAATCAACGCTCAACTGTTACGCGACAAGCCTGGACACCTACCCAACAGACTTCTATACTCCTCACTGGACCTGTTTTCATACGACGAGCGAAGCCCGTTCACGCGCTTTTGCTTCTCTGACACGACTCAGTTTTCCCTCGTACCTAACTTCAAAGAATTTCCGCTACTTCCCACAAGGTTGACACATCTAGACATGTGTATAAGCATTGTTGGAGAGCCGAAGGGGCTAGGTAAACTACGTGATTTTATCATGGCAGCAAAAGGGCTTACTTATCTTCGACTGTGCCTCAAGAGAGCGCCCAGACGCTATATGGTAAAAGAAGAATTTGATGGAGTCGAAAGACTCGTCGGAAAAAGCTCTTTTCATTTTCTTCTAGGTGACCCAGCACTCCATCTACCTAACTTAAAGTCCGCGCATCTCACTTGCATGTCTCCTACCCAAGAAGAACTCGCGGAATTCGTCAAGACACACGCCGAGACATTAATGGTGCTCCGCATAGGGTATCCCGATTTCCCAGATATTCTATTCGACTTCACTGGGATGGCAAAACCGACTCCGCTTGTACTATTCGACACACCGGAGGTATTGGACACATTATGCGAATTAGGGGAAATAGACGATATAACTATCACATCAAATGATCCGGACAAATGGCCTCCTTTGCCAGGTGGCGACTGGGCTAGCAGAGGAGATATGAGCGATGTGCCACCACTCCCGGAAATTTCAAACATCATAATGCTCGCGTTGCATCTCTCTGAAAATCCCAAAACCAATTGCTGTGCCTACTGATGGCAAGACAGAATGAGGGGACGTGCTTGATCACTCCCTATTATTCACCGGACATAGCGCTTGCTAAATGAATTCAAGAGGATGATGTGTTTGGGGTAGACGTTTATTCGCTCAGAGATTCCGATTTTAACCCGCATTGTTAACACCGAAAGACGCTTCGTTGAGAGGTTCCAGAATCCGAGAACACGGAATTAAGCTGACGATCATCCTGTGCCGGCCGAGAAGGATCGTCGTTCTAATAATAGATGTGGGGGCCATTTGTAACCACCGGGTTAGCAGACGACTTAGGTCCTAGGTTGTACAGTAATACCAATACTTGCAGCTGTATATGCAAGAACTGTGATTGGTGTATTCATCAAGCTCAGTTCAGCCGCTCCGCCTGATGTTCCTCCTCGCGGCCAATTAAATGTCGCGGATCCCTGCTGCGATAATTTTTCGAGTGCTGGAGATAGTGCTTGAGATACTCCGGTCCGGTAGCTCTGATATCCCCAATGTTGAAAGAGGTTAAGTATGCTTCTACTCCTATAGTAAGGAGGTATGGTATCTTATTTTTAATCCCGATCGTGATCTGGCGGTTTCGTTCGGAGATAATGCTCAAGCCAGACACCGGCGTTTACGATACGGACATAACTAAGTATGTCAATTTAACCCGTTTAACCCGTTTAGATCCCCTGTTTACTTTCTAGAAGGGTCAATTATAAACTCTAGTTGGGCGAAGAGTTGGAGGGAAAGCTGCTTACATTTTACTGCTATTTATCTGGTACATGTATTGTATCATTGTGTGCCTAGGTAGGTAGATAGGGAAAATGACGAGCTCGGTACCCCTGGCGGGGGAACTGTGCTGTGCTATCTGCGGCGACGCGATCCCATCACCAACCCCAACTCTCAACGAGGCTTCCAGATGGCAGACATCGGCCATACTACTCAGCGATCCAAATCGAGAATTCGAAATCTTGAAGGAGCACTACAGAGGGGGGAAACGACAGGATGCGCCGCGGTTGGATATGCAGATAACACAGGGTATTAGGAAAGATCGCGCTCGAGTCATCAAGGGAGATCTTCTCCAAATTGCCATCAGTGAAGAGATCAATGGCACAGATGCTGGCCACGAGGTCCAAGCCAATTATTCGTATGGCCGCGAGGAGAATGGCACGTGGTTTGAGACACCGTATTACATCGCGACGCACGAAGCTTGTCTCGAGGTAGCCGAGGACGTTATGGGTCGTTCGCCTAACGATATCGCGGTCCGTGATCTGCGCACGTTATGGAAGGTCTTGCGCATGCGCTTCGAGGTCGACGATAGTTACTTCATAAGTACTATCACTGGTCCTATCACTAGGCCTCAGCGAATTGAATTACCTCATGATTATTATATGCCTTTTCGACCTTCCATCGCGACAAGGGATACTTTGGGAGAGAGTGGCGCTGCTATTAACTCTGAGGATGAGACTGAGCGTTGGGTATGTATAAGATCAGACCATATGTCATCCCATAACAACAACGATCATCCGCCATAAGCTAACCCACTAACTTTATGTACATGCAGGAATCCACATACCCCATCCACGTGCCCAACCTGACCTCATCCATCCTCCAAAATCTCAATTCCCTACCACCACCAACAGCACCAATACCAGAGGCCCTCGCCTTCCAAAAGCGATTCCTATCGCTCCCGCCTGAGCTGCGCGACCACATATGCTCGTTCCTAGCATCCCGCGCCGGCATGCCGAGTCTCTGCAACGGCCTGCTGCCGCAGTGGGTATGGCGCGAAGTCGTGCTGCCAAGCGGCGAGTGCCTGCCCTTCCTCCGAGACCTCGACATTTCCAACGTCCAGGAGTTCTGCGCGCGGTGGGAGAGCGAGCACAAGCACGGGGAGGAAGAAGAAGAAGAAGAACCGAATTGGGAACTCCTCGTTCGCGTGCTGAGCCAGGAGGCGTGGGGGATCTGGGACGCGGAGAGGAGCGCGCTGGATGTGCCCGGTGGGCTGCGGAATCGTAGACGCGTCTGGAAGCTGGTCGAGGAGATGCGCGTTGGTGATACCGCGGCAGAGGGGTGCTCGATGCGGTTCGGGGGTGCGGGGGTGGGGGTGGGGGTGGATGTGCCGAGGTATTGGGATGGCAGGGGTGGGTTGGTGTATCCCGTGGTTACGACCGGGATGGGGTTTGGGCGGAAGCCTTGTATTTTGAGTCCGCATTTTTAGGGGGGGTATGTTGTGATGGATTATACGAATGAGTCACATCGTCTTCTACTTACTCTTGATGTGATAGAAAGTGTTTCATTTATGATATAGTGTAATGAGAAAGGCATACGTAGGTAAGGTATATGAGCAAACAAACATGATGATAAAAAGGATCATCCGATGGACTGCGAAATAAATATAATCCCGAGTCGCAAGATAAGTAGAGATTATACACTAGGTGATCATGGCGGCATTGTTATACAGCTAGGTAACAGGCTTAGTCCTTGGGGTAGAGCAAGGCGTATAAGACGTCAAGAGGGCCTCCTTGATAGTTCACGTAACACAAGATAAGCCCAAAGGTCATACATACCATTAATGATCACGTAGATGAATTTCATAAAGTTTACGACGAAAGACTTCAATTTATTATACAAGCTATCTATCAATGGAATGGCAATCTATAGTAATATCAGACTCATAAGCATGTGTTCAGATGAACAAGACCATAACACCAAAGGCATTATGGATATAGGTATGTCGGGTCAAGTGCATCAGTGCAAGTAGGGTTAGAGATGAATCCCTCTGGCAACTGATACAGACCCATTTCATTCTTGTTGACTTGGGCGAACGGGCTTAGTATGACATGGGGAAGTCTATACTTTCCGCGTTCTGGTGTCAACATGGAAGTCGAGTCGTCGTCGCCGTGGCCGTCGTAGTCGTCGCAGTCGTCGTCATAGTCGTCGTGGTCGAGTGGTAGTCGTCGAGGTCGTCGTGGTCGCCGTGGTCGCCGTAGTCGCAGTCGTACTCGTACTCGTAATCGTAATCGTTAAGCCGTAGTCGTCGAGTCGTCGAAGTATCGCGGGTCGGGAGGCGGACGCCAGGCTCGTTGTCGCTGCCCAGGCCAGTCTCGTCGTAGGGCGGGGGTTCGGTTCGGTTCGGTTCGGTTCGGGGGTAGGGGCGGTGATTACTCCGCGGGTCGAGAGGCGGGTACAGATCACTCGTCGTCGGCGTGAAGGTCAGTCTCTTCGTGCGCTGGAGGGTGGTGTCCAGTTCGCGGATCGAGAGGCGGGGTCTACTCTTCGTCGTCGGCAGAGTAGTCGGTCTCATTCGCTCGCTGGAGGATCGTGTCCAGTTCGCGGGTCGGGAGGCAGGCTGGGTCTCGTCGTCGGCGACACCAGGCGGTCTCGTTCGTCACAGGAGCGTGTGTCCCCCAAGTCAGCGGCCGGTAGGCGGACCATGGGCTCATCGGTCGGTGCCCTGGGCAGTCTCGAGGGGCGCCAGGGGATGGTGTCTGGGGAACGGCGCGGGTCGGGAGGCGGGGTCTATTCCTCGTCGTCGGTGGAATAGTCGGTCTCAGGGTGGTGTCGGGGAGGTAGGGAGGGAGGGGGGAGGAGGATCTATGAGGTTAGTACCCTTACTAGATGGCAAACTATGGCAGACTATGGCAACAGATGGCAAGACGTGGCAAGACATGGCAGTAGATAGTAACACATAGCAATAGATAGCAATAGATGGCAATAGATGGCAACACATGGTAATAGATAGAAATACATAGCAACAGATGGCATGACATGGCAGTAGATGGCAACACATAGAAGCATATGGCAACAGATAGCAGTAGATAGCAATAGATAGATAGCATTAGATCATAATAGATGGTAATAGATAATACTAGATAATACTAAATAAAACTAGAGGATGATAGATGATAGTAGATAGTAACACGTACCGATAGATGATTAGACATAGGAAGAAATGATATTACATAGGGATAGATCTTGAGAAATGGTAATAGATAAGAATAAATGGTAACAAATGCAAAGAATATGAGTAATGTGATGATAATGGAAGAGATGAATAGGGATGGGAGGGTGCTGTAAGGTACCTTAGTACCGGGATGGGAAGAAGTGGGAAGGGAAATTGTGGTGCGACATGGGAGGAGGTAAAAGATGGTGAAGGGTAAGAGGTGGGATGGGAGTGAAGAGCGAATTATATAACAAGGTATTGTAGATAGGAACGAAAGTGAATGGTGAAAGTGAATGACGAAAAAAAATGAATGGTGGAAGTGGGGGTGGTGAGAGGAGAGTGGTGGATGGGGGTAGGAGGAAAAGAGTGTGTAATGAATGTGGATGGGGGGATGGTCGGGAAGAAAGAATGGTGGAAAAGGACGAGGGGGGAGATGGTCTTTTATATGTATTCGAGGAGCCGGAGTGATTAGGATTGCGACTAAGCCCGAATTGATAATCGAGTTGATTTAAAAAATCGGTATTGAATAATTCGCAAGCAGTGGTGCGTAATTGTTTCAAGGCAGTTTTTCGTGCCTGATATTGCGGCTCTGTTCAATGATTTATCGCTACCCAGCAACGGACCCTAGCACAGATCAGCGCTACCCCGGATTTAGGTTGATCAGCCAATCATATAACCTGGCACATTCCCAAAATAGAAATAGTTTATTATCCCAGATCCGCGATCTAGCCACTAAGCAACCGGATTATGCATTTTACCACCAATCATCAATTAAGATTTTTCCCATTTTCCTAATTTTCGACCAATCAATATCCAGATCAACTGATCGATTTGTTTTCGCCGCTTTAGGACTAATTAAATTTGATCTTGTTGGTTATGCTAGGTACCTAGGTACATGTTTCATGTTTCAACTAACTCGGGTATGTACCTTGGTATTTTATTCCTCTTATGAAGCATTGAATATATTGGAATTTGGAAAGGCCGTGTACTCGCCTTGCATAAGCTCATTGTAAGAAGCAGGCTTGTATTTGTGTTAAGATATGATGAGTCGATAGCAAATAGATAACATGTGCAGATGCTGGTAGTTGCTTGCATGGTAGAATCGAGACTGCTTTAAACATGCTTTGGACATTCAAGCCTAGGTGCGCGGTATGCTATCTTTGAATACGGGGGTGGTTTGCTCATTGCTTTTTGCGATACATAGACGAAAGAATAAGCCACTACTATCAGTAGCTTGAGAGTAAGACGTTCGACAATAGCTACAGTTATTCAACCTTGGCCCATACATACGCAATTGTATTATCTTGCATTCATTACAGATGATGGTGTTCTAGCTGGGCGATAGAACCATGCAGGAGCTATACAGAATGTGATCGATACTAATAGAAATGTCCGCGTTGGATTCGTTTTTCATTACTGCTCGTGTATCGGGAATAGGCTTAACACCGCTTGTAATTCGTTTAGGCATATTCGATTCTTAACAAAACCCGGAATTGAGAACATTGGTCCGGTAAGGCAGGTGTCTCTTACAACGTAGAGAATGAGATTACATTCATCGATGTAATGTTATTAATATGACACATGTATGATGTTAAAAATGCAGAGCCTTATGCTAGCCTAGGTTGTGACATTAAACGTTGACGCGCGCATGGCGCTGGAGAGCTCGTGGCGAAAAGCCATGTCTTAAAACGGCCCGGATTTTCAAATGTATCATTATAGAAGGCGGCTACAACAATGCTTACCTGCCTATGGATTGAGTTATTGACATTGGCACAGCGCGGGAAACTCGTTTGATCAAATCTACATGCTCAAGTTTGCTTGCGTTACTTGTTGGATGCATCGCGGTCAAATATTCTATGATTTAGCATGAATTATATTGATTAGCTTCTCCTAGTCTTCTACGGTGGCGACTCGAATAGGACGGCCGGTATGAGTCGCTTGCTGGCCGTTTCCGCCTATTCGAGGTTTCATTCGTCGCCCTCGTCTGACTTGTAGAGGCTTCCGGGGTATCTCTTTCTTCATCTTCCTCGATCAGTCGTTTCCTTGTTGTTGGATACTGAACCTTACGATCCCAGGCTTCTAATGACCAAGGACTGCGTAGGAAGTTCTTGAGCTCATGGAGGAGCAATTTCGTATTGTCGCGACCTAAGAAATCCTTCAGCATTTCCTCCGCTTGACCCTGACTCCCCTGAATATCCACCGTTTTGAGGATCGCGATTATATACTCTAGGAGAAACTCGGCGTTATTCGCACGCCTCCTTGTCATCGCATCGCCACTGGATTGAGCGGTGGGTGGAGTGCGAAGAAACTCAAAGACTTGCAGTTCCCTTCTCAGCCATAGTCGCGCTCTCGATATCATTTCAGGGTCTGATTCGAATACCTGTGGGGTTAGGTCTCGATAGCCCGATCTCTGGTTGGATCCGACGTGCAAGGAGTAGAGTTGATTTCGATAAATGTGTTGACGGCGGAGTATAGCCTCGTCAGCAGTCACGCGTCCGGGAGGTGGCTCTTCATGTCGCCGACGATTGGGTCGCGGGAAGACGTTTCGCGGATGGAAAGGTCGGGCTTGCGACTGTGTAGTCTTTTTCGACGGCTCTTTGGGTTGAGGAACTAGGTACACTCGGCTTTTCGCATCTGGCTTATCGCTTTCAAAGTCATACCAGACCTCTTCGATGTTACTCTTGCAAAGCGGACATTTTGTCTGTTGCTCTAGCCAACTGAGAAGGCAAAGGTAATCGAAGTTTCGGTGGCTGCAAGGCCGGGCCTCGCAAACCTCGGTGATGCTATCGAGGCAAATGACGCAACATGTTTCGTCTGGGCTGTCAGATTCTCCTGGGTTTCGTGACGATGCGACTTCCGCAAGGGTACTATTCAGCACTATGGATTGAATATCGGTCGCATCGGATTCTACATCCATATAGGTAACAAGACGTCGAAAATGACAGAGTGTAGTCGTGGTAGGCGTAAAGTTGTAGTGGAGAGATCTTCAAATGAATGCGATCGTGAATTAAAATGACTGGGATACAAGGGAACAAAGTGACAGGATTGTACTTTGTACCTGCACTAGCCACTCGAAATTGAGGCGCTTTTGACATAATCCAGTGGGTACATGTACCCCCATGCAAGTTTACCCACCTCACAGCACATGTACTCTAACCCCACTAATTAGTTTCCAGGTAACACGAACTTGTCGCGTTTGGTCGCGAATCAATTAAAACTTATTCCAGTGCAACAATCATAGAACACCTCAACATCCATCCACCATTTACACCAAAAAGCAACAACCACTATCATTATCTCTAGGCCAATATGGATGACATAGAGAAGCAGAAATACGAAGAATCCTCTAAGAAACTACGCGCCGATCTCAAAAGCTTCGAAGCCGACTGGGCTAGCCGCAATGGGGGCTCCAAGCCGCGCCGCGAGGACATCAAGCAGAATCCCGAGATAGGTAAGTTTGAGTCCTGATTTCAAACACCGCGTCTCGTTGGATGATTGAAGCTAATAAGCCCGCTTATCAGCCCAGAAGTACAAGAAGTACAACCAAGTTCGAGATATCCTCTCTGGGAAGCTTCCTCCCCCTAAGTCGAAGGCCAAGGAAGCAACCAATCCCAAGAAGCGCACGCCGGAAGAGAATCTTGTAGAGACACCTTCCAAGCGGTCTAAACGGTCTAAGCAAGCCGAGACGCCTACGCTTGTACGAGGACGGATTATCGATCCCGAATTGTTTGCGACGCCGTCTTCGCGGAAACTCTTTAGTCCCGCTATGCCTACTTCGATCGGTCCTACACCTCAGAAAGATGGTCGAATCCTAGGCTTATTTGACCTTCTGGACGAGACCGATGAGAACTCGCCATCGAAGCGCAAACATGTTAACGAGCTCGGAAATGACCAGGTTCAGGCCACCCCGAGCAGGAAGCCTACTGGCGAGATGAATGATCAAGACATTGCCAAATTAGACAGGACGCCCCAGTCTAAAAAGCGGGGGATGCTATTCACCACACCATCTAAGCCGCGAGATACGAGCGCGGCCTTGGGAAGGACACCAACTTCAGTCAGCAAGTTTCAGTTGTCCACGCCATCTTTCCTCAGACGCGCGCCTCTTGCAACGGTAGATGAAGAAGGCAACTACAAATCTCCCGCGCCTCTTCGTCTGCCGCCGAAACCATTAGGTCGCAGTCTGAGTAGCGTAGTCGCGGGTCTGCGAAAGATGGAAGAGGAAGCTCTGGACGAAGATCTCGAGGCTCTACACGAGATGGAAGATGACATGGAGCCGGCGAGCGAGACCGCGAAACCCGCGAAGTCCGTGAAACCAAAGGAGGACATTCTCGAGCCAGACAGTCAAGCGCAGCAGCTTCTCGGTGGATTTGACGACGAAGGCTTATACGATAGCACTCCAGAAGAGGAAACTGGTCGCAACGGGCAGCCGCTCAGGATCTACAAAAAGAAGGGCCAGAAGCGTACGACACGACGTGTGAACATGAAGCCAACTAGAAACAAGCGCCCACAGCAGTCGTCTAAAGAAGCGCCTGACGAGTCTGACGCCGAAGACGACGCCATACCCGAGACCCAGGTTGGCGCTACGAGAGACGACGCTGCTTCGCACCTCGATTTGGGGTCCGACCCCGAATTCGACCCTCCTGAAGAAGACGAAGAGGAGCATGCGCCTAAGCCCAAGCGGAAGAGCAAAGCTGCCAAGGCGAAGAAGGAAAGCAAAGGAGAGGGCAAGGTGCAGAAGGCGGCAAAGAAGGTCAACGAGCTGGCTCATGCCAACTTCAAGCGCTTGAAGTTGAGAAACAACGGCGCAAAGGGGCCTGCGGCTGGAAGTAGATTCCGACGCCGTAGATAAGTTATCATGTCCTGCCTGTATTATGACTATTATGATATTGCGATAGATTTTCGCTAGATCGGGGCATGTGGTTTAGTTCATTATCTCATAGCGGATCGCATGGCCGATGATTAGCATTACTAGATCTGCGATCAATTGAGCATAAATCCCCGAGTCTTACGTACTCTTTCCAGAGTAAAATTTCCCGAGAGATATAGGCGAAAAGTAGTAGCTTCGTAAAACATCTCAGAACGAGACCGCGCTAAATAAGGAGCAAAAGTGGAGAACGCGTGTAAAAAAGGGGTAGGGGGTAACACTCAATAGTAATACTGTGAAGAATGAATAGCCATAGGCTACCAGGTACCAATACTACGAAGAATGGACGCCCCAACATTCTCATCTTTGAAACTAACATTGTATAGAAATTTTTGCCGCAGACATCGGAATTGGATTAAAGGGCTACGAGCCAAGCCTTACAGCTTTATGAGGACTATTCTATTAAATATGATGACGGATATATATACTTGAGTAAGATGTCTGAGTATACGTAGCATGAGAGGTACCAAGTAGTATTCAATGAGTGTGAAGTAACCTAAACTAATGTCCCGATGAGGTGTTATACCAGATACATAATAGCCTGTCTATCCTTAACCTTTTACCTTCCCATATACCAGTTCACTGTTGACATATTGAAGGGACATCACAAGTTACTACTTGTCTTATAATAACTAGTAGCAGCTCGTGATATATTCGTCCTCTTTAATTCTTAGTGTCGAACTGGGACCCAAACCCAATGAGGTCTTGGTCAGGGTTGTAGTTGTGTCCATGTGACTCGTTAGAGTTGTCGCTAGCATCGGGTAGGTCTGGCACGGGAGAACCACGCTCGGTCTTGGTACTATCGTTGGTTGTGCTTGGCTCATCATGTCTGTGGTTGGCGTTGTGAATATGTTAGGGCTGGGACTACAAAGTAGTATGTTATAGAAGGCAAGGTTGTGCTCACGACTCAGTGTCCTGACCAGTGTGGGATGTGTTTCCAGGCATCTTGAAATGAGAAAGGATTTGTCTTATATCTTTATCTCAGACTTAGGTAGGAAATGTAGGTAGGCAGTTGTATTGTGAACGCTATAGGCGAGAGATGGAATATGAAAGGCAATGAAGAATTAGTAGTCGAAGGGCATGGAGCTAGAGTGGGAATAGATGAGTATCCCCAGCGCTTTGGGGAAACTAGTAAAAGTTGGTGTATACGACCGGATCAAGTTGGATTGTGCTCTGATTTTTACGAAGAGAAAGTAAGGAGAGAAGAGAGGGTGGCCTAGGTATTTATCTACAGAGGAGCAGGCATAGTTTTACAATATTAAAGAGCATCATATTGCAAACTTCGGGAAACCTGGCACTCCTCAAAATCGACCTTGGTATTCGACCTCCGCATACGCCCTGCGGATTATCCTAATGAGGATCTATATGTGATGATACTGCAACTAGCGAATCCGTTCGTATGATTGGACTGTAGAGTTTTGTTTGAGCTGTGATTAGCTAGACCCTTTCACTTATATTATATACGGGCTGAGTTATTGCTAGAATGGATGTTACTTAAAAAGTCCGTTTATTAGCTATTCGACTTTTATTTTAGTACGTATTTAATGCTAAAAATATGGGACTATGATAAAAGGTCTAAGCTTAAAATGTGTATTTAAATTTATTTAATAATTCTCATAGGTTTTAAGGTTTTTAATTTTTTTTATAATTTAAGTAAAAATCTTTAAACTTATTTATACTTAAATTTAATAATATAAAATATATTAAGCTTTTTAAATATTTTTATATTAATGTAATTTACATATATAAACGCTGTTTTTTTAATTTATATATATTAATAATATTTTAATATTTTATTTTAATTATTAATTATAATTATATAAATTAACTAATAATTTTTAGCATTAATTTTTATATAATATTATTTTTTTTTTTTTAAAGCTCGTTTTTAAGCGCCGTTTTATATTAACGCCGATAAAATTACGAATAATTTTTTTTAAATTTACGGGTTTATAAATTTACTTAAATTTTATATATAAAATTACTTAATTATCGCTTTTATTAAAGCTTTTTTAAAATAATTATATGATTTTTATATTTAATTTTTTCTTATAAATTAATTTTCTTATTTAATTAGATATTTTATTTTTTTTTAAATTAATAAAAAATTTATAACTTTTTTAATATTATAATTTTTTATTTTAATAAAAGTTATTTTTTATAAAACTTAATTAAAATCAAATAATATTTAATTATTAACGTAATAAAATTTTATAAATAAAACGTAAAAAAAGTTATAAATTTTTTATTTTTTAAATAAAATAAGTTTAATAATAATAAATAAGATTATTTTTTAAATTTAAAAAAAATTAAATATCTTTTTATTTAACTTTTTAATTAATTATTTAATTTTAATATTTTTAATATTTAATATTATTAATTAATTATTATAATAAATCGAAGCTTTTTTTTTTTTATAATTCGTTTATTTTTTTATACGTTATTTACTCGCTTTTAAATATTTTTTAATTTTATTATATATAAAAGTTATTTAATATACGTATAATTTATTACTTAAATTATAAAAAACGTTAAAAAAAAAGTTATAAGTTATAAAATAATATTTATAATTTAAATAAAAAAAAATAAATTAAATTAAAAAAAACATAATATTATTATATATAAATTCGATAATTAATAAAAAATCTTTTTAATTCGATATTTTATAATTAATAAACGTTTATAAATAAATCTTAAAAAATTAATTAAATTATTTTATTTATTTATTAATTTAAAAATAAAAAATTATATTTATTTTAAGTTTAATATTTATTAATTTAAAGAAATTTTTTTATAAATAAATAATAAACTTAAAGTTTTTATTAAATATAATATTTAAAAGAATATTATAATATTTTTAATAAATTTTAATAAAAATTTTAATTAAATTAAAGGTTTTTTTTTTTTAACTTTTAAAAGTATAAAATATATTATTTTAATAAAAAGATTTATTATTATTTAAATAAAATCATAATTATTTAAAAAAAATAAATTAATAATAAAATTTATAATAATTATTCGTTAAAAAATATAATGTAATTTTATAAATTAAAATAATTTATAAAATAAATGATACGTGATTTTATTTTATTAATATTCGTAATATTTTTTTATATA
>KZ111593.1:0-177828 GCA_002120315.1 Hypoxylon sp. CI-4A
TAAAAATATTTGCATTTCGCTCGTCGTTTTTATTATAAGGTAAATTTTATTAATTAAATTTAATAAAAAAGAATTTATATGCGAATAATTAAACATTTATTAGGTTAATTCGTGGTGCGCGACACTTTCAGATCCTTAGGTCCCTTAATATAATACCCTTTATAAACCTCAGCCATTTCACACTTTATATTTCAGCTATTTCTCATATCATATAAAATCATAATGATTAATTGGACCGATGCCGAGTATACGCTTTACTTTGCCCCCTTTTCCCTTTATTCTATGATGGCTCGTCACACTATTTACCTTGGCCTAACCACTGATAGTGCGAAGCCACCCCCTCACATCAATCTGGCCTTCATTCATCACCTCAAGAACGAGAACCTCAGTGAGGATTACCTCACTCGAGTCAACCCTAAAGGACAAGTTCCTACCATGACCGGCAACCTCCTGGATCGTCCCCTTACCGACAGTCTCTCGATCTCCCTTCATCTAGCTGAGAAACACTACCCAGCTTTATTGCCAGCTCAATATGCCCCCGCAATTACAAATCTCCTTCAGAGGTTCCATGCAATTCCCGGCCTGTCGATCAACAACAAGAAGCCGACAGCGGAGATGACGCAACGTAATCCTTCGCCCGTAGAAGAGATCCTGAAGAGGACTGATCTCAGCCCGGCATACCGTAAAGCTCTCGAGACCAAACTAAGTTTGTTCGTCGTCTCTGTCTATTTTTGCTTGTCTTCTTGAGGTCCTTTCACTAACCTTGTCAATTAGCCACAACAAGATTAATGCCGTGGCTTTCCAGCCAGCTGTTGTGGCCAAATCCCTTGATGACCTACAGGCCATTCTGGCTGAAATCGCGGAGCACCGCAGACAAAGCGGTGCTTCTAAGAACGACGCAGAATGGACATTTGGTTCCCACGTCGGCCCCACTGTGCTTGATAGTCATTTTCTCCCTGTGGTACTTCGCTGCATGGAAGTTGGATATGCTAAGTATGTCCCCGATGAGTTACAGCGCTGGGCTGTTGTTCTGGAGAAAAGTGCCACTTGGCAAAAGGTCATGCACGGCAGGCCAACAAAGTACGACCCTTCTATGGGACCCATCGAGGAGATGGAAGACATGATGTCGCTGTAGCATCTATTGCTTTGGTATCTATCGTTGTTGGGTGTGGTTTGAACATTTAGCTCACTCGCTTGTCTACGGAAACTTCTAATCAAGCATCTCTCAACACTGGTTGGATATCCACTCGTTGTATTGAGGGACGACTGGGTTGATTTTAATAATCTCAACGAATTTGGAAACTTAACTTGAACCTTTAGTGGACAGTCGTAAATACGTGTTTACGAGTCATCGTTGATTAAGTAAAGATTTTCTTACTAGAACCCGGATGGAGAGAATACTAGGTAGGCATCATTACGATGCGTGCTAGACTATCATAGACGACGATACTCCAACATTGCATTTCTCATATACTAGGCTAGTCCTGTCGTACTCGTCGTCTACATCTTGCGGTCTGAAGGAGCCGAAACCCCATCTACGCACCCGATTCAAGCTCATCGAGAATATCCTGAACGAGCTTTTCGGCGTGAGCGTAAGTTGGACCCATTGTGTGTCCAGGGGGCGTGAATGGCATACTGGAAGAGTCAATCACTCTTAGATTATCTACACCGAAAACACGGCCTTTGGTATCGACGACAGCATCCGGATCACCCTTCTTACCCATTTTGCCTGTTTTGAGTTAGCACTGATACTTCCTAGGGATGTCAGCGGGAGTACTTACAAGAGGCGGTACCGTGGTGGGTTGGGACAAGGTTCTCCCCTATCCATTGCAAAAGGTCTGCATCACTGGTGATGTTGGTGCCGGGAAGCACCTCCTCGCCGACACGGATTGGGATAGCCTGCCAGGCCTGACGAGCTCGTTTAAAGGCTTGGAGAGCTACCTCCTTATCGGTATCGTTCTGCAGCCAATTCGGGTTGATAACGGGAGGATCCAAGTTACTGGCAGAGCGGATGGTCATGTTTCCGCGGCTGGTGGTCGCACCCATCATGACACTAATGGTAGCGTAGCTCCCTGTATCTGACCTAAGTGAGAGCGCTTCGACGCCCTCGAGCATGTACTCAATCTCTGTCCAGTCTGATGGGAACTCGGCTAGGTCTTTAATAGCCTGCGGGCTCATGTTGGCCCGGGAGGAGTTGGGTAGCTTCTCAAATGCCGCAATGTCCATGCCTATGTTGGTGAGAGGACCGCTTTTGTTCTTGTAGTATGTGTCAACGGCTTCTGCCAGCTTATCAGGATCCCGCCAGGTTCCATACGAGATAGCATCAATCTCATAAATGGGCCCGTTAATCGCGCATGAATCGCGGGTGTTTTGGCCTACACCCGGCAAGTCAGCCACGACAGGGATGTCAAACTGCTCCAGGGTTTCCTTGGGGCCTACTCCCGACACCATGAGGAGTTGAGGGGAGTTGTAAATCCCCGCAGAAACTATAACGTTCTTGTTGGCAGTGAGAATAAACGGTTGCTGCCCGTAGTTGGTGATGTTTACACCAACAGCCTTGGTGTCATTAAACACGATGTTGCGGGCCATAGCATTGACATACGTCGTCAGAGTTGGACGACCAATGGCTTCAGCCAGGAAGGAGGCCTCAGAAGAGCTACGGAGACCAGTGTTTGGGTCGATGGTAAACTGCCAATAACCCCAGCCTTGCATGACACCAGTTGTGAAGCCAGGTATTTCGTCCAAGCCAATGGATGAGAAGGCCTTGCCACCATAATAGGAGAGAGGATAGACATAGCCGGGATAGCTGACGTGTAGCGGCCCTCCTGTCGAGGAGAACATGGACGTGTTATAAAGCGGCGTGGCATTCGCAGGTCGCTTTTCCGCATTGTCTGAGAATTGCACGCTTCGCTGCAGGAAGGGGAGCATATTGTCCCAAGTGTACGCATCATCACCAACCAGGTCGGCCCAGTGCTGGTAGGCTCCCTTCGTGGGCCTGTTGTACATCATCTGGTTACGGGCACTGCTCCCCCCAAGAGTTCGACCTTGGGCATAGTGGATGGGTTTACCGCCCTACGTCTCTTGGTTAGCACATCACTTTGTCACAAAGACATCAGATATAGCTCACAATCTGAGGCTCAGTGTTGTAACCCCAGTCAACGAGCGGCTGCCAGTCCCACGTATCAGGACCTTCCCATTGTTGGGACCCTAGGATTGGTCAGTTGTGATTGCTTTCGTTAAAATAAGTTGTAACTCACAGTAAGGAAGTTGACTCCAGTTGCCATTGCTTAGTTCGTAAAAGCTACCAGCTTCAACCAATGCCACAGTAGCATTGCTGTTCTGAGTTAAGCGATGGGCTACAACAGCTCCTGCCGTTCCACCACCAACAATCACATAATCGTAGGTGGCATTCTGGCCGGCGATACCGAACGCGTTACCGGTTAGGACGCCGTCAGAAAGCTGCGAAAGCACCGTGGCAAGCGCAGGAGTAACGAGCGCAGAGAGAACAGAGAGTCGTGCCATGATGGTGAGCGCGGCAGTACACGAAAATCGTGGTCTTCTTCATTATTTCTCTCTTTCATCTTTCCAGTGCCCTACTTATATACATGATAGAGCGGTGGACTACTAGAGTCTTGTCCACTTCAGACTACGCCTAAGGCCTTGTAGGATCGTGGTTGACAACTCGGTGAGCAACAACGACGAGAACACAGTGCGCGTAAGATGTATCTAGTTCTCAGATACCTAGGATTTGCGCGCCTGGAGGATTCCAGAGTTCTGAAGTCTGGCAGTATAGTGAGGACGAATGAATATCGGAGGAGGACGGTAGTAACACAGGGGGAGACCACCGGGAGTGGCGAGAGGCGGGATCCGAATCCTACCTCACTAGTTCTTGCGGAATGCCTATTCTAACAGCACTAGGGAGGTGATCAATTCCACTGCCGAGCGATTAGGCATATGTCATGCTTGACTTCTACGTGCTACGCATCTGGTGATGATTTGTACGGGGTTGAGGGTGTTTGCCAGTCGAACGTGGTATCGATCCACCTGGGATGCTCCCATGAGAAAGCTTGAAAAGCTTGATTCTACTCCACATGCTACATTTAGCTTGACAACTCCATTAGTTTGATAGCTTGAGGAGTCCTTTGCATATCTTCAGGGTCAACGAACAAGGGGGGGGGGGGAGCTAGTTAACCCTGCGGCCAATCATATGTCATGAAAGATGAGGAATCAGTATTACCGCTTTGGGCGAAACATCCATTCTGCCTCCAATCATATACAACGTGCTAGCGAATCCTGGCATGTCTGAGCAGGGATCAGTCTACAATCGCTCTACATAGTAGTACATGCATGCAGTCAGGATCACCAGCAAAGACCTTCGACGAACATCTGAATTATTAACTGGCCAGTCACTTCTGTATCCCTCCCAATACATCCGCTACTTCTGTCATATTCCTTCTACTGTGACTTCCTAGGTACGGATTCGCGGCCTTGCAGCTCTATCGGCACAATTTGCCGTCTGTTGCTTGCCTGTTACGAATAGCGAATATAGGCCCCCCCCACCTAACCCCGATCTTACATGGTTTCCAGCGCGGTCAGAAGCTTGACAGCTTAATCTGGAGCAAGGCTTGCTTGACCATCCGAGGTACCCCCGGAGACAACTAATGCAGATAGATACTAGAAGTTTAGACACGCAGCCTGGTGTAACGACTACAAAGTGGGGATGAAGCTTGTGAAACAGGAAATCAAGCGTACGATCTGAGCCGCACGCTGCGTCATGCAGGCCAGACTGCTAGGTAGGCGAGACTAGGTAAGAAAACGGCTAAAGTAAGGCCCATGGCAATGTGGAAAGGGAAACTCTCTGCGATCGATTCCATCGCTAGGGTAAGACAAGTGAATAGGACTTCACCAAAAATGAGAAGAAAAATACCATCAAGCATATAGACCTGAGCTGTGACAAGATCACAAACATCATATTTATTCTAATAGAAGTAAAAAAGGAAAACTAAGTACAAGTCCTAAATTACATACTTAGGGCCACCTGCGATATGTCGACGGAGATAAATTCGAGGAGAAAACGGAAACTGGGCACACGACACGATCCGCTAAAACCTGTAGATCATGGTTGGGTATTTAGAAGGATCGGCAGTGAGGCGTAAGCTGCCAGGCTTGGCTGGTCAATGGGGGGTTCAGTCAAGCTTTGTTCTCCAGGGGTCTTCATGCACATCTTTAGTGGACGAGGGACTAAGCCAGAAGGGAAACTGAGCACACGACATTGATAACATACCGGTACGTTCATCCATGGTGATGTGTTGGTATGGTTTATAGCTAATATTGGATATACAGATATTGCATTGACGAGCATTCACTAGCCTGGGATACTTTTCTTTCACTGCTGGATGCGTATCTTCGTCTCCACCAAGAGTGTAGGCGGTCCTCGACTTCCTATACACCCCGAAGTCGTCTTCAGCAGTCAGTTCCGTTGTACGGAGCTACTCTTATCAGAATGATGGATGAGGCAATGGCGCACGCTACAACAGGACGGCGAAAGCGGTTAGATGATATTCGCTCGTAGAAGAAGCATTATAGTGACCCAACGTAGGCCAGGGTATAGTTTGTCTCGTAGTAGATGCATGGTGATGATGGTGGGAGAGGACTATATCAAGGGGAAACCGCCCGTCTCTCTTCAGAAATCTTAGAAGTTAAAGACAAATTTTCCCCTCTCGGCACATTCTACGCATCCCATTTGCACACTCTATTCTAAGACCAAAAAAAGTCTTGAAATTTTCAGATCTAGAGCAAAATGGGCTCGATTCAGGAGAAACCTATAGTCATACCATCATCTTCATCCGTGCGTTCGTTGCTCACCCAAAACAATGGCCGGATCACCTTATGCGAAACGCATGATCGTATTTCTACCGAAATCATCAGAAATACAGTTGGTAAAAAGGGCCAGACATTCGATGGAATCTGGTACAGTGGTCTCTGCCAGACCACATACCTGGGCATTCCGGATACAGAGATCATCTCTCCTCTACAGAGAGCGGCTCTCCTTGCCCTAAATGGAGACCTAAAACGGACGACTAATAACCGCCCCTTATGCGCCGCTTTCGATGCGGATAGCGGTGGTAGCTTGGCTGATATCCCTGCTCTGGTTGGGCTTCTGTCCCTTGTCGGGGTCGGCATGATCATCATTGAAGACAAAGCCATCTCGGCGCCCGGCGGGAAGATCAACTCCCTTGAAGAATCATCAGGCTTGCAAGGGCAGGCTGACATGCATGAGTTTGCCGATATCATCCGTGCTTTCAAAGCCGCCAGTGAGGATCGCGATGTAATGATCACGGCACGGATTGAATCATTCACCTGCCGTATCTCCAAAGTCGACCCTGAGGAGGAGAAGAAATCACGGGAGCAATCCCATCTGGACGCATTAAAGCGAGCCAAAACCTACCGCGACGCTGGCGTTGATGCTATTATGATTCATTCCAAGGACAAATCCCCTGATGAGGTCCTGGCATTTTTGCGCGAGTATCGCGCCTTTGATCCGCACACCCCGCTAGTAGTTGTGCCCACGGCCTACTCGAAGACCACCAAGGAGACGCTCTACGAGGCCGGGGCAAACGTGATCATCTACGCCAACCACTTGATGCGAGCCAAAATCAACGCCGTGGGTCCCATCTCCGATAAGATCTTGGCACAGAATCCAGAACTCTTTGCGGACGATGAGGAAGCCCGTGCGTGCATCGAGGCGCGCAACTACGGTTGCCTGTTGAGAAAGTTGAGAGAACGGAGTTACTGGGGCGAGGAGAGCAAAGAGGCTAGAATGTACAGGATCGTGGCGGAGACTTGTGCTTCGGAGAATATCCAGGCAACTGTGAGGGACTTGGTAGAGGGAGAGCTGTCAGGCTGCGAAGCCGATACTCGCATCATCCCTGTTAAGGAGCTGCTTAAGATCAATGCGCATCATGTAGCCCCGGTGGCGGGCCTGGTTGGGTAGGTGTTATACGTAATGGACGGAGTCTTTTTTTACAGTGGATATTCTATAGACGTATTGAATAGAGAACTACTCCCTGGCACATCATTTCTATGTCTTGTACTCCGATATACCCACACGTAGCACTTTGTAAACGACGGAAAGGAGGTAACGTTAATGTCAAATAAAGATAAGCCCAACAGCTTCTTCCACGAGTGACTTCAACTTCCTAACAATACTACGCCGGCAGAGGCACCCGCTGCATATTGACAGCACGCGTAGCATACTATATCCATTGACCCAACCATTACCATCTAGTTACTAGGAGAGGGGGATCGACGAGTAACCCGTTGACTAGTCCGCTAGTAACATGATGTGACGAGGCGGGGGCTCCGAAAGACCCCTTGCAACTGTCATATCTCTAGTCGACCTCTCGACCGCCCCGCGCATATGTTGTGACTCGATCGCTCCGGCGGGATTGCGGCCGGGGGAGAGTTCAGGGCACAACCGATCCTTGCCCCTACTTAGGGGGGACCGAGGCTACTGCGAGTAGCCCCATAGCGCGAATGATGTATCAATGAGATTTGATCGTAAGTTGTCGTGATACCTTCCTGCTTCACATCACTACCCGTAATGTGAGGACTGCCAATCTCCGATGGAGAACCCGGCCAACGACACTAGTGCTGCAGCAGAATTTAAGCATGCCGGCAATTCAGACTCAAGCTTATCATCTTAAACCATGCGATCACAAGTGTAAAAGGCTCGCGTGATGTCTTTTCATGTACTTTACCGGATCGATGTTATCATTGCATGAGATCAAGTTCCAATTGGGTTGATGTTGGTCATAAAATGACATACGAAGGATGCAAGTGGTTCTCGTGCCTGCAACGATGTGACGCAACTGCTATGAATACCTAATCTCAATATTGCGTATTCCGGAGCATACAAGCAAGTGAGAACACGAGATGGGTCGATAAAGTAGAAAAGTAAATGCAGTGGGAGCTTGAGACAGATGGATAGTGGGTGGGCGGAATGAGTCTCCAATAGTCCCCCCTTGTATAAAGCAGATAGACTAGCTAGCATCTGTATTCACCAGCCCTTCAAATCCGTCTGTTGTTGTGTGCTAACCACATGAAAATACTATCGCCATTCATCTTACCTCTCACTTGACACTTAGCCTCACATTACTTTCAGAAAAGGTCAAGATGGCTACCCTTACCCAAACAGCTGTCGACTTTTCTCATCTCCCCAAGACTGAGTTTCGTACAAAGCTTGAAGTCTTACCAAAGTCCGCAGGCTTCCCTGATGGCATCAAAACTACAGGGCAGCAGCCACCCCTCTATGAAGAAGTTCGTCCTTACTCGGACTTTCCAAAGAAGATCACTGGCCCAACGGCTTGGACCAAAGATGAGCTCTCTGGGTCTCCCGAAAAGGAGGCTATTTGGAAGCATTACTTCACCGAAGAAGAACTCGAGGAGCTGGGCACAGCGGCGGAACTGTACCTCGCCAGCGGCCGATCGCTGGCTGAAATGCGCAAGGTAGGCAATAGACTACGATTACACTTAACATATCTACGTGTCACTATAGAGCTACTAGTTACTAATTCATTGGAAAAAGGAGTACTTCCCTCTGCCTGAAATGAGCGAATATCTCCAGGAGATCCGTGACGACTTGATCAATCTCAGGGGTTTCACCTTGTTTAAAGGCCTTCCCGTGAGAGACTGGGGACTCGAGAAGTCTTCTATCGTATTCATGGGTATGGGCGCACATTTCGGTTATATCACAAGTCAGAATGGCAAGGGTCACCTTCTGGGCCATATCAAGGATCTGGGTGAAAACCCTGCCGATTTCCACAAGGTTCGACTTTATCGAACGAATGCCAGGTAGGTCAACACATCTACGGTCTGGTGGGCGTCTGATGTCATATTTACTTCTGCCTCTAGACAAACTTTCCATGCTGATCCAGCGGATATCGTGGGGCTTCTCTGCCTCAACACGGCCGAGGAGGGTGGCGAGAACGATGTAGTTTCAGGCCATCAAGTCTGGAACGTTATGCAAGCTGAGCGTCCAGATATCGCTAAGCTGCTAACGGAGCCCATCTGGTATTTTGATCGCAAAGGAGAGGTAAGCACCGGCCAGGAAGACTACATCCGATGCGCCATCTACTATCTCGAAAGAGACAACGGGAGAGTCTACGCAAAGTAAGTTTACATCGACGCTAAGAGTTCTGCTACACTACCGAGGCTAACACATGGCGCTAGATTCGATCCCAACTATGTCAGGTCTCTACGCAGGTTCTCAGACAAGGGCATAATCCCCCCGCTGTCTCCTGAGCAAGCCGAAGCCATAGAGTACTTTGATAAACTGTGTCTGCAGGAGTCGGTTCGCAACGTGCTCGAGGTCGGTGATGTTCATTTTATGGGAAACAATCATCTCTTCCACTCGCGGACTGGGTACAAAGACCGCCCTGCTCCAGCACCTCGTAGACACTTGCTGCGCCTCTGGGTTGCCACACCCGAGAGCGAGGGGGGGTGGAAGTTGCCTTACCATGATAGTGATTGGAAGAAGAGGGGTGGTATTCAAGTGGATGACCGCCCCGGGAAAGTATTGCTCCACGCCGAATAAAGGGACCCGCTGCGGAACCAGCATTCTTTTTGGGTGAAGCAGACCAGATATTAAATCATAGTCACTCATTTCGTGGATAGGACCCTTACGGTCGTAGCATTCAGCTGATATAACCTATCATACTGAGAATATCGATCTTCTATCACGATGTGAATGTGGTATGCTTACCTAGGTACCTAGGTACCCATCCACCCCCTCTGTAATACATGGCATACATAAGACGTCAATGCGTACATCTTTGTGGCCCAATATTCGAGCCAAGCTAGCTGAAATTCCCCTGTCGTATTTATTCGGCAGGCAAATCGGGCCAGGTTCAAGTGACCAGTCGTACGTGTGAACATTGATAAGTAAATTCTAACACAAGTTTTCATACTATATCGATTATCTCCTAGTAGACTACCCCCATTTATGAATTATGGAATTGACTCGTGCAGTATTAGGCTGGCCAATCATCTAGGTAACCTTGATTATCGTCGTGCTGGACATCAGGGGTCCTCTTCCTACGACGCTCGACCGAATTACAAGGGGTAGGTACCGCTCTACTAGGGGATAGCAGGGAAAGTAATGATCTAAACCGGGTAAAGAAATACTAGGGCACCGAATGGGTCGAGGTCCCGACAACTACAACAGCCTCATGAGCTCCGAACAGTGGGGGAGGGTGTATCGTGCTATCTGCCAATGCAACCATAATAACAGGCATAATAATCATGTAGTATCCATTCTAGATATCAATGCCAGTAATTCTTCACAATTCCCTTTGTCATCGCCCATGCCTTATCGAGGGCTTCCACAACGTCGTCTGGCAACGGGCCCTTCTCCAGATCTGCAAGATTTTGCTCCAGCTGCGGCAAGCTGCTAGCGCCGACGATCACGGAGTCCCCTCTCGCCGGATCTAACTGCGAGTGGTGGGAAATCCATCTCAAAGCACATTCCATCTCAGTCAACTGGTGCTTGTCGGAAGCTTCCCGTATCACATCAAGAGCATCGAATATGGTATCGTTCCAAAACCGTCGGCGGTACTTGCGGCCTTGGAAGGTGTTGGGATCAAATCGGGACATGGACTCAATATTGTTGTCCCGGGTATCGCGCTTGTACCTGCCGGTTAGCTGACTACCAGCGAGGGGACTGTACGCATAGAAGGTAATGCCGTAGTGTCGAAGACACGGGAATAGTTCCAACTCCACAGTTCGGTGGATAGCGTTGTAGACTCCCTGGTACACAGTGGGGCGAATCCATCCTTCTCGGATACACATTTCACTAATACGTGCCACCTCCCAGGCCATGTAGTTGCTGAGACCGAGTCGGTTAAACTTCCCCTCATTGTGTAGTTCGTTGCAGGCGCGGAATGTTTCCTCGAACGGAGTGTCTCGATCTGGTCCATGCAGATACCACAGGTCAATCTTGTCCGTCTTCAGCGCTTTGAGAGACTCGTCGAGATAGGTACGGAGATGGCTCGCTGAGTGGGTCATGCTGCCGGTGCCATCGTGTATATTGGGGTAAAGCTTGGTGTCTACGACTAGACCCCGGCTCTGCCAGTCCAATTCACCGAGATACTCCTCAGATGATCCTTGACCGTATACGCGGGCTGTATCGACCACCTTGCCACCATGCTGCTGAAAAGTATCGAGCATAGCGCCGGCGTCCTTGAGGTCATGAACACGGGCTTGTTCAACACCTGGTTATGTATTAGCGGAACTCTTAAGCGTGGCAAAAGACAAGGAACGAACCTTTTCTGCCGAACGTCATGGCTCCGAATACAATCGGTATCTTTGATTTGCGTTCAGTCGACATGTCTAGTGGTAGAATTTTCAGTCTTCAAATTTTCGATATGCTGATTTTGATTTAAGCAGGTTGAGACATGATCCAAAGTTCAAAAAAGAGATATTTCGATATTTCACTGTGGTAGGCTTTATATGAATACTTGGGTAGTAGTATATCAGGTTGAGGAAGCGCCGAGGTGAGGTCCAACGACATCCCTATCTCTTCTCTTTACCTCTACATCCCTTCTCGAGTGGCAAGTTGCAGCAGTACATGGTCAGACCCTTGCGTATTTGCCGAGTGAGTTATTCGATTAAACAAACATATCTCGGAAACTTGGCATGAAGCAATTAAAGCAATAATTCCGTACTAGACGTGTTAGAGGTCTTGTGATGATCTAGAGATGCCATGCAACAGTAGATCATCACAAGCATGGAATTCTTCAGCGAAGTCAAGATCAGGGGTAACGGAAGATAAGAACAATCCGGTGCTTAGGTACTCCAGGTTACCGTACATTTACTATCCGATTTAAATGGCGTGCTTACCAGGATGGTCGGATTCGCATCGGCGGGAGCTAGAGGTTAGCGTGTCTGGGCATCAATGTGCCGAAGGCGGGGATGGGACTATGATTTTAGTTTATTGCTTGTTTTCAGGTTGCAGGGATGACAACGGGATAGTAGCCAGGTCCATAGCTTGTCGTCGTACGCAAGCTGAGCTCCACCCTGAGCTCCACCCAATCTGCCAATCGAGGATCGTGCATTTCTGATTTTATTTTAATTTTATTACCTATCATTTCTCATTTCCAGCTACGATGCGATGCACCCATGCAAGCCATTGGAAAATCATGCGCTTGAACAGCCAATAGATGGTCCTATTTCGGGTGCGCAACCGGACGGGCAGGACATCACAATTACCTAACATGCCTTATTGCATCATGTTCACAGAAGGAATTGGCTTTGATTCGACTATATACGGACCCAATTCAGCTAAGCAAAAGTAGACATGAAGGCGTCTCTCAACTCGAAAGGATGCTCCGACGGACGGGGCAACGTCTTACTGACTGCCTGGTTGACCACTACAACAATCAGTGTGCTTTTCTCCGCCCACTCCAACGCCTGGAGCAATCCCTCCGCCGTATCGACAAAGAATTTTTGCTTGTAGGGCAAGCCTGACGCCAATGATAGGAGGTTCGTCGTGTTGGTGGGAATGAGCTGGTTCCCGGTCGAGCAGTGAATACCGTTATGGATTACTACGTGAATTAGACTCGAGGGAGCCTCGGCAGCCAGGACCGCACTGTTGCCGACATGCATCAGGAACGAGCCATCGCCTTCTATGCAAAAGACACGACCTGACGGGTGGCCTATCTGGACTCCAAATGCGAGTGGATACGTGTGGCCCATAGCACCAATGGACAGGAAGCTACGTGATAGATCTTCGCCGTTCTCCTTGCGGACCATGTATATCTCTCGGCTGTTTCCACCAACCGATGACACCGAGACGTCGTTCGGATAGAACTGCTTAAGCAAAACGCGAATGGCGTGTTCGCGCGACAAGGGGAGCTCTGCATCAGCTGATCGCCAGTCCTCCGGTCTTGACAGGCGCTTGCCCGCCTTGGATAGTGTACCGTTGTGAGAGATGCCGTTCGTCACTCCATTGACGCCATTCCGCGGCGTCTCGTCCGGAGAATATTCCCCGAATCTGTGATTGGGAATGACGAGGGCAACAGGCGTGCTGCCTTCTTTGGCTTTCTTGGCGAGGCGTGCGATGGCTTCTATCGTTTCTTCGAGTGTGTCTGGCAGCACCTCGTAAGGGAAGCCGTTTAACGACAGAGTTTCTAACGTGATGGGCCCGGCTAGAAGGTGTTCTGGTTCGTCGTGCTCGCCAGGCCTGCCTCGCCACCCTATCACCATCAGCAACGGGATGCCAAACACTTCTTTGGCAGCCAGTGATTGCAATGGGTTCAAGGAGTTTGCGAGGCCGGAATTCTGCATATAAGCTACCGCGAGCTTCTTCGTGGAAAGATAGTAGCCGGCAGCTAACCCAATAGCGGCGCCTTCACTTGCCGTGACAATGTGTTCCGGGGCATGTTTTGTGGCATACAGGTAGCTCAGAAGTCCTTTGAGACAGGAGTCCGGTACCCCAAAAGCATGAGTAATATCATTGCTGCCAAGTGCCTGCTCGTAGAACAGCTTTGGATCGATCTTTTGAGACATTGCTGTATGATATTGAGGATTCACTGAGAGGCTGCGGTATGCGTTAGGAAAAAAAAAAAAAAAAAAAAAAAAAAAAAGAAAACTAACACTGCCGCAGAGTAGATCAAAATCTAGATATATATGCTGAATAGCTAGTATGAAACAATGATTCTTCAAAGGAGAACCATTATTTATAATTAATATCTGTCTGTAAGTTAAACTCTTCATTTCTTCTAACTGCTGCCCTATCTCGCGGTGGAGAACTAGTTAACTCGTTAGGAAACCTAATGGCTAGGTACTCAGGTGTCGATACAACTTGAGGATGTGCCGCCTTTCTCTCTTTCTCCCTCCGATCGGATAGTCGTGATCGGTGATCGCCCACCGTATACTACTGCCGCACGAGGAGAAGAGGAGCGTATAGCTCAGAAACGAGCAACAGAACGCTTACGAATAATTAATAATGCGGATGTCTGCCTTAGGCATTCCTGTCAGAGTGTGGTCAGATTTGGAAGCTTATCTGAGTGTGATCTCTGTCTCCTCTTTCGCTGCTACCTCGATGGACAACTTCTGGACCTTTCCGTGGTGACGTTACGAAGCAAACTGGATATCATCGCTAGTTACGCCGGCGCATCCAGGATTGCAGACTGCCATCGAAGCTGGACATGGCAACTCTACATGCAGTTCCTTTCTACGCTGTGCAGTGGCCTCGCAGCATCGTCGCATCATAAACGGATGATGGCTGCGATGCAACTGAATCTGGTTATTTGTATCCACATCCATATATTCATATGATGCATATTGCGAGCTGCGAAGGATGGCCCCTCTCCACCTGGATAGGGGAACGATGAACTAGACGCGTCAACCTGGGATACGTTCTAACAGGTCGCGTGGTTAATGGTATGCGGTTCGTGAGTCGTGTGCTTGATTTCTATCTTGGCTTAGTGCTGATGGATGAGGATGTGGTGGAGATTGACGTCGATCTATCTAATAGGTGAGCGTTGCGTTCCTGTACCTGCACCAATGTTTAAATCCGCTCCAGCTATCCACCCCGGCAGCCCGGATGCTGTCTGTCCCTGTCCGCATATGGATAATATAAATGATAAATGGTACCTATATGTCTAGGTACCATGTACCATTAATGACCCACCTCCACTAATTCGTACATCATCTCCATCAGCCTAACCCACCTAGCCCACCTGTTATTACCACCCCCAGACCTTCTAGATTAGAATTTTTTGAACTTTTGACTTGGCGGTGAGCGATGGACGCTTTAGGTAAGGGTTCGAAAGATAGTAAGATACAATTCAGATACGATCCACCTTGTGATGTACTATGTAAGTTCAAGTCCAATGCATTTGCCGTCTCCACATTCCGCGGATGCCGCTGCCATGTCTACCCCATCCCCGCCTGCCTCCGCAAATCCCGGCCGCCAAAACTCCTCCGAACCCCCGGCCCGTTCCGTCGTCATCATCACTAGCTCCATCATCTTTGCACAACCTAACCAATTCCAGTTACCACGGCTTCTCTACCAACTATTGCATGTTTTCTTCGGGGTCAAAGCGAATCCTCGATCCATGCTGCATCCAAGCCGGCGTCCAAGTTATGATCCTTGGTACTCTAGGGATTGTAGCCAGGCTCACCGTGGTCATCTTGTCATCTAAGCTAAAGCACACCGAACACGTATAGGTGCCACTTGTTACCTGGGCCTTGAAGAACGCTTTCCCAGGATTCCGTTCCTACCGAACCAGCGCTATTGAACACTTGTACCGAGTGCACTGTGTACATTCTGTTCTGAATAGCGGCGGATCCTTGTAGCTGGACCGTATTGCCACTTGAATCCATCGTCAAGCAGCTGGGGGCCTCGTGAAAACTTCACAGAATCATCACCGCTGTTATGGCGTTAAGAAAAGTTATCAGTATCACCATGGTCGTCCATTTCGACTCTTTCACCTCTGCTTCGTCCCCGTTGCTTCATCACCTGGCGAGAAGCACACAATGTCATCTCTCGTTCGTGTAGCAGCAGCGTTAGCGCTAGCTAGCACTGTTAGTGGTATGTGACACTATTCGCTATATCGATGGCAAGTTTCCATGCAAATTACTAACTTGCAAGTTTACAGGCGCCCCGTCGGCAACCTCTGTGCAACAGACCTACACCCTTCTTCCTCAAGTCGATGCCGCTCCTAGCTTGACTCCCACGATTAACGATGCAACCGCCCCGAACTCACAAGAAGATTGCCCAGGTTATACAGCCTCCAACGTAGTTGAAAATGCTCAAGGAGTTACCGCAGACCTGACCATTGCCGGACCCAACTGTCAAGCATTGTATGTTGTCTCTGCCCTCTTATACGAATAAGATACTTAACGAATCCAGTGGCAATGACATTCATGACCTGGTTCTTAAAGTCGAATATCAGACCAAAGAGCGACTCAACGTCAAGATTTACCCCAAGTACTTGGTCCCCAGCAATTCAAGCCAATATATACTCCCTAGCTCCATTGTCCCCGCACCTAGCAGTGACAATAAGACCACAAGCTCAAACAGCCATCTTAAATTTGATTGGAGGTAAGATGGAGTGATGCTTATCCCTTGCTTGTGTGAGCGTAAATGTAACAATTAACTAGTAACTCGCCGACCTTCCAATTCAACATCTCCCGAGCCTCCAATGGGGAGCATCTGTTCTCAACCTGGGGGCATGTCCTCGTCTATGAGGACCAGTTCCTTGAGGTGGTGACTAACATGGTAGATGACTATAATGTCTATGGCTTAGGTGAGTCAGAAGCAACTCTCTCCCGCTTAACGTTGGCTCCTCCTAACCTTTCTTCCCGTGCAGCTGAAAACATCCATGACTTCCTCCTTGGCCAGAATCATACGCAAACCTTCTGGAACAGTGATGCTGGTATTACGAATGGTAACCCGCTTGACGGCAATGTGTACGGAGTTCATCCGTTCTACCAAGAAAGCAGATACCACGCCGGCAGCAACACAACGTCTCATGGTGTGTATGCACGCAACGCGCATGGCCAAGAATGGCTCTTGCGTACCAACACTATCACATACCGCACGATCGGTGGCAGTTTCGATTTTTATTTTCTCAGCGGCCAAAATGAAAACGGAGGATCTACAGCTGTAGATACCATTCGCCAATACCATTCAGGTTGTGTCGGCTTGCCCCAAATGCAAATGTTCTGGACGCTTGGATTCCACCAGTGTCGCTTGGGTTATGACAACCTGTCCATGATTGAGGATGTTGTTGATAACTACAAAGCCGCTGACATTCCGCTGGAGGCCATCTGGTCCGACTTTGATATGTTTGACGGCTTCCGCAGCTTTGTCAACAACCCGGTGACTTATCCTGTTGATGCCATGGCCCAATGGGTCGACGATTTACACAAAAACGACCAATTCTATGTACCGCTTATTTGGACTAACATATACCGCCCAAATCCCACCAACCCGAATGATACTTATGGCCCCTACGAGCGTGGTGCCGAATTGGAAACCTTTATCCGCAACCCTCACACTGGTGATTATTATAACGGTAACAACTGGCCAGGATTTGTTGTCTGGGGTGACTTTATGATACCGTCGTCACAAGAATGGTGGACCAACGAGCTCATTACCTGGTACAACCAAGTCCCATTTGACGGGATTTTGAGCGACCTGAGTGAGCCTGCTTCCTATTGCGTGGGATCCTGTGGGGATGGTAAGCTAGATTTGCAGCCGGTTCACGTACCTCAGTTAATCCCCGGTGAACCTCTCAACATCGACTACGAGTTTCCTGACGGGTTCGAAATCAGCAACAGCTCTGATGCTGCCTCAGCAAGTGCCGCCGCCGCTTCTCAATCATCAGTGCTGCTGACCACAACACCTTTCCCCTCGGCCACCACCACCACTCTGGGACGTACTGAGCCTACACCCGGCGTAAGGAACCTGACTTATCCGCCTTACGTATTGAACAAGTAAGTTCCTCGAACCCAAGAATACATAGAATAGTCGCTAAGTAAGGTATAGCATACAGGCTGGTCACGCCTTAGTGAAGGGCACCGTCTCGCCAGACGCTACACACAATGACGAATTTAACACCACTGAGTATGAGATGCATAACTTGTTCGGATACCAAGTCGGCAATGCCACGTATGAGGCCTTACTTACCATGTTCCCAAACAAGCGGCCCTTTGGCATGGCCCGCGGTACCTTTGCTGGTAGCGGGCGATTCGCTTCCCACTGGAGCGGTGACAATGCGTCCAAGTGGGGAAGCATGTTCTTGGGTATCTCGCATACGTTGACGCATATGATGGCTGGCATCTCCATGTTTGGACCCAATGCCTGTGGCTATGTGCACAATGCCGACTTTGACCTATGTTCGCGCTGGATGGAGATGGCAGCTTTCTTCCCCTTCTACCGCAACCACAACATCAGAGGAACAATCCCGCAAGAAGCTTACGTCTGGTCGTCGGTTGCCGAAGCTTCCCGGCGAGCCATATCCATAAGGTATAGCCTTCTGAATTACATTTACACCTTGTTTTACGACGCCAACACCAAGGGTGATACCGTCATGCGAGCTCTTGCGTGGGAGTTCCCTAATGACGAGACCCTAAAAGCAACGTACTCGCAGTTTTTGCTTGGGCCGTCACTTCTGATCACTCCGGTCCTCACTCCCAACTCTGATACCGTGCGAGGGGTCTTCCCGGGAATTGGAGAAGGCACAAGATGGTATGATTGGTACACTTTAGAAGAGGTCCATGCCAAACCTCAAGAGAACGTTACTCTCAGTGCACCATTGGAGCACATCAATGTTCATGCTCGAGGCGGCACTGTCTTTATTCTTCAAGAACCCGGTTACACTACCACTGCGACCAGAAAGAACCCGTACTATCTGCTTGCTACTCTGGATGACAATCAGTATGGTCAGGGAACCGTGTACTTCGATGATGGTGTCAGTCTCGTACCAAACGCTACGAAGACCGTTTCAGTGAGTCGAATGCTCATGCTTCTTATCTTCGCCCGCCGCTAATGTATTCTATCTTAGTTCACCTATAACAATGGAACTCTTCAGGCAGCCATCAGCGGTAGCTACCAACTATCTGCTCCGCTCACCAACGTCACCATCGCTGGGTTGCAGTCACAACCCCGCGGTGTCCAGTTTCACTCCAACAGCACGTTGGGTGGTAGCTCGTCGCCCAAGCTGGCGTACAGCAACGGCACTGCCTATATTACTGGTCTGGCACAGTCCACACCTAATGGAGCATTCGGACAAGGCTTCCAGTTGACACTTACTTTCTAACGGGTAGGTAACAGTTATTGGTGCAGCTCAAAGATACTAGAAGCATGGATTATATAGTCTAGCGTCGAGACATGATCTTCTGGTGTTCTGTATGCTATTATATCTACCTATCTTAAGAAGCACATAAAAGAAAAAAAAAGAGTACCAATGATACATTGGATTAGGAGATAAGCGCATTCATCGTGAATGGTGAAAAGCTCTTTCGGCATGGCGAAATGAACACAGCTGAGTCTACTATCTATTGAAATTTGGTACGATAGTTAAAGATGATGCTTATGAAAATTGAAGGAGGTATTGAGTAGATGGCAGACTGATTTGGACTCATCCTTGTGATGACTCTGTTAAGAATAAGTAGCTGTATAGTGTCAGCCGAAGTTTTAAAGCGATGATAGCAACGCGATTATCAGTCGAAGGTTCCTCTAGTTTAGGATACGTCAACCACATGCGGCGCCGCTCAATCGTGTCATGGCACCTGCTTTTGTAATCTTGGATTGACGGAGTGTAATAGTGCTAGATTGAATCCATGGTACCTAACATTGAGAATGGGTCTAGGATGGTAGCTACCTAGGTAGACAAAGACTTACGAGTGTTAATACGGATTGGGTTGATGATGAACAAAGCGTTCGCACTAGTCCAGTATCGAATGATTGAGTCGGTGAGAACACGCCTTTTAATGACATGGCCGGGAGTCTGGTTGCGCCATTTCTTCCTATGTCCATCGTAGCCACTTTGATCCGGATACCGCATTCTTGTACTGTAACAGTAAATTCTTGTACTTGACTCTTGCTTGATATAGACTAGAACTACCTAGGCATATATATTACCAAATTGCATGGTATTGTACGTAGATGGCCCCTAATGGATGTGATCGCTTCAAGTAGTGCACTGTAGGAAGAATAGCTTCTTAGGATTCCACTTCCATAACATAACCCAGCCTCCAAGGAGCGAAGAAAATCCAGTGAAGAGAATAAGGGGCCCGTAAGATGTCCCATATCCAAAGCGGTGACTGGCCGACAGAGTACCAGCATTGAGTAGTCCTACGCTAGCAAGCCCACCACTTACGTATCCGATTCCTCTTACGCCGTTCAGTAGACCATAGAGCATTCCTGGGTCGACGGCCTCGTTTCTCTCAGCAGACTCGTGCTCCATCTGCTTCAGCATTCCTCCCCAAGTAGCACTGTAGCCGCTAGAGAAGAAACCGAAGGTCATGGAGAAGACTACGAGGAGACCCATGCCGCCCTCTGTAGTCAACCCCCAGAAGAGAAAAGTGCACACGGCGCAAGTGACCGGTGGAATGGCGGACACCGCCTGGGTTGAAAGACGGATGCGCTTGTTATCGCTCAGCCACCCGAAGAAGGACGATGCAATGATGCCTGGCGCGTTGAAGAGAGCCAACATCAGGGTACCTGATACTTGCGACAGCAAGACGACGTCTCGGGCATAAGTACTCAGGTACGTTTGCGGGATACCATATCCAGAGCTCTGGAAGATGATGGCAATGCTGTAGAAGTAGATGGATCGGTGCTTGAGGAAGTACCATGGGATCTTGCGTGCTCGAGTTGTGTGGATCGAGATCTTGGAAGGGTGAGTAGGTATCAGGAAGATGGAACAGATGCTTAAGCCGCCAACAATAGCAGTCCAGGCTTTCAGAGTGGTCTTATAGCCGTAGGCATCTATTAAAGCTCGAAGCATGAACGGACAGCTGGTGCCGACAATGTTCTTGCAAGACAGAACGATGCCGTATGCCAAAGCACGATTGCTGGCAGTATACCATTCACCGAGAGAGAGTGTGGTCGGACTGTAGACTAGGGCGCACCCTAACGCAGAGGTGATGCCCTGGGTGGCGACCAAATGCCAGATTGTGGTGCTGTAGGCGGACAGGAAGAAGCTGACGCATGCGATGACGGTGCCACAGAGAGCGGCGTGCTGCCGCCAATGAGCCCACCGTCTGGTAAATAGGGCGAAAAGGAACGGCATAGAAATATACATTACACCATTGGCGGTCGTGCCGATCACACCAGTGATGCTGCGGTCTCCTTCCAGCGTCCAGTTGTCAAAGTAGTACTGCTGGAAGACACCATAGCTCATGGCAAAACCTGCATATGTGTGAGAAACTATAGGATATGAACTCATACGTGTGGTCTAACATACCCCATATTGGCAATTGAATGATACCAGAGCCTATGAGAACGCTGAGTTTTGTCTTTTTGGATTCTATCTGCCTCGAATCGGCCTGCTCGACATCCACCGGGCTCGATTCGATGTCGGAGACATCTCGCACACTAGCAGATGTGTGTAGATTTGGGAGAGAGATGTCCTCGGACGATCTCATCGTGGCAAGACTGGACAACAAAATGCGCCCGAAGAGTCAAAAACAAGATGAGTCGGTGAGGAGCGGTGAGGTCGTGAAGATTGGTCTGTGGTGACCAAGTTCTTCAGCACTGTCGTCGACTTGGGTTTCGAAAGGAGAATTGTATATTATGTCTATCTGGCATGATAGTTCTGCATCCGTATCTAATTCGAAGCAGCAGTAGCAACAAAAACTCGAACAATAGGATAGGAGAAAGGTGAGTTCAAGATGGCCTGGTGTTGGCTGTAAAAAGAGGTCATATATGGAGAGGATGTGGGGATACCTACATAGTACCGCCCTTCTATCGGCATATTGCTACATACATGCAGCTGCAGATATCCGTACATCGGCCGTTCGTCCAGGACGGTGGACGGTGAACGGTGATCGGTGATCGGTGATCGGTAAACGGTTTTATGAATAGTGCAATTATTCATCCATGACATCAGCGGATAGGACCGTAACCGCTTAACCGCTTAACCGCTTAACCGGTTGGCTCGGTTATCGTAGGCAATCGAATTGGTGGTATCCCGATCCCATTTCATCAACTATCGAATCAGATAACTAAGCGGCTTCGGCAATTGGTCCATTAGTTCAGGGTAGTAGATCCGGGGTAGATAGCCAAATGCATTCTTAATCGCAAATGCTGTGGTCGGTAGCTAGTGGCTAATCCAATCTAGAATAATAACGGTTGATGCGACTGTTGAATTGACGGAATAAGTCACTTTAGTTTATCACAACCCCTACCTACCACCATAGTCGGGTATGCAGTATCCCCTGGACTAGCATCATACCACACCCCATGCAATCTACAAAAGTGCAGAGCCTCATCTTCGTCCTTTTCAACCTAGGAGGGATCCTATAAATGCGTGTATAAGATTGGGAAGGTCTCAGGGAATAATACACTAGGTATCTACCTCCTATATATACCATACCACTATGAGCGCCTACATGCAACCTTCGTAAGTAAGAAGTTAATCCCATATTATACCTCTCCATTCTAGGTAAACTCCCAGGAGATGCTGAGGATGACAGTTGGCCTTGGTTTTAAACCGCTGCGACTCTCTTGTACTACGTAAATTAACCCCGACTCTAACCCCGACCCTACTCACTGTTGCCATCTTATAGTAGGTGAGAAGATACTGAGTTTAAATGCATGCTGCCCATCTCTATGATCTTCCCATAGGTGCAATATGGCGCCCAATACGTAGAATGTGTGGGTTGATGATAATGAGCCATCGATTAGCTTATTGTTACTCGTTCGATCAAAGTCCGGTCTCGAAGTAGAATGCCGGAGCACTCGATCATACCAATATACCAGCATGCCATAGCCTGCAATATGCCGGAGTATGATTTTAATTTTTTATAATACAGTAGACGTGGGCAAACATGAAGGTTCAGGTACCTACCTGATGGACTCGTTCATCGCCACCTGCGCGGGCGCGACAAATAGATCATCTCCCCCAAGAGACAGGAAACGCAGGATGCATATTATCAAATAGATTATTATAAGGCAACATAACTATTATATTTACATAGGAATACTACCTAGTCATTCAATCTATAATGTTGGAACTAATACTCCTAAGTAAATGCAATGGGTTTATTACTTTATAACAGTCTATCTGATAATACTGTATAAGATGCGATGTTTGTAAAATGGTATGTAGTCGAAAGGTCTCATGGCGATCGCTACACTAGCGAACATGTGAAACTATTAGGTACTTATAGGATGGAAGACACTGATCTTTATGTTGGATAACGTTGCGCAAGATGGGGACATGGATTGTGGCATTGTGCCCAGAATGTAGGATTGATTAATAGACCAATGTTGTAAGGGAATGATGATCGCGAGAGAGAAAATAGTAGCTCCACTGCGGGACGCCTCGAGTGATTTTTTTAGAACCTCTTATTTTCGAGTCATGTCCTTCTTAAATGGTTCTTAGCTTCAAGTCGGATTCGTCTAGTATGGCATAAAAACTTGGGGGCTGAGCACCTGAAGGATCCTCCAGGAATACAGGCCAAGACCTCGGGTCTAAAATCCCGGTCAATGTTTTCAGGCCCTGAGTTCAGATTGAGCGCAACTTGGTACAGTATGGGCACAGCTGGTTACCTACCTACCTACTTAGCAAGGGAGTAATGAGATTTTGAGATGAAGACAAATCTTTTCTCTCGAATAAACGGAGCCACGTGTTTTGGATAATACTTACATGCCACAGCAAGAACCTGAAGCTAAACGTGCCGAGCTAGTTCTACGACTTCGAAGCCCCGAGAATTGCGCCGCATCGCGCACTGGCACTGATAATGTGAGCAATTGGGACTATAGTGAGCATGATATACGGACCGAAGAGCTCTTGTCCATTATAACGTGGAGTATGCTGCTACTACTATGCATCATCGGATGGTTACTGACATTCATGGTCAGCAACCACACGACCTAGCTATAGCTCTTTATGTCATCGATTCCCCATGAACATATATTAAAGCATTGCTAATACTCGCTCTCGTTGCCGTAATGGGAGCAGCGTCGCACCCCGAGACGGGTAGGTAAGAGCTAAAGAAGCACGATCAGGACAGAATGGATATGGAAAATATCATAATGTCGAGAGATTCAGTGTCGCTCCAATCTGGGGTGCAGCCTAGCTAAAAGCGAAAATTCTCTTATTATCGAATAGACCTAGGTAACCAAGCAGGCTAGTAGTAGTAGAGCACACCGGGCCCAGCCGGGCCTATACATGTCGGTCCTATCGGAGATCTGTGGGGTCTCCACGTTCTAAGCCTTGGAATGGTAAATGGACCGGGACATGTTGACGACAGAGTGGTAGCACAATGCGGGATGGCGATCGAATCATGCAGCATTCCGCCCTCCCCCCTCACATGTTGTGCCCTAAAAGGGAGCTAGGCGGGATCTGAAAAGGGGTAAAATGTAACGTTAGCAGGGGTGGCGGAGTTCCTGACGATGTTAGTGTCGGCGGCTCTGCCTTGTCGGCCGGTCACTTCCAAGAACAAGCTCGGCCTCTGTGCTATTCAAAATCGGCCCGTTAATTAAAATGACCGGAGGCTGTGGACGGAGAGGAAGCTTGTTTAGCTGAATCCTCGTGATCGCCGTCGTCGACCGCGATAGCTATAAGTTCGGCGAGAGCCCCCAACCGGCCTTCTGTTTTTTTTTCTACACCGTCGACGCACTTATCTATACACCGTCCCTTCTCGAGATAGGTACCTAGTCAAACGTTCGTATCAGCCGCAATCATGCATAAATCGTGGGCTTCGCTGTCCCTCCTTTCCCAGCTGGTTGCCTTGGTCCAATCGGCGGATACGGATGGATGGAAATCCCGGAATATCTACTTCGCCTTGACGGATAGAGTCGCCCGCAGCAGCGATGACACCGGAGGTGATGCGTGTTCCGACCTCTCGACCTACTGTGGTGGTACCTTCCAAGGTCTCCAGGGAAAGCTTGACTACATTGCTGGCATGGGTTTCGATGCCATTTGGATTACCCCTGTTGTAACAAGTATGACCGACCTCGCATCGATCAATCATTTTCTATCCAGAAAGCTAACCAGTGTGCGGCAATAGACAGCGATGGTGGATACCACGGATACTGGGCCACGGACTTGTATGTATCCTCGCCTTTTTTTTTTGCCGATTTCAAGATAATTGGAAACTAACCTTACACGCGGTACAGGTACGGCATCAATGAGAACTATGGTACGGCAGACGACCTGAAAGCGCTAGTTAACGCGGCACACGACAAGGTAAGAGGAGCCGTACGGCCTCATGCGTTTAACGGCTGCTGATAAGCAATGTTATAGGGTATATATGTCATGGTTGACGTAGTCGCAAACCACGTAGGCCCTGTTGCTCTCGGAAATCACCAGCCGGAGCCATTGAACCAGGACAGCTCCTACCACTCCGAATGCGAGATCAACTATGATGACCAGAATAGCGTGGAGAACTGCTGGATTGCGGATCTTCCCGATCTCAACACGCAGAGCGACGATATCCGTTCGCTATACCAGACGTGGATTGCCTACCTTGTACAAGAGTACAGCTTCGATGGCGTTCGTATCGACACGGTCAAGCACGTCGAGAAGGATTTCTGGCAGCCCTTCTCTGAAGCTGCTGGTGTCTACACCATTGGCGAGGTCTTCGATGGTGACGCGAACTACGTCGCGCCCTACGCAAGCCTCATGGGCGGACTATTGAACTACCCCATGTACTACCCGATGAACAGGTTTTACCAGCAGACGGGTTCGGCTCAGGACATCGTCAGCATGTACGATCAGATCAGCTCCTTGTTCCCCGACCCGACGGCACTTGGATCATTCCTTGACAACCACGACAACGCCCGCTGGCTCAACACAAAAAACGACCTTGGCCTCCTCAAGAACGCGCTCGCATACGTCATCCTTGCGCGAGGTATCCCGATTGTATACTACGGCACGGAGCAGGGCTACTCTGGCGGTGCCGACCCGGCCAACCGTGAGGATCTTTGGCGAAGCAGCTTCAGCACGGACGCCGAGATCTACCAGGCCATCAGCAAGCTGTCTGCGGCAAGGAAGTCGGCTGGCGGTTTAACTGGCGACGACCAAGTCCACTTGTATGTTGCGGACAACGCGTACGCGTGGAGCCGAGCGGGAGGCGACCTTGTCGTCCTTACAACCAACACCGGCGCCGGATCAAGCGGAAGCTACTGCTTCAACACGCAAGTGGCAAACGGAGCATGGAACAACACCTTCAGTAGCGGTACTGTCAGCGCAGATGGTGATGGAAATATCTGCGTTGATGTTACCAACGGTGAGCCTGTTGTGTTGTATGCTTCTTAAAGCAGGTTGACGGGACCTGTTCCTCCTTAGCTGTGAAGAAAGAGAGGAAAAAAGAGCTAGGGTCTGACCAGGAAAAAATACAGAAGACTTAAAAAGGAAGACCGCAAAGCGGAATGCCATCGATGTACTCTAATAATATATCATAATTTGCTTTCCAAGATCTTTCTTTGCTCATGACACATTGCTGCTGAAGAGGTTGCATGCATTCGGTACCGCTATGCAAAGCTCGGTACCGACCGGAGTGACACAACCCCACAATCATGAGATTGGAATACCTAACTTGATGTCATATAAGCATCCTACGACAGCGGCACGGTGGTACGACAGTTTGCGGCTGTCCAGTGAAATACAATAAAAGGAAAAGGCCTAGTCTTAGGGCTTATGACATCCCTAACGTCGAGTCAAATACATTCGCAGAATCTATTTGCGCGGGCTGCCAGTCGGTCTCGGACTTGGTGCTCGCCGTAGGCTCCGTTGTCCGCGCCAAATTGCTATGTTGCTTGATGTTGGTATTCCGAACACCGACGTAGTGCGAAGGTTATAAATAAACAATGGATAAAGTATTTCCGTGTCCATGTTTAGGATAGATTTTAATTTTTGAAACTGGTATTTAGTTTGTTCCTGTCTCGCAAATGAATTAGGTAGTCATTTCTCCCTTGCGAACGATTGCGCACCCCCGCGGTACATGAATAGGGGGAAGTCCGTTTGTCGCACCATTCAATGCGCCACACCTAAACTACACTCATCTCCCTTTATTCCCTCCTCTTTACACCCATACGCCGAAGGAATATAATATCGCCAAATCGAACGCGAGATCATTAATCTAATATGAGTTCTGCAATACGGTCTATTCGCTTATCCCGTGGCATAACGGGCCTGGCTGTGGCTACCACTGGTGTTGGACTTTACACATACATGAAGACTGTCGCATACGCAGACTCGGGCGCGCCCAAATCGGCCTTCGGGTCCGGCCCGGCGTTTCTGTCACTAGAGCTTGAGAGTACCGAGGCCGTAAATCACAACACCAAACGGCTACGATTTAAGTTACCCGATCCAGAAGCCGTCAGCGGATTGACTTTGACTTGTAAGTTGTTTGTTGCCTGCCTGCATCATCCGTTCTCGTTGCTGACATATCTGGAACAGCCGCTCTCCTAACATACTCCTGGCCCAAAGGCTGCATGCTTCCTGCCTTGCGCCCTTACACCCCAGTTAGTGATTTAGGTGAGTGCCCTTTTCCATTGTAGTTAGGTATTTACATTGAAAACCTAACTCTCCAGAAGATAAACAAGGTGCTTTGGAGCTCCTAGTGAAACGGTATCCAAATGGCAAGCAGAGCACACATATACACTCATTGCAGCCTGGTGACAGCCTGCGGTTCGTTACCCGCATACCGGGATACAATTGGCAGCCAAATAAGCACCCAGATATCACGCTCATCGCTGGAGGAGCTGGTATCACACCAATATATCAACTCATCCGGGGCATATTTCAGAATCCTGATGATCATACCAAGGTTACTCTAGTATTCGGAGTCAACACGGATGCCGACTTGTTGCTAAAGAAGGAATTTGACGAGTATCAGGCTCGCTTCCCAGACCGCTTCAAAGTCGTATACACCGTGAGCCAACCCGCAGACGGTTCGCCGCTACGAAAGGGGTACGTCACCAAAGAGCTACTCATGGAAGTAGGGCCAATTCCGAGCGACGGCAAAGTTTTCGTTTGCGGGCCGCCGCCGATGGAGGGCGCTCTTGTGGGTAGCTGGAGGAAATCAGGGATATTACAAGAACTGGGTTATCGGAAAGACCAGATTCACAAATTCTAAGCTACTTAGCTCACCTAGCAAGACCTTCTGTCGCTGTACTCTATTCAATCCAAACAAAAACTACTGTATCTTTACCTACGCAAGGCCCAGGGACTAGACACCCAAGTAAACAGTTGGCGAGTTTCTTTAGTTGCAGAGCCCTAGAACCCTTAATATGAGTTAAAGTCGAAGAGACATTCATCCTAAATACCAAGTTATTTATAAGTAGCTCCTAAGCTTGTTATGAGTCTTCGTGGATTCTTTGAGAATTGATATTATGGGGTACAGTATCTATACTACCACCGCTCTATGAGGTCTTCAACCTACCAAATCGGAAGTTCACGAGCATGGGCATGAATAGTCCATAGGTAAATACCAGACATCAGGGATCTAAAGAAACTAAATCGCCATATCTCCCTATTAGGAAAAGGCTCTCTGATTGGTTGGTGTGTCTGGAGTTCCTTGGTGCTCCCCTATTCCGCGATGTCCTAATTGGGAAACCACTCTCTGATTGGCTGATTCTGGGGTATCCAACCCAAAGAGCACATTGCCTCGAAACTCTTCACACGAGATCAAGTGGAATCCGCGGGCCCGATGAGAGCTTCTGTGATGGGCGGTTCTGAGAGTTCGTGTTTGGTTTTCTCGGACTTTGCTAAAACTGCGATAGTTGTCGAAGCCTAGACCCCTTGAGAACATGCCTCTTAAGCATATAAGAAGGCGTCCGCCCTCTGTCTTCTAGCTATGATTTCAGGAGTTATATACATCATCAAGTCTTACTTGAACTAGTACGTCAATATTTCTAAGCCAAAACCTCGGATAGCATTAGTCATGGCCATTTCATTCTGCGAGATGGTACGCGAACAGCGGCGCGAACTCCCGCTTCTTGCCACGAAGGAGATATGTTCTGGCAAAACTTATATCATCACCGGTGCCAATACCGGGCTGGGGTTCGAAGCCGCGAAGCATCTTGTCGCCAACCATGCGAAAAGGGTCATCATGACATCTCGAAACCTCGAAGCCGGTGAGACAGCGAAGACCGAGATCGAGTCCGAGACGGGTAACCGTGGCATCGCGGAGGTATGGCCTCTCGACCTGGCAAACTTCGAGTCTGTCAAGGCTTTCGTTAGAAGGGCAACTTCTGAGCTCGATCGCATTGACGCCGTCATCGAGAACGCCGGAGTCGCACTTAGCAAATGGTCTACTGTGGGCGGATACGAGACTTCCATAACAGTCAACATCCTTGGGACTTTCCTTCTAGCTATCCTCATACTTCCGAAGCTGACCGAGTCTGCGAAACACCACAATATTTTGCCTCATCTTACAATTGTTGCCAGCGAAGCTGCCTTCCAAGCTAAGGGGGTATTTGAAAAAATCAAAGACAACCCAATCACATTGATGAACAACGAGCAGGCCTCCCTGCCAGACATGGCCCAAAGGTTTGACGAATCATTCCCTCGCAATTCCAGTCAAACATCCCCCCTTTCATCGGTTATATGCTGACGCATGCACTTAACAGATACCCGCTGTCCAAACTCATTCAACTTTATGCTGGCCGCCACCTTGCAACCTTGATGCCGGTATCTAAGACCGGGGTCGTCATTAATATCCTGAATCCTGGACTGTGCAAGACTCAACTAAGTCGCAACGCTGATTTTTCCATGCGCCTGCAGATTTCCATGGCTAATTATATGATTGGAAGAACCGCGGAAATGGGCAGTCGTACATTACTACATGCAGCCGTAGCCGGGGCTGATAGCCATGGCTGCTACGTCTCAGCCTGCGAGGTTAAAGAGTAAGCTTCCATCTATATCTATCATCTATTTGACACCCGCTAACAATATTCAAGGGACCATGTAGCAGACTGGGTAAAGGGTGAGAAGGGCAGACAACTAGGGGAGCGTATCTGGAACGATATAGCTGAGAGGCTCGAATCCATTCAGCCAGGATGCTTGGCTAAAGTGTTGTCATCTTAGGAGGGAATCAGAGATATCGTTGAAATGTACTGTGAATAGATAGCTGCTAGGTAACGGGTAAATATTAGGTCTCAAGTTGGGTTTTCGGTAAACGCCGCCAATCTGATCATCTACTGTAAAGGCGAGGACATACGCGCTTTAGTTTTATTGAAAAGGATGTAGTTGGTCCCAAAGATACCGCCCTGAGCTATCGTGAAGGGTCCTAACCCAGGGGAGTGTGCTCTTGGAGAAAACTTGGCAAACATCGTCCCAACTCTGGAGGCCTAGTCTTTTAGTAGACTGTACCGTCCTTTGTATCAACCACCCATCCAAATTCCCTTTGAACAATGAAATCCCCCCAAGAAAGAGCACCCAGAGAAGTACTTCCTCCTTTGCATTGTCTTCACCAAAGTCTTCTTGTGCAAGAACGAGAGTGAGTTCACGGAGGACGGGTAGGTCCGGGTATTCGTGATTATGAGAAAGCAAGAAGGTGGATATGAATATAGCCAAACCCAGGTGCAGTATACCTTCAAAAGTACTAGAATATCGTGACTCCTTTAGGGGCGATTGGCGAAAGAGCCGATATCCAAGGAGGAGGAGAGCTTCGTGGTACGTGTGCCCGTTTATCTTGACATCATCGCCGGCGTCCTTGTTGAGGAAAGATGCAAAACCCGCAATATCCACCAATACATCTTGTAGCCCAGTATGCAACATTGAGAATGGGTATGACTGGCATAAATGATGAACTCTAGAGTCCCCAAACTTTTGGCGGAGCCAGTCGATGGCGGCGGCACCAGGTACTTCTTCGACACTGAAGCGGGTAGACATACCCAAGTACAAGGCAATTTGGATATCGGCCCTACCTAGTATTAAGACATAGTTCTGAGTATTTCGATCGTCGGGTACCATACCTGAATACCTTTTGCACCAGAGCTGGTTTCTCTTGGGCCAATCGAGAAACACCGCCGCGCAACTCAATCATCCGCTGAAGTCCTTGGAAATGAACTAGTGCTTGGTTATGTTGACCTCGCAAGCGTTCATATTGATACATTGCTACCACTGATGCTATAGTTGTATCAGATAGCGCTTGTTCTCCCGATAGTCTCTCGTTGACCAAGCGAAGGCTTGCCGATAGATGGCGTATTGCTTCCCTGTAATCATCTTGGGTTACTACTAGCGAGTTGGCAGCAGTGAGGCACATCGCAATGGAACAGTGGAAGTCTATTGAGTATTAGTTTCTATAAGCATTGGGGCTTTTGGATTGTGAGATAGGCTTACATGCTTCGTCTTGGAACAAAAAGCTAACCCAAATCGATTTATGTCCCACAAACTCAACAACACTGCTCAGGCCGGGATTATAGGGAACGTTTATGAGAAAAAAGAAGGCTAGATACTACAGTAAGTAATGCATTCAGTCATTTATAGGTAGGGTTATAAGGAGGGTTCTGTCTAGGTCATCACCTTTTTGCACAAGAGTCCTGGACTCAGGAATTAGCTCTACCGGAAGGGGAATGACAGAGAGGCTGTCGCCTATCTGCCGTTCTATGAGAGGCACTGTTGTATAGAAGTGACGCGCAGTCGGGCTTCCGGTTTTCTCGGCGGTCTGAGTCTTTAATGCGGTTCGCCGTTTCCGAGATGGATGGGTTTTGCCGACATTCTTACCTCTTGCTGCATGGCTGCGGATCCTTTTCCTTGCATCGCGATCGATGCTAGCATTATCAACAAATTCAAAAGGCATCGCATTGAATACGAGGGCGACTGTTCGTTTTAAGACGGTTCATACATCTATGTGTTCAAGTATGATGGCGTAGAATCCTACAAGCTTAGAGTTGCAGGGAATATAAGGGGCATCTTAGTGTGACGGAGTTTACGGCGTTAAGCAATTGCCTTGTCCGTTGGTTAGGTAGCCAGGAAGTTAAGGGGCCCCGACGATATACATACCCCTAGAAGTAGGCCATACCCTTCTGAATCATTCTCAAAGGGTTGTTTAAGTAAGAAGTGCAATCATACTGTAAAGGGAGTAGTATCATTTATTGCGATGTGTTAACTGCTGCCAACATTACAACGTATACTAGTCTATAGCACTGCACTCTGGAGAAATCGCCGTCGGATTGTATTAATATTTTCGAAACCTCATAAGGGACTGGACCGGATTAGTAGCATTCTATTCTCGAGTCACTTAGGGCGGCGCTCACCAGATACCCAACGCGACCCTGATCCACAAGGCTTCGGGTATTTAGGTACATATGTTATAGAGAAAAAACCGCGATTCTAAGTAAATTGAATTGAATCTACGTGGGTTAAATCGATAGGCCCTAACTAATCAATCTCAAGGAGAGGAACTATAAACTTGCCTATAGAGCAACCAAAAATCATCCATCGTTCGAAGGAGGCTAGAGAATATGAAGCGAGACACGGGAGAGCATTCTCACCACATCTCGAAGGCGAAGATATGTTACGGTGTAAGTTATAAACATGCCTCGTGGTTATATTCGTTTAAGCCCCTATTCAGTCTTAAGTGGGTGGTTGGCCTATAGGGAGAGGCTCACACTATATCCGAATAAATGTTAACAGATAGTCAACTTCACACACGCGTCGGGTATGCTCTTATGTGTAGAGAAGACGGATAGATCGGACATCACCTTAGGTAACTCTACGACTGCACATTTAGCCGGAGTGTGGCGATCGGCACGGCCAAGGTCTTCTGCGCCGCAAAACTGGTGCCGATCACCTCGGTAAATTGCGAGACAAGCCCGGCGGGCATATTAACCGGGAGTCCAAGAAGAGGTAAACCGTGCGATGTGTGGGAATGCGGCTGCTCTGCCGATTTTTGGCTATGGTGATTGTTTCGAAATGTATGAGCGATAACTGGCAAGCGATTAGCAATAGTGCCAGACGTACTGCTTGTTATACGAGACTTTTACTCTTGGTGGATTTGATCGACTTGGTTGGTAACGGAGCGCTTCCGTAGGTACCTTTCTATAGTTCGACTTAGTACTTGGCCTCGCCCGCCCCCCTTTCATCGCTACGTGAATCGGCGCATCTCAATATGTGTCACGCCATTCATCTCTGCCCAAGCCGCAAAACTGAACTTCAACTAGCTAAGATCAGCCCCATAGCTCTTCTACTTATAAACCAACCGTCTCATCGACAGCAACTGGTGGTGCCGTTTTGGTCGACCTCTCGCTCCCACGTCATGTTCAACTTTAAAAATGTGTACTCGAGCTTGTTTATCTGCCAAGTTCCTCCGGACCGTGGGCCTTTTTCTACTCGTAAGCACACGAGTTACGTCTCATAGCCAAATTGCATCTGCTGTAGGTCAATGCCCGCTGGATATCCCGGCGGAGTTACAACCCCAGACACAGTTTGGGTGCGCACATGCAGTTGACGACAGCACTTCTCATCATCACATCAACTGGTCACCCTGGACACACTTACCGGAGTGTGTCCAAGCTCAGAATTCAGCGTCGACCAAGTTTTGTGTTTTCAGCAATTCGCGGCATGGAAATGGGGGTATCAGCCTGATCACGACGCCTGAAACCGCGGCGAATAGCGCCGAACTACTAAACGATTCCGGATATACTCACTTCAAGACTTTTATCAACAGCACCGCCGAACCCCCCTATGAAGTGATTGACATGCCCGGGAAAGGGAAAGGGACGATTGCAACACGCCACATCAAGCGCGCTGAGGTGATCATGGCCGACTGGGCCGCGCTAATCGTGAATCTAGACTTCCCGACTTCAGTGAGGCGGACGTTAGGATATGAATACCTACACGTCGCCGCCGATCAGCTGTCGGATCCAGATCGGGTGCTTCAGTTAGGTCGAAGTAACCCATTCGCAGCTGACATAATGGAGGATGTTTTGAGGACAAATGCGTTCTCGTGGCCACTAGTGGGAGATCCCCATATGGCTCTCTATCCTGACGTTTCGGTGAGCACCTACGGATACACCTCAACAGCAATGAACGGCGAACTGATCCGAGGCAGAGGATTAACCACGCATGCCGTCCAAAGTAGGTGCAGGCGATGAAGATAGATTCAGGAGCGAGAGAACTAAGGTAGCATCTAGTGCTTTCATTCGATTCACGCCGACAAGCTATGCCGTTAGCGTCATTGCTTTGAGAGATATTGAGCCTGGAGAAGAGATCAGCATCACATGTAAGCTGTGCCATGTTTTGTGATGGCTAAAACTCTATGGCTGATGATTGTTGGTACCGATCTTAGATGTCCCCTTGGGAAAGACACGCGAAGAGAGACAGGAGGCGCTGAAAAAATGGGGGTTTACTTGTACTGTGTGTGATACCCCCTTTCTCGCATTTCTATATCGCCTCTGCAGATGCGGTACTTCGGTCAAATAGCTCAAGCTATTTTCTACGGGTCGAAGTATGCTTCGCCCGAGTACTCAAGCTAACTCCTTCTTATCATAGTGCTCACTTTGCACGGCATCCAAGGCAGAAGTTGCCGCTTCGGACTATCTCAGAACGAAGATCAAGGCGATGCGAGAAGAGGTCATGAAAGCGGTTGAGAGAAAGGATGGGGGCAAAGCGGTCAAGCTTACACGCGAAGTGCTAGAACTGATGCGCGCCGAGGAGCTTGCGCCGCTGTACGCCAGCCAATATGAGATCATAGCACGGCTTTATTGGATCGCGGGTGATAGAAAGACAGGAACCGAGTACGCTCGGATGTCGGTTGACACATTGGTGGACCAAGGGTATCTTGAGAATAGTACGTCTTTATTGGAGGCGACATTAAAGACATTTGATGGTTGAGGTAAGGGAGTGAGGATTTGGTGAGCGCGAACTCGATCTCCGATCTTGGCCTGATCGCTTCCACCGCTTCGAGAAGTGGTCAGTACGCAGTCCCCGTTTGTATATACAAGCAGATATATTACTGCAATGTGCTACACAATCTAGAGAGGCATTCCAATTTAGGTAAAGCAAGTGTCCTATGATAAATAATCAACTATTTCAGCTGTTTGTAAGTGTTAGGTATTGATCAATTTATCGATGATCGCATGGCGTTCTTGCAATTGGGATGGATTTTGATCTTACCCGTTTATGCAATAATGAAAATGGCATTCTTATAGAAATATCTACATCGTTAGTGGGCAATTCATGTTCATTCCCCCTCATATACGGCAAGTTACCTCTACGAACTTCGACTAAATCACATCTACCGGACGACCACCGAAGAAGTTCTCATAAACGCGATCGCCATTAAATTTTATTGCACAAGGACCTCCTCTACTTAGGCTAGAAAGTATTGCATGTTCTAGGTCCAGAGTGCATACCGGTACCTATATATGCATGCACCCGGTCTTAGAATTTAATTATTTCGTTCATATTCACCCCTCTCTTGCCTCGGACTCCTTTTTTGGGCGACGAGGACAGATCATTTTCTAGTGCACTCCTTACCTGAAAAACGCAAACAGTATATGATGGGTGATACACAGGCGCTCTTCTCAACTTCCCTCATTTCACCAGAAGTCACTCGCTCCTTGCCCGAGAACTTCACAATTCGCTCGTTAGAGAAAGGAGACTATGGAAAAGGCTTCTTAGACTGCATGAAGGTTCTTACCTGGATCGGAGACGTCACAGAGACCGAATTCAATGAACGATACGATGAGATGGTAGAGGCGAAAGGCACATACTATTTCACAGTGTTCGAGTACGAGGGACGTATCGTCGGAACGGGTGCTCTGGTGGTAGAGAAGAAATTGTACGTCGCCTAACTTTTGACATGATAACCCAGGCGTCGCTGCTCACTACTTTAGTATCCATCAACGGGGCAAATGCGGCCATATCGAAGAAATATCGATAGCAAAGGAGCATCAAGGGAAGGGGCTTGGCCTAAAGATGATCCAAGCCCTTGATTCGATAGCTATCAACCTAGGCTGTTACAAGAACATACTCAACTGCGGACCACGGAATGAGCCCTTCTATGTTAAATGCGGGTATCACAACTCCGGGATCGAAATGTCACGCTACTTCGAAGAGGACCGTGATGATTACCACCGGGGATGAAGGCATGTGAGATTCATGTGCAAGAAAGTTAAGGGATAAAGACACCTGGGGAACCCCTGTGTACATTGCTAGAGAGAACAGCAATCCTATGGCGCTCGTTAAGGGCCGCACAAATGTGCTATTAATGTCACCATGAAGGGATGAACAATCAGACCAAACATTATTCACACATGTTTGCTCCAAGCTGGCCCAAGTTGGAGAGAGTGTAGTTCCATTAAGAACGCATCGTGTGACCTCGGCGTTGTCCGATGGAATCGCTGTTCTCACACAATCCTGACCACAGAATTCCTACTTGTACCACACAAGCTTGGATGGTTACATAGTATAGTATTTTGTTTGGCCATCTATTTGAAGCAAGCTAAAAGGTAGGCTTTAAAGAATGCCTCGAATAGTACATCGGGTTGGGATTTGATTGCTTCCAAGTTTTTGTCTTACAGATGTGCTGGCTATTGTAGGCAGTATCAGGTCGTAGAGCGTAATGGTCGATCAGTCCGAAATATGTGCCTAAAGGTCATGTCTGCGATAGGACTGGGGGAAGCATGAACACCTGATCCTGATGATCGAATAGCAGACCACGTTCGGCGTTGAGGGGTTGAATTAAAGTACCAGTACCCTTGGGGATTAGTCGAGGCCCCTGCGGGGATCTTTGAACGTGCACAACATAGGGCGTTCCTGCATTTGAATTCGGGCTGGTAGCGAATGAAAAGGCGAACCCGTACAGCCGGAGCCTCAGCAGCACGTCTACGATTTTCTATTAACACGTACGACCATAATCAATGCTTTTTTCTTCTTTTTGAAACCAAGTGATAACATTACACTAGACTACATAGCAACTCGAAATGGTGCTAGTAACGACTCAAGTCTAAAGGCCCCGAGGCCATATAATCTTCCTGCCAATAACTAACTGGTGAAAACGTAAAGACTCTAATACCCTTGCTTGCTAAAACCCATTGACGCCTGGTAGCCGATCTACCGCCTTTAAGAACCCGATGCGCCTAATTTAAATTACGTTGATGTAGAAATTGTCGTAAGAAGTGGTGATGCAGCCTCATTATCGAGAAGAGTGAGAGTGACTAGAATCCCCCCTTTTACTAGCGTTCGAGCCGCTCTTAGAGCTATACCCAGGGTGTGGAGCATCCCGATCATAGCCCACCGAGTTATGGTTATAAACAGAGACTTTTGGTCGATGGGAAGTGCCGACTGTATAGCCTCCTACTCAAGAAGTTAGTCAGATTATATATGTGTGTGCCAACGAAATCAGTACATACCAGCATTGGCAGCTCGGGCTTGTCGAACAACAGGGTTGGAAGAGCCGCTAGAAGGGTAACTAGCGCCGGAAGACATGTTGTTGGAGGAGCTTGTGGAAGAGCTTGTGGAGGTTGAACGATGGGTGTGGTCGTCTACAACGACGGAGTATGAAGATCTAGAGGACTTGCTAGATGATCCCATCTGATGGTAATAGGGAATGAAGTGGATTTTATAGAGGAAACCAACGAGGAGGTTTGCTATGGTAGTATAATGTATTGTAGGGTTGTCTGGTTGTTTGGGATGATGGGAAGAAACAGGAAGAACGATTCATTAGGTAGGAAGACGGCATTCTTTTATATCTAGCATCTGAGAGATACTTCACTGCTCAATAGCCACGAAACTTGTGCGCGAAGCAAAGTGGCAAACATGATGGCAGCGGTAGCAATACTACTAACCTTAGGCGACAAGGACACCAAGCAAAGCCCCCTCAGGCAGACCGAGGGGGGGGGGGGGCNNNGTTCGTCCGCCGATGCGTGCCTCAGCAGCGCGTGCCTCAGAACGCTGGTGAGTAAGGAAGAGATACCGAGAACGTGAGTCACTTACCTAACCTTCAAGGCAGACACAGGGGGGGGGGGGGGGGGGGGGAGAAGAAAGGATAATGTTATGAAGCAGTAATTGGGCAACATGGTTGGCTGAAATGTGACAGAACAGAAGAAGAGAAGCTCATCTGACATAGGAAAGAAGTGGAGAACTGAGCGTCGACAGGGGAGAAACCAGGGGCCAAGGGGCCAACTAGTAGAGGCTGATGAGAGGCAGCAAATACGCCTAAGAGTCAAACTATGGTAGAATAGAGGCTGTGATTAATTGTCTACCTACACCAAAGTCGTATTCAGTCGAATTACTCACAATGGGGGAACAGTTGGTGCTGTAAAATCACTATACGGTGCTTGTGCTGACCTGTGGCTGGGTAGGTTGCCTTGGTTGCCTTGGTTGCCTTAATTGAAGCGGTAAGGAAATGAGAGCTGGAGATAAGCCATTCCATCAATTGCGCTTTGGTTTTAGGCCTAAGTCAAGCTGACAGCTGAATACCTAATACCTACCTAGGTATATCGATTCGAACATGGAACAGAACGGGCGAATCGATCGAAGCAGCTATACTTTTCTCGGACTTGGGGCCAAACGCTTTGCTCATCTGTCTGCTTGTCTGAGGCCCGCTCAAGATGTTTTAGGCCGTTTTTAGCAACTGAGTCCTACGCTGACACTCCAAGTCCTAGAATAGGTCCTGCAAATAGGCAAGGTCAAGCAAGAGCCTACCTATCTTGGTACCGTAGCTGAATGAATAAATGACGTATTTTATTAGTTATATCGAAGCTGTAGGAGACGCGACCCCCGATAAACCGACCCCAAATGGAAATAAGCTAGCTGAATAGCTTCGTTCGATATTTTAGTCCTTGCCATAATGATGTGCCTCATAGGTGCCTCTGAGGCTGTAAAAGTGGCTTGGATGCGTTCATGGGGGCAGCTCATATATACTTGCACAGCTGCGGTATGTTTTTTCTTTTTTTTCTTTTTTTCCACTTGGTTCGTTTTTCGGTGAAAAAGTTGGTGTTTGCGACGAGACGAAGCACAGCACAGTACGGCACGGCACAGCAGAGCAGAGAAAGCATGGAGAGTTTGAGTTCCAAAGTTCCGCAGGTTCAAATTATTAGGTACCTCAAATGGATGTACCTAAACCCCACCACTCATTAAGCCCCTCCTCCATTAAAACCGATAGGATGTATCTAGGTATTTATATGCATTTAAACAGTAAACCAAAAAATCAAGCCCCGCCGTTCATGAATTGGCGATTTCAATTGATCAACAGTTCAACGTTCTACCACACAATCCATTACCAAATATCCAACGACTCTTCAGAGAACCCAATCCACGTACCACTTCGGAATTGACGCCCACGCAGATAATCGGAACTTTCCTCCAGTAACGAATTCACCTCCAAGCTGACACGACAATATGCAACACTTTCTTCTTCCCCTATCTCTAGTGGCGTCCCTCGCCCTCGGCGTATCAGCCGCGAGTCCTTCCGACCTCCTCAAGATCGACGTCACTCTGCCTGTCGAATGTGATAGGAAATCGCAAAAGGGGGATAATATCCAGGTGCACTACAGCGGCACCCTTGCCGCCAATGACAAGAAGTTTGATGCCAGCTACGACCGCGGAACACCGCTCAGCTTCAGGTTAGGAGGCGGTCAAGTCATAAAAGGGTTCGTTGTGTCCCCCGAATCTTACCAGCCTATCGTTGTCACATGCTAACTTAGGTACGTGTGTGTTTCACAGTTGGGATGAGGGACTCCTAGATATGTGCATTGGCGAAAAGAGGTAAGTCTAACCTGGTCTAACCGATTTCGATTTCGATTTCGATTTCGCTTTGCTGACCATTTGTCAGAACCTTGACCATCCCACCCGAGCTTGGATACGGAAACCGAGGCATGGGACCAATCCCAGCAGGATCTACTCTTGGTATGTTGCTAGCAGTAGCGGTGCACCTTTGTGGTCGGATATGTCTGACTGTTACTAGTGTTTGAGACGGAACTTATGGGTATCCAAGGCGTCCCCAAGCCCGAGTCTATCGTGACCAAAGCGACCGAAAGTGCAAGCTCGGTTGCCAGCGAGACTTCTGAGACGGCTTCGAACAAGGTAGCGGAGAAGATTGCAAGCAAGGTCGAGGAGGTGGCCGGGGTTGTCGGTGATATACTTATTGATACCGATGACGTTCAGGAGCACAACGAGCTATAAATCATAAGCGGCATTCTGCAATCACTGTATAATATGTGGTATTACCTGCATACAATTTTTGGAGTGAGCTAGAGCTAGCAAGCGTAACCGCCACTTTAATTGAACGTACATACAAGCTGTCGAGTCGTTGCAGTCAATCTGGATGTGTAAATGATTGTATGCATTCATTTACATCATCGGGGTGCATACTGTACCTACTTGATGCACACTAAGAAAAAAAAAGAAGAACCAAAGAGAAAAGAAACCAACCTGAGTAGGAGATATACATGTAGGTAAGTAAATAATTATTACCCCTCGCAAATAAGTTTATTGCCGTGTACATATCGTCTTGCCTAGTATACGATCCAACGTTTAAAGTAGTTATAGGCGATAATTAATATCCATACTTTCGGATTCGTAATTACCTATCTATCATAGCTCGATTATTGATGTTACCAAATCTAAATCTTGTTAAATGGGGCATGCGGATATGTACCCGCGAACAAAGTGGTCCAGCAGCAGCAGCCCAGGTATTTAAATGCACACCGTATTTTGATGGCCCGGCAGTTTAAATTTATTTCCCGCTATCTGTTTTAAGCAGCTCAAGATGACAACTTAGAAGCATTAATATTCGCATCTGCGGTAATATTGGTCTAGCCCCCTTTACCGCCCACCCCCGATGAAAATAGTTCCTAAGTTTTCGTCGTGAGCCGGGCGCGAGAACTTAGACCACCAATAGTCTTTCACATCCGCACTTATACTTGCATCTACATATCTGGAGAGAAAAGAGAGAATTTGTATAAAAAGATTGGAAGGTCGATGTGGTAGTGAGATAAAAACAATTCATAATCATCTCATCATCATGTTGTTGAATTAGAGAAAGAATTGTCGCATTTTCTCTCTCGTTTGCCAAGGCCACCGCCAGCAAGCCATTCGCCCTTTTCTCTTCTTTGACATCCCTTACTATTACTATACTACTTTCCTTGACCTTTTTTTTTTTTTTTTTTTTTTTCTTGGGGGAAACGGGGCCTTGGCAATGCGCAATCTCCAAGTTACGCGTATTTTACCTCCTCTCAATTTCATCACAATACACTATGCCTACTTCATTGTCGTTCCCCTAATCTCGGTAAGTACAATTCCGATTCGAATTCATATCCTCCCGGAACCCAGTTGAGACCGAGCTAATAGATTTCCCCAGTACGTAACATCGGTTCATTGTCGATTCTTTCATATTAGGGTCTAGTCAATCTTGGCCCGAGAAAACAACAGCCATCTAGAGTATTCACTAACACCCACGCTTCGATACGCTAGTTCTCTAGTATTTTGGGGCTCTTCCGACCCTAAATACAGCATTCCCTATGTAGACAGTCTATTCTTGGTCACCTCTGCTATGACAGAGGCCGGCCTGAATACTGTGAATCTTAGTCAGATGACTACTTGGCAGCAGGTTCTCTTGGTATGCCATCTACCCCCCTTTCTCTCTCTCTTTTTTTTGGCCTTTTTTGTGATCCTATTTTAGAAGTCGGAGTTTCTAAATCAGGTGCATAGTAGAAGAACCATTGAACCAGATTTCTGCCAAAAAGAAAGAAGCAAATGCTGACCTGCAGTATTAAAGTGGCTTCTGATCATCATTGGAAGCTCAACCTGGGTATCTATTTGGACAGTCCTGGTACGCAAGCATGCCTTTGAGGTGCGTTTCCAAGAGGTGGTACGCAAGGAGCGAAAGCGCCGTCTAGAAAGACGTAATGCAAGCCTGAGCCTCCTCCCCATCACCCACCGGCTCAGAACCTTTGGTAGAAGTAGGACAGTGCAGAATAGCGTAGACCCCGAGCCCCAACGCTCCGCTATCAACCTACCCGCCATATCACAGCCGAGTGACGGAAGACTTCTTTCTACTAAAATACCTTCCCAAGGAGTGGCGGGCCCCCATAATGGGACGTCCGATGCACAATCCCTCTCCCGCCGACAGAGCCTGCCTCCGGTGGAAGAAGGAACGCCGAATCCCACTGGTCAGGATACGGAGAGGAACAATTCCAGAGTATCAGGCAATGTTGATCATGTCGCATTTGCCGACGACCTTGGTATACAGGCTAGATCAACATCTATCGCCGCGAGTGGTACCACCGCACACAGGCACCTGTCGAGTACAGACACAGCTGTCAACCGGCATAGCTATTTAAGGGGGCATAAGATCGGGCGTAATAGCCAGTTTCACAGTCTGACGAGTGAGGAGCGCGAGGAGCTTGGCGGTACCGAGTATCGAGCTCTCAAGTTTCTCTCTATTGTCGTCCCGCTATATTCTTTTTCGTTGCAATTCCTCGGTTCTATCTCCTTGGGCGCGTGGATTGCGAACAATCTGCCTCAGCCGGCCTTGGACAACGGGATTTCGCCTTGGTGGAATGGCATCTTCAACGCCGTATCCGCTTTCAACAATAGCGGTATGAGTGTTTTGGATCTGAACATGATTCCCTATGGAAGCTCATATTTCGTACTTATTGTCATGGGAGCATTAATTCTTGCTGGAAATACAGCTTATCCAGTCTTCTTGCGATTGGTACTATGGAGTAGCTGTAAGCCACACCCACCTACATGTTATATGATCGAGACTCACTGATGTAAACTCCCGCAGTGAAGATATTGAAACTGGTGACGTACCAGGAGGACTTTGTGGAGTGGAAAGAAACGCTCGAGTACATTCTCAGATACCCCAGGCGTGTATATACCAACTTATTCCCCTCGCGACAAACCTACTGGCTTGTGTTTATGCTCTTGTTGTTGAATGGCACAGATTGGGTCGCATTCGAAGTTCTTAATATCGGCAATTCCTCTCTCGAGCAAACCTCCGTTGGGTCTCGCATCATCGATGGACTATTTCAGGCTCTTGGTAAGAATAAACCATCTTACGTGATGTTTGCTGGTGCTAACGCTCTCGTAGCTGTCCGCTCAGGAGGCTTTTATGTCGTGTCGATTCCGACGCTATTTATCGGCCTACAGGTGCTCTATGTCATCATGATGTTCGTTGCTTTCTTAATACCCTAACAATAATCTACCAACGAAGCGCTCTAACACCAATTCTTAGGTATATCTCAGTATACCCAGTCGTGATAACAATGAGACATTCCAATGTCTACGAAGAGCGATCGCTAGGAATCTACGGCGAGGACCCTAATTACGGCGAAACACTGACTCGCCCAGTCTCCCAGGGGCAAGCAGGAAGCAGGGTGCAATCTTTGAGCCGGATGGTTCGCCTTGCCTTCGCCGAATGGTATGGAGTAGGAGCCGCGCCGAATCAACGGGAGGAGAGTCGAATCAGCTTCATCAGTCACCAGATCCGCGGACAGCTCTCGCACGACCTATGGTGGTTGGTCCTGGCCGTCCTGCTCATCATGATCATCGAAACGAAACACTTCATCGAAGACCCGGTCACCTTTTCGGTCTTCAATGTTGTGTTCGAGGTGGTGTCGGCTTACGGATGCGTGGGTATCAGCATCGGATTGCCGACCGCGGCCTACAGCTTCAGTGGCGGGCTCTATCCTGGAAGCAAGCTGGTTTTGTGCGCTGTTATGCTGCGGGGTCGGCATCGCGGGTTACCCGTTGCTCTTGACCGTGCTGTTCGGCTCCCTAGTGATGACATGCACATCGTCGAAGAGGAAGACCATCATATTCGTAGGTCAATGTCAGTTCGGCGGCCTAGCTTAGATGGTGCGAGCGTTATTTGATGCGACATGTCGACAGGACAGGCGCATTGGTTCATCCTAATGCTCCTCCCCAAATACTACGCTGTTCCCAACTACTATTTCGGTAAAAACGCCCTCGTAAATTCATAGTTGGCCAACAAATTTCTCCTGCTAAATAAATGTGTCTTGACTGCTGTTCACTCTGATATAGCCTTTTGTTGATATGTAATTACGTCCGAATTTAACACCAGATAAAACTTGAATTATTTAGTATTATTCTTGTAGGATACCGTATAGAGCTTTCAACAACTCTCTTGTGATACGGCACACCATCGAGGGTATCCTAATGTCATGCCTTGTAAGATAGGTAGTATTAATCGCAAGCAACCATCATCTCTTCTTAGATTCATATAATCATTCGTAATCGTAATATTATTCGGAGAGTTCATCCAAAGAATAACTTCTTTTGCTTCGGATCTGCTGCACTGGATGTTCGACTCTTTTTCTTCTCGCCCCCACTCTTTATTTTCTTGCGAGCCGGCACACCATCCGTAGAGGCTGGTCTACTCACAGTGTCCTGTTGGACTGTGTCACGGATGGTCTGCCTCGAGAGACATAGGTCAATGTGATCATTGAACAGACGCTCGTCAGTTGGCTGCGGCCGACTACAGATCGGGCAGTCCCACCATTCTTCGGGCTCCTCAGTCGGCGTTTTTCTTTTAGAATTTGGAAGAACTTGTCTGGTATGATAGCGAAAAGCATCATCCTCCATCCCCTGAGGTATTTCCTGGATATTATCAGCATTATCAGGGGGTATTTGTTCTATCGTTCCTTGAACTTCCTCGCTTGTCTGACGGTTATCGATCTCGTTCAGCATATCGCTATTGGCTTCTGTCTTCCGAGGCTTCAATCCGAAAAATGCGCGAGCATCGGGTTTCTTGGTACTGATTATATGTGTGCACCTAAGGCCCATTAGACGTATTTTCATGCCTGGTACTTCTTGCTCCAGTTTTGCCAAAATGGGCAATGCGTAATTATATAAATCGTCCGCAGCGCAAATAGCTCTCGGTGTGACAGCCTGTCTCGTTAAAACCTCGTATGTGTGTAGTTTCACTTTCAAGACAAGAGTTCGCCCTTTGCATTCGGCCCTTAGCATATCTTTTTCCAACTCTTCGGCTGTCGATCGCAGTTTCTCTCGAAGTTTTATTGGGTCTGACATATCTTGGAATGTGCTCTCCGTTCCGACACTCTTTCGCTCATATTCTTCTACAGGCTGCACATCGGTCCGGCCTAAGCCCAGATAGCACATGATCAGGAACTCATATGACTTTTCACCGAAAAGCTGACGCCTGCCAATGTATTAGTGATTTTAAGAATAAGTAGCGATCTGCTCGCTCCTCAAGCTCCCGCGACAGAAGATGGATATGATTTTTACATACTAATATGTGTTAGTCGACTAAAATCTAGAAACAACCTAAGCCACGTTATATCAACATACCAAATATTGGCGATAGGGGTAGATATCACCACAACTCTTAACCCCTATTTCCTGTAATTCGCGTTCCAAAACTCGTCCGATGCCATTCACTTTCCTAGTCGGTAGATCTCGCATAAAAGCCATGATGGCGATCCGATCATTGGGAAGAATGTACTGGCCATTCGGCTTATTCATGTTGGAACAAATTTTAGCAAGCTTTGCATTTGCAGCGATTCCAGCGGAGACGGTAATCTTAGTCTTTTCATGAACCTCGTCCCGCATTTGTTGGACGGCTTCCTCTGGCGTCATGCTATGCTCGGCACAGTATTCGGTGATGTTTAAGTATGCCTCGTCTATACTAGCACTCTCGAATCTTGGATCGTATTGAGCCAATATCTGTCTAATTTCCTGTGCTTTGGACGAATACTTCTCGTGATTGAGAGGCAGTAGAAGCAGGTCGGGGCAAAGCTTCTTCGCGACGAAGCCAGCCATGCCGCTTCGACAACCAAATTTCCTAGCGACATAATTGCAGGTTGTAAGAACACCGCTGCCGACGGCGAAGGGGAGATCTTTGAGCTCGGGGCGGTCGAGTTGCTCTACGGCGGCATAGAAGGCATCGCAGTCGAGGTGAACTATGTGTTGGGTCAAGTCTCGTGTAAGCTCGAGCTGGGTTATAAGTTGATCGGCAGCACGCAGTTCGCGGGTCAAATCGAGCTTTTCCAAGCGCCGCTTTTTCTCCAAGATCTGTTCAATCTTCTGCGTCAAGACCTTGTCCTTAGCCTCTTCGCGATTAAAGTATTTTGACCCTTTCGAGGCATTATAGATAATCTCGGAAACCTTGGACTGATCAACGGAGTCCTGGCCGGCTTTCGTGAGAGATGGTCCCAGAAGGTGGTACTTGAGAGTATCGTGTTGGCGGTCTGCCTCGGCGGTCTTTGATGACTCGGCTTCGGGTACGGTGGGTGTCTCGGCCATCCTGGCTATGCGCTACGATTTATGATAAGTGTCCGATTAAAGGAAACCTACGAGGGTCTCGGTATGGTTTTATCGAATTCATTCCGTCCGTACGATGGGACACGGCACTTTGTTTTGACACCCCCGTCGAAGGATGACACTTAGAAGATAAAAGATAAAATAACTGGCGCGTCTTACACCAATTTAGGCAACTCTTTGTCATGGTCGCGACGCCACGTGATACTCATATACGTAGTGGAGCTGCATCTATTTAGATGGGTTGGAGTATCCTCAATTTTGGCGGGGTAAAGTTCTACTACCTTAGTATGCCCCACCACCAGCCCCCACATCACCCCCCCCACTCTCTCCCATCTCGTTCTCTCCGTCGTCTTTAACTTCTTCAACCTCAATTCTCACTAATATACTATGTACATTTCCATATAATCAACAAAAGAACACTATACCATCAATTTATAGTGCAAGCGCCTCGTGCATTTTCAGGGTCCTTAAACTCATCTTCCACCACAATTTTGTCTTCCAGGATTCTACTCATAGAATCCTCCAACAATGCTCCGATCAGGTTTCTATTCTCTTGGTCATTCTTCACCATGCTGGCTATCACCTCCCTCTCCTTCCTGTCCAACTCTTCTCGTTGTCGTTTAATGTCCTCCAGCCCAGCCGTTGTAGAATTCTCCAACGCGTTTTTGTTCAACTCCATCGCCTTGATCTTGCTTTCTAGCTCGTGGCATATCTCCTCGAGCTGGCTTGCGCGTTTGTGATCGCCAAGTATGACTGCGAGTGCCACTGCCGACTTGACAAGATCCTGGATTCCACGAGCCGTTGTCCAAAGCCTGTGAACAGCACTGTGTCGCAGCTTAGATGTTGCTGCAAGTAATTCCGCTAGTGGCGGCATCCCTGTCAGGTGGAATGCTTCAGAGGGTATCACATCCGCCTTTGTCGTCAACAATCTCGTCCATTTTGTCAACTCAACCGAGCTGGCACAGTCCCAGCCTTTTTCTACTAGAACTGCTGGTAGCCATTTCTGAGCAAACTCGAAGCAAGTCTCTTCGAGCATTCTTTGGGCCTCGTTTAAAATAACATGTTGCGCCTTATACGGGATGTAGGTGGGATATAATGAAGGGAGGACCACTATGTATCGCGGGGCTTCCTGTTCCGTTTCTGGCGGCTCGTCCGGCCTCACATTCTCCTCGAATTCGTGGTCACTTTCAGCTTCAACCTGTTCCGCACTACTGACGATTTCTTCGAGCGCCTCGGCCGTTGACTTTGCTGCGTCGATCTCAGATGTTTCGCGTTGGACTTCTTGAGCCGGTGACGAGTAGAATAGCTCTGGAAACTCGACCTTGGCCTTAAGTTCGCTCTCAAACACGCGTCGCTCTAACAGGTCACGCGTGATCTCGACCACTTTCTCTATGGTGAAGTCGTTTACTGACACTAGTGCCTGTGGTCGCTTCACAATCTCCTCGCGCACTTTCTTGGCTTTCCGTAGTTGCGCCTTGTCTCCTGTGAAGATAGGTCGACATGCGAGGTATACCCGTCGCTTCTCCTCTTTCGTAAATGCCATCTCCTCTACAATGTAGAGTTTTGGGAACCTCAATGTGAGGACTCTGTATATCAAGGATTCCTTTATAGCCACATTGAAGAAGTCAGGCTGCTGTGCAGAACAAGAAGTTCACATCAGCGTCAGTCGCTCATTTTAAACGTCCAGGTCGCCCTCCTAAATGACATCAACCAGATTCCATAAATCTCTTGCCATCTATACAACATATCATATTAACAATAGCCAAGTCAACACTCGGCATGCGACTTCACCTGCATAATTCGCTAAGTAAGGACACACGCCACTGCATTACATTGGCCCCCAATTCCAATGCGAACCCGTAAGGCGTTGATGGCGGAATGAATGTTACCATTACCCCTCAAATCAGCTGCATGCGCCTTATATTAATTTTCGAGCCTCACTGAAGAGAGCTGTCTTTTTTTCGTCCAGTGATTCCGCCCAGCCACCTACATTAAACGATGACACGTAGCATCGCTCTTCTCAAGCCATGTGTCCCGAGAGGTTACTTTATACACTGCCATACTCAATCATCCATAACCAGCTGGCTGCTGTGTTTGTAAGGCCCTGGAACCAGCCAGCATGCAGTCTAAATTCCCGATACATTGATGCCGTTTATTCAGGTTAGTGAGCGATATACCACATCGAGGATTGCGATATCTTTCTTGGATGAAAAGCTGGCAATGGTTTATATCCAAAAAAAAAAAAAAAAAAAAAAAAAAAGATATCCTCATTGTTCACAAGTTATGCAATAGATAATTTACGATATTTAAATTAATATTGTGGTCTCACGAATTAGATATTCTACCTATTAGAATTTCCTCCCAGTTGGCCTATTCCACCGCCGAGAGGTTGGCGCAGTTGTATCAAGAACTGCAACACTCAAGTTTGGCAAAGCGAATTGAAAGGTGCCATTCTTGTCGGCCTTTACAGTTGTCTTGCTAGTTTCAACAACATTGACGCCTGTGTAAGGATCGTTGATACCATATGGATCCTCGGGACCCGTGAGGATGGTTAGTTCAGCAGTCGCCCCTGATTTAATCCCCTCGAAGGATAAATTGACAGGAACATCGGCGCCATCGGTTGAGTTGTAAACCGCCGCTTTGAAGATGTATCCGCCTGTCTTTTCATTCTTCCCAGCCACATAGTACAGTGGATCAAAGTTCGAGGTCGCCGGGAGGGTCTCTGTCAATGTGTGCGCCGCAAATAGCTGCTCGCGCATCAGTATATTTCCTCGCAGGTACTAGGCTTTCCTTTAAATCAACCACTTACCTCCCAAACATAAAAGGATGTAGACTTGGTGACTGTATCAGCAGTAAATTGAATCATGGTTATTTCCCATTGCCAACGGTTTACTGCAATCTAATATTAGTGATGCTCGTCCAACGTGAGCTATACTTGACCGCATGCGTAAGAGGCTAGAATGATAAAAGAAAACGTACAATTTCTAATAATTGGTGCCTATGGTCGCTTATTAGTATTTCTGTTCAACATGGCAAGTCTTAGTACTTACATATGCTGCTCCTATTATCCTGTCCGCATTGCGCTCATAGCCGATGAGAGACACAGCTTCGCCGACAGCGCCTCCCCACCTGAACAGAAAGTCAGTATTTTTACATGGAGTCGCTTATATTAGATTAAGAAGGATCGAGAAGAACAGTGCCAGATTATAAATGTAGTAAACTAACTCACCAAGGAAATGGTTGCTGCGGTCCGTCCCAGCCAGTGCCACCGTTGGGGTGCTGTAATAGAAGGGTTAGCGGTCACTTTCTCGAGCAAAGAGCAGAGAGATTCTATCAGAAAAAGTATATCAAAGGATAAAAGGTTTTGCATACGATTGCGGCCATCTCGCCGATAATGTGAGGTGTGGTTATGTTGTCAAACTTGTTGAATTCCGAGACGAGGGTGTCTGGCTCAGCATAGACGTGATAGTCACCACCTCCAGGCTGGGGAATGTCATAGCCATCATAATACGATCCCGAGGAAATCACCTGAATATCGGGATACGCTTCGTTTACCGCCTGGAGAAACAATGGGAAACGGTACGCTTTAAAGGTGTCCCATCCTTCGGGAGCCCCAGAAAGCCAGTCCTCGTTGCCAATTTCCACGTATTGAAGCGTCCATGGCTCCGGGTGACCGAGGCTTGCGCGAACCGAGCCCCATTTCGAGTCTGCCGGTCCACGAATAAACTCGATTTGGTCCAGAGCGTCGTCAATGAAGAACTGCAACCCGTCTTCCGGTGTGACGTCTCCGTTGAGAGAAAGGCCGTCGTAAACACCCAGGATTATTATCAGGTCAGTGGCGAGTGTTATTTACATTTCATCCGGAAATGGGGACTCACTGATCTCCACACCGAGATCCTCTGCGAACTCGAGATATTCTACTAGGCCAAGACCATTGGTTTGCTGATATCCCCATACACCGGAGAAGCCAGGTCGATCCTTGAGAGGGCCAAGTGTGTTCTTCCAGTCCCACCAAGTCCTATTCGTCAATCCTTCGAGCACTGCAGAGCATCAACAGTAAGCGATCAAAGCTCACATGTGTCATTTGCAGCCAGCTTCGAGGGAAATCGATAATCAAAATAGAACTTACTGTTGCCTCCTGGAATACGGAAAAGGGTCTTGACGACTGGCATTAGTATTTAGTCTCCAAAGGGATGGTTGGAGAAAGCTTACGGGGTGGAATTCCTCTAGAGCCTCAGCAATATCGTTGCGCATCCCGTTCTTCCGGTCCTTATAGGTAGGAGGGAATAAGCTAATCAAGTTGAAGTCAAGCGAACCATCATCCGCAGCCTGTGATATGATATTAGCAGTTTTAACAACGCGTGTTAGTGGTGGCTTATTTTCGACTCACCGACGCGTCGAATGTAAGAACGAAGGTATTATTAGAACTAGGAGCATCTTTCGAGGCCGTCAACTCGAAATCGTGCTCGACCCATTCATCAGGCCTGGACTTGGACGGAACTTTCACAGTTCCAAAGGTGGCACCGGTGATGTTCGACTGTAGAGAAGCTGTAAATTGGCCGGTATAAGCTCCCTTGGCCCAGAACGACCCGGTATATTTCCTATTAGCTTTGACGTCGATACCCCAATATCCATCATTTCGGAATCCAACTTCGCTCTGAGTTTCCGTAGCAGCAACGTTCAACGAAGTGATCAGAACATCAGAGAGTGGCGTACTGAGATTCTTTAAAGACAACTCGGCACCATTCACTGGATACCATCCATCCAAGGTGGCGGGGAAGCCTTCGCTTATTTGAAATGCTCGATTCCGAATTAGCTCAGCATAGAGGCCGCCATCTCCTGAACTATTGATATCCTAATACACGTATTAGATGTTATATAATTTCGAGGATTAAAGTGTGGGAGGGATACCTCATGTAGAAATCCATACTGGTGGCCGTTTGTAGCATTACCGCCCGATGAGCTCACGGATATGTCAACAGAGGCCACCAGCGAGGCTGCATAGACTAAGGTGCTCGCCCACACGGACAGCTTAGGAGACACCATTTTGACGCGAGGTATCGAAGCTAGGCTTTCTACAAGCAGTATCGCACAATCTTCCGGGTGGCCATCGCGAGCTCTTTTATAGAGGAGGCAAAATACCCGAATTGGCGAAGAACCAACTTGGGGTATGTGACGGAGGTACGGTGACGAGGTTGTTGACCCGCATCTCGGCCGTGGCTAGGTGAACGAGGTGTGAATGCCTAGGCCAAGCCAGTCATGTAAATAGGCGGCCCTATAGCATGGCTTTCCTGTTACCCAGAACCGGGCACGAAGCTCGTGATGATATAGCTCAATCCATAGCGCAAAAACCTACTCCAAGTACGACATGGGAGTCTCGGCTGCTCGATGACCGAGTGCAACACCAATCCATCGGCCCTGGATTAATTCGCTTTTTCTCAGTGGTGGAATGGCAATATATTCGATGCAAGTGGATCGGGTATTCCAAAGCCAGGTTCCCCCACACGCTACCCCGACTTGCGAGGGCGTTGCAACGCTGCTGCGCAAGACTTGACCATATCAGAAGAGTTAGTCTAAGTTAGTGCCGGATCTGAGTTGAGGAACTTATATAGCTTCCGAAGCCTCAAGTATTATGAGAAGTTGTGGGATGAGATCTGGTTTTTGTACTCAGATATACGACGATTCCTTACCCCACCTCGCTTCTCCTAGGTTAATTGCCAGCGAGGAGATATTATGGGTAATGCAATATCATCTTGAATGCGACCCATTCATTAATGACTTCGCATATAATGTTCATGGTCAATAGCAAGTCACCATCCTAAGATAATCAAGATGTTGATTGCCGTCAATACATCACATGTAACACTAAAGGCATTATCAGCAGACAAACGATAGGGTCACAGACTAAATCATGCTCTCTTTTCATGTCAATACTCCTTAGTTACCGTTACATAAATCATGGATCCCTATATTTCCCATACACCGTTGAGCTAGGTATATATCCAACCGTAAAGTTCACGCAAGCACTGCACCCCTTAGCAGAAACACCACCACCAGACCGGATAGATTGGCAGATTGGGTAGACTAGGCGCCACCCTCTCGCTTGGCGTATTCATCCTCGATGGCCTCCTCGTACTTCTCTTCGGCCGATCGGGGATCTTCGTGCAATACACCCTCTGAGATGAGTTTCTCGGGAGGAGGCCGGTGGGAGATCTTGTCGTTCAGCGAGTCGGCGCGCATGTGCTTCTCGAGCTGTTCATTTAGATACAACGGTTAGTTTTCTTTGGCTTCTAGTGTTGACCTTCCGAATGGCACGCACCTCTCTCTGTTTCTCCTGTAGACCAGGAGCAGCGTTTGAAGCGGGGAGGATGTTCTCTATATCAACTAGGTTAGACGTGCTGCTTAACCTGGAGGGGCGGTGGCTGTACTCTCAACTAGCTCGGATCGATCCGGACGCTGCTTAAGGTGCTGCTCGAGCGAGTTCCTTCGCTCATTGTTGGGTCGGATAGGAGAGATAGGGGTCTCGTCGACGGAGGGCTGCTGCTGCTGCTTAGTCTCGTCGGCCATGTTGTCTCGTAGCTAGTTGCTCTTTGGATGATGTAAATTGTGTGGGTAGGTAGCTTGGTAAAGGAGGTCAGAGGTAGCCAAGCTTAAGAATGAGAACAATGAGATTGAAGAATGAAATAAGCTAGTTCAAGATTGCCGAGAACAAAGAGAGCTTTTTATTATGCAAATCAACGTCTCAGGTGGTAAACAACGGGTGATGGTCAGCTGAAAGCGTCAGGGCAACGGCCGACGACGACACCTCAGGCACGAGGTGCAAGCTTATTAGAGGGTCACTTTCAATGTAAGGTACCCCGCACAGCCCGCCAAAAACAAGCTTGCATTAGCGCTACCACGAGGTTGTTATAGTGACAGTGACGTATGCAGCATCATCTACCTTCTACGAATCAAATAATTCAAACCTTAGTAGTACAACTCTTTGCGGCCTGCGACTTTGTAACATCGTAACAACAGCGACGACCTATTGTTATGCATTCTTTCTTCTTGAACCTGCCTACCTCCATTTTACCTTCTATCCCAATATTATCACTAGTTTAATGTAATTTATGTAAATAACTTGGCGAATGAGTCTCTCTTTCCTCTATTAATGAAGTCCGCCTTGGTTAGCTCCAATACCTGGTACGCAACACGATTATATCACTAGTTGCGTGCTACTCGTCTTAGGCTTTTCATATACCTAAACTAAACACTCTTATGACAAATTGACTCTTTAAAATTGGAACATCTAACATAACAAACCTCTTACTTTACAGATAGACTCATCGAGTAAAATAGGGCCACGGATTATATTCAGCATTGATGGGAATGATATCCAAATGCGCCCCGATGTGCCTAGCAAGCCAGCACTATAAAGCTGTACAGCATTCAAGATTAAGCTAAGAAAAAGCTCTATCTTTTCTATTCTCTTTATAGCTGAGCTACCTAAGAAGTGTAAGTATCGACGCATCATCGGTTTTTTTATTCTCTGTGCAACCCATCGGATTCATCTTTGTTCATTCCGATCTAGCGCGCAGAAAAAGATGCTATCTGATAATACCAAACAGCCACTAATGATGAGGATATTCTAAGGGTATATTTGCGATGCACAACTTCCGACTTCATCGTAATTGTCATATCCAATTCTTAGGTGTAATAGGGTAGCAGAGGTTGTCCCCGGGAAGCAAACTAGACATATTAGAATTACCGTCTCGCTGGAAACATATCGTATGAAAATGGAAGTAATAATTCCACTAGTGTTAGGCTATCACCCCGAAGACCCAAGGATGCGGCCGGCCGGGTGCTCTCTTTCTTATTATCGGAGCGATGCCGTGGGCAATTGCACACTATACTTACACCGCAGCTCGGCGCCGCTACCGGATCACCCCCGTTATCACATCGGCATACTAGTCCAATGACCCGACCCGATGTCCCTTCGTACGATTTACGAACCAAACTTGATTCGCTTTGACAGTCCTTACTAGACGAACTAAGGATTATCTTGTGTGGACCTCCTTTGTTGTGATAGAAGTTCACAAGTTGTGAGCGGTAACGCAACGCTTGACCCCCACCTACGGCTCGTCCGCTAAGCTCCGATTCATAGGGTCGTTGTTGCTAGAGGGTCCGCTAGACACTTGTTGTGTTGCATCGCAGCAAGAGTCTAACTAGACTTGCAATCATATGTAGAGGAACAACAGGATGGCTTCCCGGTTGGACATGATGTCAAACCAGGTGCGCTGGAATGGCTGCACGTTGGACCCTGAGTTTCGTCCTACGAATCGACTGGCTCGGGGACGGTCCCCAATAGTTACCTAACCCAATACACGTCTCTTTCGGTTCCAGGAGAAGAATAGCCACGGTGGTATGATTAGTCTGCAGTAGTACTTGCGTTATTGCTTCACTAGGTTGCGGCATCGGCAATTTTTGATGTCATTGTCTCTTAGGGCTAGAGGGAATGGCTTCGAAGATGTCGAATTGCATACACATCTGGTGGTTTTGAATGGCTGTTCTTCAAGTCTCCGATAAGCCAAACCCCGTAGCATGTAAGGGCTCGTATACAAATGTAGAATAAAACGGTTAGATCGCTTCCACTGCCGTCGTGGGTCTATCTCAAGTCCCCTTGCCCATGACACTTAAGAAGTCTAGGACGCCCACAGTTGGCACTACTACCTCCTCAATCCTAACTTTCTACACATCTATGTATAATTCCTAGTCAAAATCCGGACAAGCACCAACTAGTACTCATACACTTTCCACCTCTAACCATGAGTGTGGAACAAAGATTAGTTCAGGGGGACCACCCCGAGCCCCCTTATCCTCTTCACCCTTCAGTAGCCAAGAAGATCAACCTACAATATGAATCCTTCTACAACAGGCATATCATAAAACAACAGCAAGTTCACCTCCAACCCATAGAAGCATCACGAGCAAGCGGAACCTTGATCCCAGGTGCTGGCCCTAAACTCCCAGTCGCCAAGACAGAAGACTACTCCATTCCGCGACGGGAAACAACAGGCCCGGAAATCAAAGTTCGCGCCTTCACGCCCCATGGATCAAGGCCCGATGAAGGATGGCCTGTCTGTGTCTACTTCCACGGAGGAGGCTGGGTACTTGGGACCATTGATACTGAGAACGTAATTGCAACGAATCTCTGTGCTCGGAGTAAATGTGTTGTCGTCGCCGTAGACTACAGGTAAGTTGTCAATATCTCGATGAGTAGAGAAATTTATTAGGAGCTAATGATTATACCAGACTTGCCCCCGAAGACCCTTTTCCTGCTGCAGTTGATGACTGCTGGGAGAGTGTTCTATGGGTCCTAGACCAGGGGAAAGAGATCTTAAACCTGGACACATCCAAGCTTGCTACTGGAGGCTCTTCCGCAGGCGGAAATCTGGCTGCTATCATGTGTCAGCGCGCCGCTGTCCTGGGTAGCCCAAAGTTTTCATTACAGCTACTCTCAGTGCCTGTGACAGATAACACAGCCGGCACAAAGAACAGCAGGTCGTGGAGGGAGAATGAACACACACCGGCGCTCCCTGCGCCCAAGATGATGTGGTACCGAGAGCACTACCTCCCCAACAAGTCAGACTGGTCTCATCCTGAGGCAAGCCCGTTGTTTTGGGAGGGAGATTGGTCTAAGCTGCCTCCTGCCGTCATCGTCGTGGGAGAATTGGATGTGCTGAGAGACGAGGGCTTACGATTTGGAGAAAAGCTGCGCATAGCAGGCGTTAATGCTGAGGTGCACATTATGGAAGGTCAGCCTCATCCATTCATTGCAATGGATGGCGTTCTAGATGCCGGGAAAGAAGCCATCACGTATTTCTGTGATGCCCTCAAAGAGGCCATGTATCCTAATTCTGAAGAATAATTCGGGTAATGTCTCAAACAAGTTGCCCTCCGCCGACAAAAGGAAATGTAACTGCCTAGGAGGTTAGAATACTATAGTTACTTTAAAATGAAAGTAGAATTCTCTCAGGTAAGAGCTGCTATAAAGTTAGGGGATGGCATCAATTGGGTGTTTTGTCATGGAGTAACTCATAGAAATTGGAGAAACGCACCAATCAAAGTGCTGCCAGAGTGCCCTCTAATTTTCATTGGTCTTTGCCGCGGGGATTTTATCATCAGTTACCAACCAAACAAAGAATTATAAAAAAGGAAAACTTCAACACAGCAAAACAAAACACCAAAAAATATATCAAAAATTCAAAAACATACAACACCTAGGATTCGCCGGTCGTCACCGACCCGACTACTGATTAGGCGATACGCGGCTTATCTGTGGGAGAGCGGACGGGATCCCGAGTTTTCCACGTTCTATGGTCGTATGTGATAGTCTAGTAAACTAATAGCCCTTATATCTAGTATCACAGCTGCGGAGCTACTTAGTTGGGTTGGGTTGGTTGGTTGGCTGGTTCTTATAAACCTGAATGCCATATACAGCAGCTTAAATCCCATCATCACTAGACACGATATACGAGGCATGGTAGTGAAACTTTTACTATTTGATCAGTAGATGTCGGGTCGTCTACATCAGCTAAGGTCATAAGGCCCTAGGACAAAACATTGTTGTCCCTACCCTAGACGCCTAACTAACTCTGCCTATGCCATCCCTTCAATATGTGGCCGTGCACTCAATCTCGACATCAGTGTTCAACGGCAGTGTCTTTACCGCAACGCAACTAAGGGCATGTTAATCACTGTCACGGAGGAGCCGTGCATACCTAAGAGGGTATGCGAAACAGGGCGTCAACTTACGTCCTGCAAGGTTTAACATCCCCCCAGTACTGGCTGTAGATCTCGTTCATGGCGGCAAAGTTATCCATGTCAGAGAGGAAGATATTGACTTTCACCACCTTGGTAAGATCGGACCCGGAAGCCTCCAGGATAGCGGCGAGGTTCTTGATGCATTGGTGCTATATGGAACAAAAAATGCCTATTAGCAGGCATCGTTCAACAACTCAGAACTGGTTTCAACCAACAGTGTGCGCTTGGATGTCCCCGTCAACAATTTTCATAGTCTCGGCGTCCATAGGGACAGCGCCGGAGACGAAGACGAAGCCATTAGCTTTGATGGCTTGGCTGTAAATCCCAGCCAGAGGCTTTGGGGCCTTTTCTGTCAAGACGGCAGTCTTTTCAGCCATCGTGTATATACTGTGGTTGTGTGAAGGTTCTGTTCTCTATGTATGATTTGTGCACTTCGTAACCAACCCTTGTTTGAATGTGGCGGTTATTATGTAGACAGGGTTCACCTATCAGGTCGAAATGGCCTTCGGGCTCTGAGAGGGGGATGAAGTTGGGGTCATTTCGCATTCGGTATCGGCGTGGTCAGAATGTACACAGACACAGGCCTCGAGGATAATAGGCCGAGCGTCCAACTTCTTATCCCTAAACCCCCCACCGACCCCATTCTGCATGTACCTAGTCCCCCACGACCGGTCCGTTTGTACGCCTGAGAGGTACACGAGATACAGTTATGTACTTCATCAATATAGTTTGTTATGCGGTGTATGCGCTTTGTCGATTGTTTCGCGGGTTGACAATTGGCAGAGGCTAGAAGGTTGAGATAATCCCTTTTACTCATCAGATAAACCGGCCTTATCAAATTGCCTTCATTTCCATGCAGCAGCAGGGATGATAGCCCTCTACCAGGTCCCTAATCCTACCATGGAAGGATCTGCTGTGTAACGCGTATCTGTAGTATTTCGTTTATCTATCTACCGAAGACCAGACTGAGAGATAACGACGGCTGATGTCGCCCGATGTGGAAGGGAGGTTCGTCATAAGCATTGGAGCTGAATGGAGAGATTGGCTGGTTACATGCAGAGGAAGAGACATGTCATATCGATAGGTATGTGTATTGTCTCTGCTTTGCTTTGTACTCGCGTCGGTGACCAATGTTACCAATAGCAAAGTATTTGCATCACATCTACATTCCAGAGTCTTACACCGGCTCGCTGCTCTCCAGGTTTCAATAAAATCATCTCACCATTGTTTTCTAGTGGTCCTATGAACCATGGCAGATGTTAAGGAACCTAGTGTCGTGGATTCGGACCTGGCGCACATCAAGAGTGCTACCATCAGCAATAACCATGACGTTGAGAGTAGCCATGTGGTGTATTCCGAAGAGACAACCACTGAGGTCCTCGATAGTGCCGCCGAGAAGGCGCTCTGTCGCAAGTTCGACCTCCGTATACTGCCCGTCTTAGCTATAATGGTAAGTTGTTGGAAATGACTGGCCCCAAACCCCCATTACCTGGAAGTCGTGTGGACAAGCATGTCGCTATTCTCGTCTATGGAGTTGTTCGTCCAAATGCCAATAACATCGTCAAGTATCTATTCAATTCGCTCGACAAAGGGAATCTCGGAAATTCCCAAACCGCAGGGCTATCTGAAAGTGAGCAACCGAGTCACCATGTCTTCTCCCTCCATCGTAATCCTGTCTGGATCGCTAAAACACCATCCTTCACTCAATTGCAGATTTACACTTCGCAGACGGGCAGTATAACCAGATAGTTGGCATCTTCTTCGTTCCCTACGTTATATTTGCGCCGCCTTTTGCCATGGTGGGCAAGAAGTTCGGACCTGCTCGCGTTCTCCCTGTCATGATGGGCTGCTTCGGTTTGTTCACGCTGCTCATCGCGACGACGAAGAACTTCGGCGGCATCTTCGCGCTCCGCTGGCTCCTGGGTATGGCCGAATCCGCCTTCTTCCCGCTCGTGATCTACTACCAGACGACCTTCTATCGACGAGGCGAACTCGCGCGCCGTCTCGCTATCTTCTACGCCGCCTCCAACATAGCCAATGCCTTCAGTGGCATCCTCGCGTTCGGTGTGTTCCAAATTAGATCGACATTGGTTGACCATCCCTGGCGCTGGCTCTTCATCATAGAAGGGAGCGTTACTATATGTTTTGCGATATTTGCGTTCTTCTACCTGCCGCAGAGTGCCGCCGAAGCTCGATTCTTGAACGAAGAAGAAAAGGCACTTGCCTATCGTCGCATTCAGGTCGACAGTTCTTCCACTGTCAATGAAAAGTTTGTTCTGACAGACTCGTTGAAGGTATTCAAGAGACCAACAACATACGTATTCCTCATCATCGATATGTGTCTCGGCGTACCTTTGCAATCGGTTTCGTTATTCTTGCCGCAGATCGTTCAAAGGCTAGTTGAAGATACAGTTACAATCAATCTATACACCGTTGCCCCTAATGTTACCGTAAGTACATGAGACCAATCCATGTCATCCTTATTCTAACCTAGTAGGGTGCGGTAATGTTACTCATCCTCGCCTTTGCATCTGATCGCTTGCGAATCCGATTCGTATTTGTGTGCATCGGTTTCGCGTTTACGTTTATCGGGTTCATCGTCTTCGCAGCGATCCAGGATGTTCATGCGCAGATTCGGGTCGCCTACTTCGCAACGTTTATGATGTGTTGGGGAACATCTGCGCCCTCGGTTCTGCTTAGCACCGTAAGTGGTTTATCTCTAGTCATATGCATTGAATACTTCAACCCCTTTGAGTTAAATGTTGGTATACTAAGAACATTCTTTTAGTGGTATAACAATAACGTAGCACATGAGGGTGAGCGTCTAGTCCTGACATCGGTTGGCGTTCCCGTGGGAAACCTCATGGGTCTAGTACCCAGCTATGTGTTCCAGCAGAAAGACGCGCCGAAGTACTTACCCGCCCTCATCACGACCGCATGCTTTGGTGCTACGGGATTTGTTGTGGCTGGAGCACTGGGCCTCTACATGCTGTGGGATAACAATCGTCGCAACCGCCAGCAAGGCGTGAAGCTTACAGCGAAGGATGTACCGACTTTGCAACTGCGAGACGGACCTCAAGTAGAAGCGTTTAGATGGTACTTGTAGATATACAAAACGAACTAAACGATAACTAAGTCATCTCAATAGGTATATTTCCATAATCAGAGGCTTAGGTATGCGTATTGTTCAATTAGTTGTCGATTTGTGGGCGCTATTTACCTGCCCAGTCTTCCCGTGTGGTATCATTGCCCCATTCCCTCTAGTCATATATCAAGTACCCATTACCATAAACGACGCCTTGAGCCCATATAAATGCAATTTCTATGCCTTGATCGGCTCGACCACCGTCTCTATCTCCAAGAAACCCACGCCCGAGTCGAAACGGCAGTGAGTAGGACTCTTAATGCCGTTCTGCTGGTATTCCATAATCTTTCTGTACTTTTCATCATCAAATTTCCATATCATTCGGTCATGACCATCTGTCGCAATATCCTTACTCTTGACAGAGAGCTTTTCTGCAAGGGGGTCGTTCTCGACTTGCGTGAAATATCGCCTGTTCCATGTTTGACCTGATTCCTTCTCCTGTCGACGTAACACGCGCTGGGCGTTCTCGATCTTGCTCTTTTCATGTCCGACGGCAAATATGTCATTCGCATTAATGGCATCAACCACATCCTTCCATGCTCGTCTAGATTCGAGCGGGTGCTGGGACTCGACTGGAGCAACTTGAAGTGGTGTCCTCCGCAGGGAAGCTAAGTCGATCGTTTCAAGCAGCTTCCCTTTGCCATTCTTAATGGTATATGAATCGCACCACCGACCTTCCAACACATATACCGGGTTGCTTTCATCGTTATCTCGGTATATAGTAGTGATGAAAGAATTGCTTTTGCCTTTCAGCCACCCTTTAGATGAGTAGTTGGTCCGGATCGTATAGCCCGAGGAGCTGTGTATATAGGATACGCCGCTGAGTTCAGGGGCAATCTGGAAGGTTACCATGCCCTCGACATGGACTTTTGGCATCGTGATCCAGTAATCTTCGTCGTACTTGTTGATATGCAAGACGCTGTACCCCTTTCGCTCGATATTTATGGTAGAAGAAAAGTAGGCCTTTGGAGCGACGTGGCCCTCAAGCTGATAACTTGTTAGCATAGATGGTATTGACAAAAAATCATTGAGCTCAAGAATTTCTTACCTGAACGCCATGTGCATCGTTCCAAATTTTGAAAGCCGTTGCAGGTGGATGGTGGCTGACTTGTTCGGTTATGAGATGCGTGGTGCCGGCATTATCCTGCCATTTCCCCAAGAATATTTCGCCCAGAAATGGGTTCAACGGCTTCAACTTCTTTCTCTTGCCATTTTCGTCCTTGGTTGCATGCTGATGTTTGAGGGTGCTTATGAACCATTGAGCCACTCGTAAGGCTCTCTTTTCAGCATCTTCTTCTCTTGCGGGCGCTACCAGAAGGCTCGGATGTTCAGCCCAGTAGGTGCTGTATTCGACAATGGATTGAGGAGCGAGTAAGAAAGGCGGCGCGGTTAATGATGTGAGGTCTCCTTTGAAAGTTGCTACCGACTTGAAGGACAAGTAAGTTATTTAGATGCGAGGTTTGCAATAGAATTGTCTTACCTTGATAAATTGAAACCAAGCAGATTTATGTTGCTGCTCGTCTTTTTTCTCGTCGCATTTAATAGGAGATAGGGTTAAAGACATATTGTAGTGTTTTCTCAAATTGGTCGCTCAATCTGTTGTTCTAGGGGATATGATTATCATGCATCAGCTATTATGAAAATAAAATAAAGACTAGAGAACGAGATGTCAAGATCAGATGGCACTTCAAGCCATTCATTTGTATATTATACAATACATGGGACGGGAGACCCCCACCGTTTTACTCCTATTGGCCTGATATTTCCGCTGAGACGGCTGCTGTACCAGAGCTATCATATGCAGAGCTTCTATCCATCACTCCATACAACCTATGTATTTGGGCCAGCCACATTTGTTTCTTGCATGACACATTGAGACGTCGTCTGCTTCATATGATAGAAGGGGGCATGTGAAGGTGGAGTGCAGTGGAGTTGGGGTAGACCCTTGATGATAGCTCTATTTATTCCCCCCTGAAAGTCTAGAATTTAGACCCTACTAAGAGACCGTAACATCGGGGATAACCCAGCGTTTGGGGCTTCGCCAGATTTGCCAATCAACATCTACAGTGAGTTGAAACGTCGGACCATACAGGGGTACGTAAAACAAATCGACAACGGGTGGTATCTCTATGCAGCTCTTTGAGTCTTGACCAAAATTCATCGTCTTCATTATCTAAGCGTGTCGTCTATAATAGAATAAACTAAGATCCAAAGCCGTGGTTAGTCCAACCATTCTTTGCCTGCGAAAACTTATATGCAAACTCGTATTCATCTCTATTTTGAAGTCGCTAATGCTAATATGCGCCGTTTTCCTGATCTACTATATGGCGAAATGTATATATTGAGTCCATGTAAAGGGCAACCTCACATACTCATATCGACATCATGATGATCTGTTCAGCGGCAGGTTAGTATTTCATACTTGTAGACCTGTGAGGAAATGTTGGATAACGAAAAGGAATTTACTTACGACATATTTTCATGCAGATGTCTTGGTTACTCCCCTCGTGCGGAAAGAAACTCAAACAGGTTTCATGACATGTTTGTTCGAAGACGTGTTGAATCCCATCGATAATTTCTGTTGAGTTGTAAGGATGGCCGGATTCTGTACGGACATCCATCTTGCTGTTGGCACCTGAAGGAAAGGTAGGATGTGCCGTGCTTATGGCAAGAAGGCTAAGAACAATACTGTAAGAAGCATGCATTGTTATTGAGATTATTGTTGGTATATCGTATTAGTATGTATGTACTATTGCTGATGAGCAAACAGTCCCTCGTGGGTGCATGTACCTATATATGCCATTTGAGCGACAAAGGTTTCTTCATCATTCTGGCATGTCCTGCGATATTTCTGCGCAAAATTATACCAGCTCAAAGAGGTCAAATCAATCATCGAGATGCCCTCGGGTTTGCTTTCGTTGAGGGGGGGTTAAATTTGAAAGCCTGTATATAGCGTTAACAAAGCAGATTTGGCTTAAAATAGCCATTTTCAAATAAAGCATTATCCAGAAGTCTTATAATAGAAGAAGAGAATTGACGCCTGTGCAGTAACAAAGCGGCTGACGGTATTTGGGTTGGGTTTCAAAGTCCTACAGTACCGACAATGTACATTCTTGACACTTGTTCATGACGCCTTGCGTACGAAGTAGGTATGATAATAGGTAGGTACCTAGGCTTTATAGAACAATTCGAACAATCCTAACAAAAGCTTCAGTAATAGGGTTGATTCCACGTACTACATAGTAGACTTATACGCCCTGACGTCACACCATTATAGCTTCGTCCTACAGCGCATACCACCCCACTGACCCCCTGACCCCCTGACCCCCTGCCCTCCAGAGGCACAGCTGGTGCTCCAGCGGAATGTACTTCGCTGTACGTGCCTACAACTCATCTACTGAATAATAGAGTTGCACCTCAGCTCAACATCCAACATCCAACATACAAAACACATAGAATCTGATAGCCTGGAATGGCTTCATTCTCTGCGGACGAACACAATGGGACAGACCCTATCAGAAGAGGCGAGGCCTCCCTCCAGAGAGGAGATCACGGCACATCTGGTAATAATTCCAACGCGCACCGCCACCGCACTGGTATCAGTAGAGTGCATGTAGATCAGAGCTAACCATATCGTGAGTTCTGTAGGCCGACAAGTTTGCCCGTAAATGCTTCGAACCCTTGGAACTCTACTCTTTCAAAGACAACTTCCGATCGCTCGCCGATCACGAGCGCGATGTGCGATACCTTAAGGAGGACACCATCGCCCGTTTTCTCGAGCTTCCCGACATCCTCGCCGCCTCGCCCATCATCTACAACATGCTGACCTACATCGGCGCGTTTCCTTTCCTGTCCGATGCCCCCGTCATACTTGGTTTTGAGCAGATGATCATGGTTGTGGCCATCATGACGGAGCGGTACAGCAAGATCCTCAACAAGGGCACCAGCAGCAGGAGGAAGCTACTGTTCAAAAGCTTGGCTGTGTACGATCGTAAGCTGTCTGAGATCGAGAAGCAGCAGACTGTTGCCGACACACCGGCGCCTAGTTCAAATAGACATGCACCCGGATTTGCTGTTGACGAGGCTGGCGATGAACCAGACGATGAGGGGGGAGACGATGACGAGCTTGTCTTGGCTGCATTAGACTCTCTCGACATCAACGATGCCTTCAAGACGGGCGATTCGCATGCTGCCACTACGCACGGCGCCATGATCCCCGCAGACAACTTTCGAAAGCTGATTATGCTACTACTTCTGATATCCCCGCTAGATGCTCAGGAGTCCCTTTCTAGTTATACAAATCGAGTTGCCGGCACCGAACTCGAGGGTCTGAGAGCGACAGCCGAGAACATCTTGTCCGCTTTCATCAACGCTGAGAAGTCCCCAGGCATCACCTACGCCCAATTTAATAATGTTATTCCATCTAATTTCCCATTCCTCTTTAACGGTTTTAATCCTTTATTTGAACATTTTCTTTTCTCCAAAAACCTTGACCTTTCTAAGCGCAAGGGCAGTGTGTCCAAGGCGGTAGCCCCGGTGGTTGCGTTGCCTCCACTACTGCAAGATAAAGGGCAAATCCTAACTATCAGTGTCCTATCTCAGCTGTCCTTCTTCATTCATGGGAATGAGCTTTTCCGGCGGTTGCGTTTGTTGTATTCAGGCGCGGAGGCTGGATTCTCGATGGGCAGCTTTGAGACAAAAGTATTCAACTGGCGTGCGCCTACGATCCTCCTCGTATCTGGCACAAGGCTTCCGGATATCCCAAATCGTGGCGGGTCAGAGGGCGTCTTTAGCGATTCACTGCCACCGAAAAGATTCCCGAGTGGAAGCCCGCCAGATCGTGATCGGTTAGTGTTTGGGGCGCTTGTCAGACAGCCATGGCGGCATACGAGCAGAGAGTGCTTCGGAGGCGAAGATATGGTGTTATTCCAGCTGTCTCCTACTCACGATGTCTTTCCCGCATCGGCGTTAAACCGCGACTATGTGGCTTTTGTGAAGCCGCCGACAGCCAATCCGGGGATTAATTTCGGCTGTCCGCATCCAAAAGTGACCCAGTCGCGCCACGACCCGCTGCGACATTTAGGGCCCGTATCCCTTGTCGTTGATTCAAGTTTCGAGTACGGTGTGTTCACACATGACTTCTCATCCCGGGGTGGCGCATTTTCTACGAGCACGTCCCGAAAGTACAACTTCCAAGAGCGCTTCCAAATCGACGAGATCGAAGTCTGGGGCTGTGGCGGAGACGAAGAGGCAAGGATACAGCGGGAGAGATGGGAATGGGAGGCCCGTGAGGCTGAGGCCAGAAGAAGAGTCAATTTGGGTACAGGCGATATAGCCGCGGATCGAGCGCTGCTTGAGATGGCAGGGTTGGTCGGTGCAAATAGGAGTGGAGGGTCAATGGCTTGATTCACTAATAAGCTTGCGCGGCGTTAGGTATGATGGCGTTGAAGTCATTGCATCATGAGCACTAAAGCTACGGCATGGGATGGATGTCATTTTTGTAATTGGGTATTGTGCTTAATACGAAAGCTCCGTCGGTGTTAAGTGGTGAGATTGGTTGTTTACTGGTAGATACGACGGCGTTGAATATGGGCTGTTTATAAAAACCCGTCTCACGAAATGATTTTGGACCCGTAATCCCAAATGTTCCCTTATTCCCTTCCAATCCGTTGGAACTTAGTTTGATACAAGAGTGTTTGTTGCTTTTAGACATATTGAGAGCCAATATTATGACATCCAAACCAAGTTTATTATTTCTTGGACACTTCCGCTTCAGGCGGCTTTTCCCCATCGGAACTTGCTGGACTTGAGTTTTCACTCTTCTTCGTCCCGAACCAACCTCCAGCATTTGACAGAGCACCCAACACACTCGACCCCTCCTTCTTCTCCTGCGGCGGCACCTGACCATCAGCATCGAGGTTCGTTTCGGCCTTCAGCAGCGAATCTTCGTTCTCGGCTCTCTCCTTCTCCTCGGCGCGTCTCTGCTGAACACGCTCCTGTCTCCTCTTTATGGCAGCCTTCAACTGCTTCTCCTCGTCGTCTCTGACCTCTAGCTCCTTCAGCCACTTCTGGTGCCGCTCCTCGGCGCGCTGCTGGGCCTCCAGCTTGATGAGCTCCTTCCGCTTCTCCCGGTCCGCTCCGTAGTATGCGCCACCGGCCACCATGGCCATGACGGTGAAGGCCTGTGCGCCAATTCGCGCTCGGAACATTCGTTGCACCTGGGCGTGGTCCCCGCGGCGCGTGGCGCGCCAGGCATTGTACAGGGCGAAGCAGGTAAGGAGTGTGCCGAGGGGAATGAGGGGCTCCTCTCGTATCTTGCGGCCGATCTTTTGCGATCCAGTTTCATTGTACTCTCTAAATAGAAAGGCTATGAGCGACCTGATTCACGTCCACTAGAGCTGGCGTCCATGACATGTGGCAAATTACGAAAGGGAACATTACCTGTCGTCGTCAAAAGACGAGGGCATAGATCTGTCTGCCATATTGAATAGGTATATAAAAGTCTAGGTACTTGGTACCTATGCAATCTTCTTGATCCCTCCTTTGACAAGTCCAGTGGATGCTATTACGAAGTGTTCATGTCGTTTCAACGCTCATATATTGGCGTTGGCATGAGCTGGAATGCGCAAGTTCGAGGTTAAAGGTTGAATAAAGTGTGGCATTAAACGGTTTAGCTGAACGTTACTATGCTAGGTACTTCGAAGGGACCAGACTGTTTGAACTAATGTTCTTAGCGCACCTCTTGCCGCTCGATAAGGCGATAAGAGTCACAAAGTAACCCCTCCATGAGTCCATGCCAATCCTGGAACCACTACAGGCTTAGCGACTCCACTGAAGCTACCAAGCAGCCAAGCTACGTCTTTTCTGCAGGGTATTTCAACGATTTGCCCCACCATTAAGTTCGAATTTTTGATGGTTTAACAGTCATCGATCTCTGTTCGAACATACCAAAACTATCGCAACTTAAAAGAAGCTTCAATTATTGGTGCTTCAATATGCCGGGAGCAACTTCTGTACCAATTGATACCGTGATGGCCAACGGATCCGGAAACGGTGCCAATGGCCATGTTCCGCGAACCCCTTCCTTATCAGGCCTATCTCTCACTGAGTACAGCGCAAACCCGTCGCCGCCATCGGAGCGAAAGCAAGACAAAATCAAGCAGATAGTACCGGAGGAATTTATCTTGCCTAACGGACATCCTGATGTTTGTTACCGTCTTCCAGGTGATTCTCAGGTCATCAATGGACTAACTGTTACCTCTTCGTTCCATAGTACCTCCGTCTTATCCTCACCTCGAGAGTGTACGAAGCTTGTAAAGAAACTTCCTTGACACCTGCTACGAACCTTTCGAACCGACTCGAATGCAATGTATTGCTTAAACGAGAGGACGAACAACCCGTCTTCAGCTTCAAGCTGCGCGGTGCTTACAACAAGATGGCGCATCTTGACCGAGGCCAGAGCTGGAAGGGTGTCGTCGCCTGCAGTGCTGGTAACCACGCCCAGGGAGTAGCATATTCCGCCAGACTTCTCAAGATACCCGCCACCATCGTTATGCCCTCGGGTACACCTAGCATCAAGCACAAAAATGTCTCGAGGCTAGGTGGTTGCGTGGTGCTTCACGGCCCCGATTTTGACGCCGCTAAGGAAGAATGTGCAAGACTAGAGCAACAACATGGCCTCATCAACATACCACCTTTCGATGACCCTTACGTCATCGCCGGCCAGGGAACTATAGGCATGGAGCTATTGCGCCAGACCAACATCCAAAAGCTCGAGGCCATCTTCTGCTGCGTGGGTGGAGGCGGGCTGATCGCAGGTATTGGTGTCTACGTCAAGCGTATTGCACCGCATGTCAAGATTATTGGAGTCGAAACCGAGGATGCCAATGCTATGGTTCAATCTCTACGACAAGGCAAGCGAGTTGTGCTCAAAGAGGTTGGCCTATTCGCGGACGGTGCAGCAGTCAAGACCGTTGGCGAAGAGACATTCCGCATCTGCCAAGAAGTAATTGACGAAGTGGTCGAGGTCAACACAGACGAGGCTTGTGCAGCTATCAAGGACGTGTTCGAAGACACCCGTTCTATAGTAGAGCCGGCCGGTGCCTTGGCTCTTGCTGGTTTGAAAAAATGGATTGTTAAAAACCCGTCAAGCGACCCAAACAGATCGGTTATCGCTATCACAAGTGGTGCAAACATGAATTTTGATAGGTTGCGCTTTGTGGCTGAGCGCGCGACTCTCGGCGAGGGTAAAGAGGCTCTCCTCCGCGTGAGCATCCCGGAGAGGCCAGGTGCCTTTGCTGAACTGGTCAATCATGTCATGCCGCATGCCGTGACCGAATTCTCCTATCGCTATGCAACTAGCGAGGTCGCCAATATACTGATTGGTATATCGTTGACCGGCGCGGCGTCGGAGCGGGTACGAGAACTCCAGGCGCTGATAGATCGAATCAACGATGATGGCATGATTGCTACAGACCTGTCAGGCGATGAGCTTGCCAAGTCGCATATCCGCTACCTGGTGGGTGGTAGGTCAGATGTGGCGGACGAGAGGTTATACACGTTCAACTTCCCGGAGCGTCCCGGAGCACTCGAGAAGTTCCTCAAGACGCTACGATTGAGGTACAACATCAGCCTGTTCCAGTATCGAAATGGTGGCAGTGACGTAGGGAAGATATTAACGGGTATTCAATGCCCGGAGGCAGAAGTGGATGACCTAGAGAAGTCGTTCAAGGAGATCGGATACCCATGGGAAGATTGCACGCAGAGTCCTGTGTTCAAGACATTCCTAAGAAGCTAGTGGTAAGTTGGTTGTTCGATGTCGTTTAGCACATGAGAGTCTAGTAAACTAGAAATGCATTGAGTTTAAGCATGGCATTTAAAGGGAGTTTGGTGGATTTCGATACGAGGCGCTGGATTTTAAAATAAAATACCTAAATGTATAGCATGAATAATGATGTTTGTGAAATAATAGAGAAGTTCGAGTTCCCAAATTCGAAGTTCACATGCAGCTCAGAAGATCGATGTAATGTGCCTCTGTGTGCATAACCTCAATAAATATAAAATCTTAAATATATGCATAAGGTTCCTTTGAGCCACCAATAGGAAACTTATCTTTGGACCCACACAATTCATAGCGGATTTTCCCTTCTGATCTTTGAATTTGTACATTTGTATCATCGCGACTTATCATCAGTCCAGATCCAATTATAGTGATATCGAGGGGCAGTTGTGAAGACAACTAATACCTTGATAAAAATGGCGGCCTCTTCTTTAATATCCTCCCTGAGGGCATTGTCCCTCCGCACGATACCGGTGGCCCGACGAGCTTTGCGCACGCAACAGTCCACCCGAAGCATCTCTCATACCATCCTTACCCCGAGCACGACAGCAAGGCCCGTGACGTTGAGGTCAAATGCGACGAGAGTAGTTCAGGCTGTTACGCACCAACAAACGAGGGGAATGAAGGTACACAGTTCGGTGAAGAAGCGGTGCGAACATTGCAAGGTCAGTTGGAACGGAACCGATTACTTTCTATCTAGACGAAGTGAAGGATGTTTGGAGGGGACACCATATGAGGGACATTGTGGATATTACGAAACGAACCACAGGCTTTTCGGGGGTTTACTAACAGGGTACTATTAGGTTGTGCGAAGAAAAGGTGGCAAGCGACATCGTGGCCATCTCTACATCGTCTGCAGTGCGAACCCTAGGCATAAGCAACGACAAGGATGATTAACTCGATATAACGAAAACTAAGCCAAAGTCGAATATCAGAAGGCAGAAAGATGGGGAGTTCTAGGTACTCGATCGGTCGCACGATACCCTACGATATGTACATTACGGTAGAAACGTTTGATGGACACAGTATCTCATGATATTTCTCGGTAAGGGGACTCGGGACTATTATCAGCTATGGTCTCCCAAGCTTTTATACTGGTCTCTCAGGAACTGGTTGGTCGCCATCATCGAGATCTAATAGTCTAAAGAGACAAGGTGGCTTGCTTCAGAAAATGTATACATCTTTTAGATCCCGCCAATATACCTCTCCATGCTCTCCCATTCCGTTTTGCCGGTAGACAAGAGATAGCGTATATGGGTTATATCTGTGACATTGCGATGCCGCTCGAACTCGGCGCGCGCAAAATTGCGCGTTTCAGCACGAGCCGTTGGATCACTAATGTGTCTCGTGCCGCGAACCACGGTACGGTAAAGTGATAGCGCTCGTGAGCGAAGTAAAAACTGTATAATTGTGTTGGTCAGTTCCTGTTATGTGTACCTCTGCAGGTTGCAGGTGGATGATTATAGATCGAAGACTCGGTAAACGACTAGGAAAAATGGACATACATGATCAAGGCTTAGGGCTGGACCTATCCGACCCTTTGGTGCACTGGTCGCATACCTTCGGATCGTAGCGATGGAGCACACATTTAATGTACCTTGGAGTAGGCGCATGAGGAATGTGGTGAAAAAGAAGTTATCAAGACATCGAAGAGAGTTATTGTAAAGAGTTGAACAACGAATTATCGAATTACAATTACGGACTTCCAATAATATGCAGTTAAACCACTTCGGCGCCGTCCATTGGATGCTGTTTAGCGGGGCTTTTGAATTAATGCTGGTCCGTTCAACATGAAGAATACCGATGTACCAATGTACCTATCAATACCGTTCCTCGTCAATGGCAGACCGATGTCATTTGTACCTACCAACATGTTCCAAATCTTGCACGTAAAATGTCATGCCAGATGAAGTGTATTATTCAGTTCCATCAACATTGCCAAAGCAAAATATGACGATGCAGACCATCAAGAAAAGCGTGAAGCGGCGGCGTGCTGCCACAAACCCCATCGAACGAGTAAATCGAAAAGATGACGAGACATTCATTAAGGAACATTTATGTCCAAGGTGATAATATATCAAAGGCAAATCATATAGTCATTTATTAATGTATTAAACAGCACTCCAACGTGGACTGAATGGACCAACCCGAAGACAAACGACAAATTCTCCTTCGGTCTCATTCAATCGGGGAATCTGAGTGCTGAGGACCTCGATGCCTGTTTCAAACTGGTCGAGGAGACTAGCCGTGCAGATTATGAAAATTCCTCGGCAGGATGGAAATCAAGCAAAAAGCTCGAGGAGATGAAGTCCCCAGAGCTGAGGTACATCATGGTGAAAGACGTTGCAGGAATCGTCCGCGGATTCACCTCTCTGATGCCCACGTACGAAGAAGGCGAACCGGTAGTCTACTGCTACGAAATTCATCTCAAGCCGGAGCTGCAAGGGTATGATCATAATCAAGTCAGCAATAATTTCCTCTTTACTTACATGTACCTATATCTGCAGGACCGGTCTAGGCAGAACGCTCATAGGCTTCCTCGAGAGCGTCGCCGCAAACACACCCCCTATAGAGAAAGTGATGCTCACGTGTTTTGTGAGTAATGAGCGAGGCCTAAGTTTTTATAAGAAGCTGGGGTTTGAGAAAGATGAGATTTCACCCGAGCCGAGAAAGCTTCGATTTGGCAAGGAGTTCATTCCTGATTATATGATCATGAGCAAGGTCGTTACGAAGCGTTAGTCTGGCGCAACGAGCATATTGAATTCCGACAGACTTCAGTTAAGCTCGGTCTCTGAGAAAGAGAAGAAAAAGCAAGGGATTGATTATCAGAATAATTAAAGTAAAACTTCCTATCAAACCGAGGTCTTTCTTAGTGCGTCTAACATACCTACCTAGGTACGTATTTCTTACTACCACATGCAATTCTCACTCTCAGAAATACTCCGAGTCCGAAACAAGCCATCATGTATGGTTATATCATAGTGTAATACAAATACGCCATTCAATATAAGAGACCATTTGCCAGACGCAACTAGTGAGTTTTATGCAGGTTAGTATATCACTTACGTAGTAGACGGCACTGAAGCACAGCGCGCTTAAAAAAGTTTGTCGGGACCCGTGAGAACATTAGCTGGATAAAAAAAAAAATTAAAAAATAACCATCGTCGCATCGTTTCTTCAATAGTAAGCTCCCCCGCTTTCTTCACATTTACATCATAGTGATCTGGTATATCAAGAGCCGCACTACGGTGAGGGGGCTGGGACGAACCAATAGCGATGCCAAGCTCGCCCGGAGCAATTCTTCGCAGCAACACGCTAGAGAACAGGGAATAGTTGTAGTCTAATGCCTGAAATGGTATCGTAGATGCTACCAATCAGGATTGGCCAGGCACACACCTGAACACTGCATGTGTAGTATACGAAGACGTACCCATCTGGCCCGTCTTGGGAGGAGAGGAGAGCAAGGATGGACCAGGTAACGAGAACATTCATCCCAGCCTTCTCGGTTACAGTGCTTACCTAGGTTCATGTTACCATCACACTAGACAGTACTTAGTCTAGACACATCTTCTAGCATATGTATTATCAAGTTGCAGTTTCGCAGCTATGAGGTCATCGTTCATCGTTCAAGCTTGCTGAGAAGAATCGAGATGGGGATGGCCAGTCCCTACTACTTGTATCCGGGCTTTTCACCCTCCTTCTCAACGATTCATGTCCTACTCTCTTTTCCTAGTTCCCGCACCTGTCAAACCCTATCTCACCTCGCGTGGCGACAGTTACAAAGCCATTGAGCGTTCAAGGAACCGCTAAGAACGGAATCGTATCCATCATGGCCCCTTTCTTGCCCACACTGGATTCCGATGGAGGAGGAGCCATCGGCCACGTCCTAGCCCGGGAGCTGAAGCACATCAACCCGACGAGGACTCTACCAGATGCCATCACCAAGGTGCTCGGCGCAAGACAGGCCACAACAACAGTCGTCCAGGAAGACAACGGGAACTCCAGCCATACGCTCTCCGGCGGCGCGATCGCCGGCATCGTCATCGGCTCCATCGCCGGTTTCCTGATCCTGCTCTGGATCATCCGATCGTGCATCAACTACCGCAACCCGGGCGCATGGGGCGACAGCTTCGAGCCGAACAACGAGAAGCCCCCCTCTACGCGCCACCACAGCACCACGCGGTATCCCAGAGAGACGCATGGTCACCGCCACCGGTCGCATTCGCACCACTCGCATCGCAGCCCACGACGCACTTCGGTCGTGAGCGTAACCAGACCCGTCTATGTCGAGCCTTCACGTTCGCGCGGCAGGAGTCCGCGTGCTCCGCCTGCGGCATACTATTCAGATGGAAGGAGATCAAGTGACACCCGGAGATATTCCCGAGGTTATTAAGCTAGGGAAAACTACAAAGGGGTAGCTCTATATAGGAACTTAGTAGAGAGAGGGTGACGACAACATACGATCTGACGCTTGACGAAAGAAGATGAATCGAGGTTAGAAAAAGCTTCAGGGTGATATGTGAGATATAGTCATCTTACAGAGAGGGAGATTTGCTTGTTACGTTACGATAATTGTATGAATCAAATGATAATGGATACCTACCTGTTTTATTGATGTATATAGGAATTGAATAATATCATAAGGCCAATTAATGCGTCCCGTCTTCATGTTATGAATATCTCTCCCAACCGGGTAATCATACAATATGATACAGAATTAAGCAAGAGCAAGCGCTCAAGACATGCCAGCTTCGTCTAGAGATGTCACTCTAGCTTTCAGATGCTGATACTCATCATCTTTCCATGAACTCAACGCTTCATACGGCGGCGTCCATCCGTCTGGACCGGCATATTTCACCGGTGTGAAGGTCTTGTACACCGAAACCTTCAATACAAACCTCTCTAGGCCACGGAACTGTCCTAGCAGATCACCCTTCAACCAAGTCCAAAACTTCTCGGGATCTTTGGGCTGGCTCCAAGTCAATGCGATCTCCACATCAAGTTGTTTCAAGCCCGGCAGTGAGTCTCGCACCAAGCGCATAGCCTCCTTAACCTCCTTCCTATCCGACGACGAATCTGGCGATATAACATGCGCAATATGCAAATATCGCACCCTGCTCAGTCCCTCTGGGCTCGCATTACGGCAGAAGTAACGCGAGATCTTGGCTCCGTAAAGGGAGATCGTGTTATTTGCATATAAGATGTCCAGCATCTCGCTATACACGACTCGACATGTGCGCATCAAATCTGTATGGAACACCCTGTTCTTGCGCTCTGCCCAACCTGGTGTCAAATGATGACTCTCACCGCAAATTAGAGTCGAGACAGCGGTGTGTAACACGCACCCATGGCTGGGCGGGAAAACCAACTGATCAAGCCCCGAGCCACCAAGCCCAGTGATAGTGCGCAGCGTCCGACTGGGTGCCTCGCCGTCGGACCGGATCCCCTGCGTTAGAGCCCAGCGTCGCGGCCGCGGACCCCAGAAGGAAGAGTAGGCACGGACTTGTGCGATTGCTCGGTCTTGCAGCACGAGGCGGTAGATCTGAAGCCTGATCTCCGGGGGCAGGTGTAGAAACGAGGTTTTCGAGCTTGTAGTAGGAGGTAGTAGGGAAGATTGTTCAGACAACGTTGGGCCTCCTGCTAGCGGCTTGGATTTCGGTAGCCGGCGGGTCTTGACACGGACATAGATGTAGGCGTCCCATGCAGCTCCGACGGTTGCTATGATGGCTTTGCTGGTGTACTTGACGCAGAGGTAGCATCCGCAGAGGGGCCATATGCAAAGCGCATGTGCGGCGAGGGAACCAGCTTTTCTTGTCATGGTTTTTTCCAGGGGAGGTTACTGGTAGAGAAAATTGGGAAGTTCTGCTGAAAGATTTTCACCAGTTCACCCAGTAAATTCTAGACTTGATATATAATTATTTTTATAGAGTTCTGCCCTACCCGCACTCCGAAGATCACAAAATTCGGGGGCTGTATCCGGCATGCTTGGCTGCCTAATGGGCGGGGGTTGCGGTATGAGGCCCTTGCTTTTGGGCTCCTACTCCATCGTGTGTAGGACTTCCAGGGGTTGTTGACGCTGGGGATTTGTTGTGTGAATGCAACAATCCGATGCAGGAACTGTTGGATTATTGGTTATTTGTGTAGGATGTATTGAAAGCTTACCTTACATACCTACCTCTTTCTTAAAAGTCATACCTATGCAAGACTTATATAGGTTAGGTAGTTTGTCAAAATCGTGTTGGCTTAGACGCCGGACTTGATAAGAACTTAGTATGTACTATGTAGCCAAGGTTGGAATAAGAGCTGAGCGCTATGCTTCGGCTACTTCTTCTAAGTTCTAAGCATTGACGATGCCACCTACCTGCGGACTCACTGGAGACTTCTAAGGTTTGTTGATTTTATGGGTTTTATCATTTATGGTTCTGTCTCAGGACTGCTAGCGGATCGTCGGTCATTCGCCGCAGGTGCCCCCGTTTTGATGTGATTTTGCACATGAACTCTCCGCACGAATTAGGTATTGCGACCCGTACAGAGTATCAATATTGAGCTGCAGGTGCCAATGACGTAAGGCGTTTAAATTGATCGACTGAAGAGGCGGAGAGCGCAGGGCAGCATAATAGAGCTAGGCAGGTATTACCTAATGCGACTACCTGGTACCTGGTAATTTAGTCTGTACGAAGGTCGCCGCCAAAAGTTTTAAGCATCCCTTGGACCCCCACACAGTTCGCGACAAGACCGGCAGCTAATAATTTACTGTATTATGTACCTGCTAAAGCGCCACGCCTGATAGTGGTCTTTGCGCTGAAACTTAGTGGACAAGTGCTATAACTCCGCTATATTATAGCGATATCTTGCTGGAATCGACAGCGCTAATCCACTAAAAGTATAGTGGTACAGTATAAAACAGCATTCCGTTCACACTGTATGGAGGTCCAAGAGATGCTTAAAACTTTTGGCGGCGACCTTCGTAGGCAATTCCCCAATCCCCAGGGACCAAACAATAAAATAGATCTTCTGCACGTGATGACGAGCTTCTTTCGCGTGCCGAGCCTCGAAACACGCTTCTTAGATTCACATTTGTTACCTATTCAGTACATTGTTCTCCACTCCCTCGGATATCTATCTACAACCACTTTAACTTCTTGACGCGGACTAGTCCACATCTGCAACCTGATGTCTAGTCGATATGTGGCTCTTAGAGAACGAAGGCGATGCCCTCGAGGGTAAGATACAAACCACTTTCCTGCGCTGCCCTCCCCTCGTTTGCTAACACTATCATTACTGTATAGGCAAGCAACTTTGGTTGCGACCAGGAAAGCGATATCTATTTGGTAGAACTGTTGCCGAACGTATGCTACCTCTCCTGACCCGCGATAGCCCGATTACTTGATGTCGCCTCAACTAACATAAGACCAGCCGGGCAGCTCGCCATCAAAGGAGAGGGAGCTGAGAGAGTGTCGCGAAAACATGTTACTATTCAGGTTGATGAAGTTAAGGAAGGAGATGGAGTATGGCCTTCTAGCAAACAGTTCAACCTACCGTTTCCAGATTGCCTAACGTTCGCATAGGAAAATGTGTTGAGTCGCTCTCGTGTTACCGTGAAAGACCTCGGTTCCAAAGGAGGGACTTGGGTGAATGACGACAAGATCAAGGGTGAAGCGCGCGTTCTTTCAAAAGATACCAACGTCATCCAGATGGGCTCGTTTGCCTCCAAATTCAAGTATGTATCCCTATCTCGCTGCAGCAATGAGTGGAATAGCTGATCATCTATACTACCCTAGGATCACCTGGAACCCCGTAGTATTAAGCTTCTCCTTCTCCGCCAAGGAGCTCCAAGCCGATCCCGTATCTCGACTCCGAGAAGATCTTGAGCAGCTCGACATCAAATTTCTTGCCGATTACGATCCATCCACCACTCACGTTGTGACGAGGAAAAGAAATGTCCCCAAGGCATTGCAAGCCCTCGTAAATGCCCGATACGTCGTTAGCCCCGAGTTCTATGGTACAATTATCACCGCAGCTACACCTGAAGAAGGTAGCGATGGAGTAGCCACGAGCGCGCTTGAGAGCGACTTCAAGGCAAATTGGCCAGATGAAATGCAATTCGTACCACCAGCAGGAGACGAACCGGTGCCAAGGCCAGTCGAGACTTTCTACCCTAACAAAGACCGTATCGATATGTTCCATGGTTATACTTTCATATTCTACAACAAGAAACAATATGACCATTTGCTGGGGCCTATAACGAGTGGTGGAGGTAAAGCCTCGCTATTCGAAGCGATCGAACGACAGACAGATCCTGACGAGTTTATTAGACATGCTAAAGGAATCGCGGGGGAGAAAGGTTTAGGAGAATTTGAAGATGGGAGTGAAGGCAAGGGTGTTGTTGTGGTTAGATGGATCCCAGACCCTCCTAGGCAATGGTTTGTCGACTTCCATGAAACGGTCTCGCAGATGCTTGATCAGCGATTCATCGAAACGAAAGAGATCCTTGATGTTATCCTAAATAACGACACTAGTCGTCTTCGACGGGCTCTTCAAATTGAAACATCATCACGCAGGTCACAACCTGAGCCTCAAACTTCGACAGGACCCGAAGCTATGGAGATAGATGGAAGTGAAGACCCAGGACCACAAAAGCCACCGCCTCGAAGACGAGAAAGAGGGCCTATTAAAAGTCGGTTTAAGGGTTTCGTTGTGGACCTCAGCGATGATGATGACCTACCAAAGGCTACCCCTCCTGCTACAGCGCCAGTGGAGGAAAATGAAGAATCACAGGGTCTTTTCGTGTCTCAACCTGCTCCACCAGAGGAGCCAGAGGAAGTTGCTCCACCTGCCCGACAATCACAACGAAAACGCCGAGCGCCACCGCCTGAATCTCATGGGACAATTGACGATTTTGCGCCTACAGCCGCGCAAATAAAACGTCGCCGTATTGCTGCAGGAGAGGACCCTGTCCCTCGAGCGTCAACACCTGTAGAGTCTTTTACAAAGGAACCCCAGAAGCCCAAGACCAAGTCTCCGACAGTCAAAAAGGAGATCGACATTCTCGACCTAGCACGACAACGCCGAGAGGAGGTTGAAGCTCGGGCAAAAGCCGAGAGAGAAGAACTTGCTACTGCGCCAGAAGATCTTGATTTGGCAGAGATTCGTCGCTTACACATTGAGGAGCCGATGGAGATACGCCAAGTATCATCATTAGTGCGTACTCGGGAGCAAGATATAGCAGACGGGCGCTGGGATCCTACCTGGAGTGGACGGAAGAACTTCAAGAAGTTCCGGGAGCGAGATGGACCACAAAGACGACCACCCCAAAGAATCATAGTGTCCCTCGAAGAAGTGAAGACAAAAGGCTTCGGCATTGGTGATGACTATTGGCTTGAAGACGAAAGCCAGCAACGACGGAAGAAGAAGGGAAGCCAAACACAGAGCCAGGGTCAGGGCGCCCCTGAGAAAGAGGATAGACGGAAAACCAAAGAACGTGAAACAGAATCCGATAAACAGAAGAGGAAGATGATAGAAAAGGTTCTTGCCCCAGTTGACAGCAGCGACGATGGAGACCAAAACATGGATGATGAAGAGGAAGAGGAAGATGTAGTCGAGGCCCCGCCACCAAAGACACGTACTACCAGGGCGTCGCAACAAACTTCTCAGTCACAAACACCTCGGACAACATCGAGAAACACAACACAGAAGACACAGTCGTCAAGGGCAAGCAAACGGTCTGCTCCGCCACCTGCTAAAGAGCAACCAGCAAAGAGAGCTCGGATTGGGTTTGTTGCTGATAGTGATGACGAGAGTGACGATGGACTACGGTTTAGATTTGGGAAGAGATGAAGGGATACTTAATGTCTGATATGTACTATAGTTCTGTCGAACGCTGGGGTTTCCGTCGACGGGGTATCTCGTTTCTATATCTACATAGGTAGCTTCCGCCTAACCTTTGCTATGAAATGTGACCATAGCAAAAAAAGAAGAATGAAGCTACCTGACTTTCTATGATCTAGCCGTTGCCCAATCGCTTGCTTACCATTCTAACGAATAACTAATCAACGTTATGCTATGCCATGCTATGCCGTTGCCGTGATCTATATCCTCTAAACCGTATCCTAGTTGTTACAAGCCAATAGATATACATCTCAAGCCCTAGATTTTCAGCTTATTAGACCGGATTTGCATCTCAGTCCATAGCATCCATGTCCCCACTACTCTTCGCCTCGTGCTCCTCCACAAACAACCCGATCATACAGCTCGAAAGCATGGTCTCATAATTGACCCAGGGATGTATCTCACCGAACAGCTTCGACCCATCCCGCCCCGCGCAACGCAATAGCTCGGGTTCTCCTCCGGGATGAAACGGCAGATACGGCGTGATGTTGTATACGCGCCCGCCCAGCACGGTCCACGCATCCTTTCCCTTGCGCCCAGTCTGCCGCTTAAGCACACTCGGCGTCACGCGCAGGTACGGCGCGCCCGGTCCTAGGTTCCGCAGGTCAGATGCCGGGCTGTTCGCCAGGCGTGCCCAGTCCAGTGGCGAGCGGCCTGGTTCGAGTGTGACTTTGCGCGAGGGCTTTGCTGGCTTGCTGGAGTGCGTGGGCGGGGGCGCGAGCGTGGACGTACCGGGTTGACGGTCATATTGGTGCTGTCGGTTTGGTAGGGGGCCTCGTGCGGGTACACCTAGAAGCGAGGGGCCCGTCCTGTTGCTGTTGTTTATGCCGTTCAAGGTGGGTGGGCGAGGTGGAGGGGCCATGGAAGAGGCCTTTGTGGGTGCTGAAAAGGTCGGCGCTGATGCTGATGCTGATGCTGACACTGATAGTTGAGGAGGGGGAGACGGCGCGGAGAGTGTAGGGAGAGCGGAGGGCGAGGTATTGGCTTCGGTTGTGCGCGCGACGGCTGCGGCGGACGCGGGAGGGTCGGCGGAGAGCGAAAATGAAGGTATGCTGTCGCCGTTGAGCTGTATTGAAGCACTCGCCTTAGGCGTGGTAGGCGAAGAGTCGGCTTGCGATTCGGATGCGCTCGCTGTCTCTGCGTTGATACGCGGGAGTGGCGGAGGCGCCATTGTCCGATCGGATTCTACTTGAAGGATTGGTACAGAAGCTTGTAGCGATGGTGTCCTTTCACTCCTCTCTGTTGCAGCCGGCTGGTCGTTCTCCTTCGTTCTTATCTCCGGCGGGGAGGGACGTTGAGTCGTTGGTGGTTGTTGAATCCGAGGGTCACCGCGCCATATCGCCAGGAAGGTTTGTATAAGAGACGGCCGCCACACAGCGACGTAGACTACCGAAGCCAAAACCAACGATAAGCCCACGATCGCCATGGCTTCGAGTAAGCCTGATGAAGGCGGTTGGTCTGAACCGCTGCGGATAGACTTTTAGCAAAGACCAATATATCAGACTATACTTTCGCCAGATCAGAACGATTGGATGATTTGTGCTTATTCCCTCTAAACGAATAGAAATTCGATAATACTAAAATTTATCTAGCTCGTGGTTTAGGTATCGAAAGTTTCTATTCCGTAGATGTCGTGCAGGATGGTCCCTGTCCCGGTCCCGGCCGTTCAGCTCAGTCGATCAAACCAGCTTTATTAGGTGGCAGGGTGGTAGGGATGGATGAAAATTAGGAAAGTTTGGTGGTGCAATAGAAGGGACCCGACGGGAGCAACCCGCCTGTTTGCACCACTATAATTACAGGGTACAACGGTGGATAAATTTAGAGACTTTAGTGGTGGAACACCCCATTACGCCCCCTATTAGGACCCTAAATTGCGGGGGAGCGGTGAGGTGCTTGTGGCACCTTAAGCCGCAAACGGGTGTAAGGTAAAGCAGTTTGGTCCAATAATGCATGAATAAATAATCTCGAGTAAGGAAAAAGGGGGGTAAAACGTACCTAAGATCCAGGCATGCAAATGCCAATGCCCAGCTTCAGACACGAGAAACACATGGATTTTCCCACGTATGTTTCGGGACGTCATCAATTTTCGGGGCATTTATTTTGTTTACTTTCTTGGGGACCTATTTTTTTCTCATTTTGTCTGGTTGAATTCTTATTTTCTTCCTACTCAATTATTTCTCTCATTTTTGCTTCGATGACCTTTTCCTCTAATTGCTCCTTAATTGTACGAGTTAAGTTGAGCTAAGTTGAGCTTGATTATCCGATACATGTACCTATGCTCGCATACCTACATCTGCATGTGTCAGGCTATGTAGCATAGATCCGCAATTGAAGTAGCGGTATCGGTTTATTGCTATATCTTTTACATCTACCTATCAATTGACGACAGGAAAAAGGAAAAAGAGGAAAGAGTTTAAATGGTCTCGGTCGCTACTTTGTCGGTTCGGTTTAAGATTCCTACTACCTGAAGCTTGTGCAAGTGCAAGTACAAGTGCAAGTACAAGTGCAAGTACAAGTGCAAGTGGGGAACTTGGTAGGCTGTCAGTCGCACACCTTCCGGGATCGATTGGAAAGGCTAATATCGAATAATTACTATATTAGACCAATTATTAGAATAATTAACCATGCACAACGCGACTTTCCTCCCTCACACACCAACTGCGCAACAACCCTCAACAGCACGCGCCTCCAACAACTTGTCGGCGAAGACGGGACTGAAGCGACTACGATCTTCCGAATCCTTAGCGGTGCCAATTAGGAATAAACCACCTGGAACAACAATATTGGGCACCAGTACTAGTCCGGGTAGTGCCATAAGCACCAGTCGAAGCACGAACACTCGGACAGGGGCACACCCAAGGCCGACAATAATATCCACCACCACCACTATCGCCAAGACTAGCAAAGCAACAGCCGCCTCGTCTTCCGCGTCTTCAAGATTCCCCTTTAGGAGACAAGACCAAAATGCTGGTCCTCCCACAAGACCGACAGTGAAGGAGCCAGGAACAGGAAACATGTCATTTGACTCATCGTCACCTCCACCCACAAATTCGAACACTACTCGACCGCAGATGCCGTCGCTAAGTGCCGCCGCCGCGAGGGCCATCAATAGGGCCCCCTTAACACCTAAGATTGCTGTGAAGACAACGCATCAGCCTCCCTCCCTAGCAACGGCTACAACGCCCTCGAATCGACGCCAACAAACCCCTACCATAGCCACTTTTAGTCGAGAGACTCTGTCTAGTCGCTCAGCAAACATAGAGGAGCCCTCACCACTCGCGCCGCATCTGAGCAGTAATATCACTCCTCGTTCCGGCTCGAGACAGACCCGTGTCGACAGTGCCAACAGCACACCAAGTGGCACGCCGAATCCCGAACGTTCAGAAGGTTGGGATTCCAGATCCAGTTTTGGTCTACCAAGCCCCAGGTTCGAAGGAGACGCAATGAGAAGGTCAGGTATTTCCTTCAGCTCCATATCTCCGGATGCTGGTAGCCATGGAAGACACGATACTTCTCAAAGTTCCGAGTCCAAATTTTTTCACGCGAGCGATGCGAAGCCTTCTAGACCCACGTCTTCGTCTAAGACCACACAGGCGAAAGGACCGACTTTTTTCTATGCGAATGGAAATACGATAGAGAATAGGCCTCCTCAATCGTCCACGTTTACGCCAGTCCTAGGTCACTCACAGGATATTCTTTCTAACAAGTTTACGTATGCCAATGGAACCCAACCTCAACGACCCAGCCCGACGCCTCCGATATCCCGTAGTTCAGGTTCGACGCCTTCAATGGGTCCCAAAGCGCCCACCACTCGACCAGCAACGAACCCCCCGATGGCGTCCAGGACCAACAATGCACCAGGTTCCGGTCGTTCACAGGCCTTGTCTACTCCTCAGCTAGGGCCTTCCCCTGGACTTCGTCGGTCTAGTACTGGTGTATCACGACCTAGCCATTCCCGCCAAGGAAGTTTGATCAAAGAATCCCACGTCCCCAGCGCTTTGAAATTGAGGAGCGCGCAAGCATCACCAGAACCCGCTTCGCCGATGGCCGTTCCTACTACCCCCGCAGCGCCTCCTTTGACATTGGCTTCCATAATACAGGCGGCCGAGGATTTCGCAGAAAGCGAAGAACTCGCATCCGAAGAACTCGCATCTCCAGACGAAGCTAAATCAGGCGTACAGAGTCCTACAAAATCTGTGAATTCCACGGAACCAGTCAATGAATTGGTAGCCAATGCAAGGCGTGAGCGCAAAGTTCAAGATTTACAGATCACTAATGCGTCTTTGGAGGCCATAAACCGAACACTTGAGCGGCAGCTACGGAAGCAAACTACGGAATTGAGACGATACAAGCGTCTATCGCGGTCTGGTCGGTTTTCTACAGCATCTACAGTGGTCGAAGGAGTGCCGTCTGAAGCTCCCTCGGAAGAAGGGCCAGGTACTGAGGCACTTTCCGATCTTAGCGAAGAGTCGGCAGCAGAAGAGGAGGAAGCGGAAGAGGACTCTCTTTCAGAGAGTGATTCCACATCCGGCCCTCTTAGCCCTACTATCGTCGCAGAGCAAGATGCAAAACACCGGAAACGAGACGAGGAACGACTCCAGGTTGATCTGTCGAAGCATCAACAGGTACTCATCGACTCACAGAAGATCAACCAAAGCATCAGGAGATGTCTGGACTGGACCGAGGTTCTTATTAGCGAAGGCAAAAAAGCACTGGAGTATCAGGTTAGGATTAGCGATGTGCAGGTAGGCGGGAGGGTGTTGGATCCTCTGGACCTTGAAGACGAACGGCCGTCGACTGCAGATGATTCCCCGGACAATACTATTATGATCGATGAGAAGTTTTCAGAAGGCCCTACGACTTTGGCCACCTGGAGTTATGAGCGACAAGACCGGGATAGCGGCATAGAACTCCCTGTGGATGGAGACTAATATCGGGAATTATAAACATCCTGTCATAAAGCATTTGGATTCTACACGACACTTCACTTCTTATATCATTTGGATACGATTCATTACAGCATATAAAATCAATTGCGGTGGCTTTGGAGTTACATCATCGTATTAGGCGAATACATCGCTCAATTTCTACCATCACCTTGGAACCTCTTTTCTTTGTGTTTCTTGTATTATCAACCGATACCCTCAAACCTACCCCGGACAAAGCGTAAGGTCGGAAAAGGCCCCATCTCCACACCACTTGACAGGAACCAGATTTTCCTTTTTTTTATTCTCTTCGAACCTCAATGATACCCCCCAAGCGATAATGAGTCAGGAAGCCATAAAGAGTACATACATACACATATATGCAACCCAGCATAAAAGAGGGTAGACAAACACCTAAAGAAGGTGAACGCGAGTTCTTAGAAAGGAGCTGGTTTTTTTGGAGATGTACATAGATATGTCAACCTCAAGGAGGCAGGAAGGTGTCCGCTTTCGGGACGTATGGCCAAAGAGGATACCTACCTGATCTCCAGTACTCTAGTTGGCGAGTTGGCAATATAATAGTCTAGCATGGGACTTAACCTACGTTGCAGATAATGCTTCATTTATAAACGCAAGATATTAAGAATTACTCTATTGGGGTATTCCAATCTACTCGATTCATCAGTTTAGCCTCACTCGCATTCAAATTTGCTCATCATGTTATTCATAATATATCGAGAAAGGGGCTAAGTATTTGATACCAGATGATTTAGGTGATAGATCTCCGAGTACCAGATTTGGATTTCAGGTCAAAGAATAGGATAGAAATAGAGAGCGAAAAGGTCGCTGAATACGGCGTCGTCTATAAGCATGAATAGGGGATGGCTTATGTAGATGTCAGTATTCAAATCTCCAACTTTAATTCTCGGGTACAGTCTTTTTAAATGATTTTAACATTTCACATGAAACCTACGAGCGAGTCATGTACGAAGGGGCAATTTAATTTCATTATGAGTAGAGAAGTAGGCATTCGTAATATTAGGAGGGAGAGTTCTTCTCTATCATCTCATCTCTCGTCGTCGTCAATGTAAGCCCCCCCTTGCAGACCAATCTATAAACCTGAAAAAAAGAGTCACTATGACCTGCTCACCCTTTGAAGTATTGTGACACACTTCCTCGCCTCCTCGACTCCTTGTTTGTCTTTTTTTCTTTCAAAAATATAGCTTCATTAAACGCAGTATGGCTATTCTATGCCATGAAGAATCCAGAGGGGTTGTTTTTTTCTTGATGTTTTCTTGATGATTTTTTTTTCTTTCATCCGATATGGACTGTTCCAACTTCTCCCGGTGTCCGGCAGGTCTTGTGTGAAATAACCACACCCACCTTTCACTACTACTAGGATAGAGAGCAGACAGTCCTAAATAAGATGGAACCACTATGACTTCTCGTCATGGTCATCGACCGGTGAACTGCTTGCCTCGGCCGTACCGGCTCCTCTCTTGTGGGAATCCTTGTCCTTGTCCTTTCCCTTCTTCTTAGATTCCTTCTCTTTCTTCATGGCTGCCTCCGCGACCAACTGCTCGAAAGCCATATAGTCGCCTTCTTCCTCTGGTGTTCTTTGGGCCTGATAAATTGTCAGTAAAAAGTTTTGTAAAATCTGCTTGTCATGTCAAATAGGCTTACCTTCTGGAAGATCTCTGCAATGATAACCAGAGCCTCGGCGCGTTCTATGCGCTTCGAAAGAGGCACTTTCTTGTCATGAAGCACCTTGTCGCAGACCTCGCGCAGCACGCTCTGGATCTCAAACTTGCTTCCTCGCCACGCGGCCGTAAGAATCTTGCCGGTCACCCTGCGCTCATACTCGCTCTTCTTCTCGTCAGTCCAATCTTCGCCGCCAGCTTGCTCCATACGCGCCATTTCCTCCATGGTCTGCTGCGCATCGATGGCCGATGATATGGTGTTCCATGTATCCTTGACGAGAGTGGTCTTGTCCTTCACGCGGCTGAAAAAGCCGCCAATACCGAGGAATTTCTGTGACTTCAGGAGTGCCGTGGCTTTGGAGTAGTACACGGCCCCAATAGCATGTAGAATGTCTAATCCAAAACTCTCCATCTTCAGATTTTCGACCTCAAGTCGGGTCTTCTCTTGGAATGATTTGGTAACATCGGCGCCCTTGTCTGTCTCGGTCAAGACTGATATACGGTCGATGAGCTTTCGAGCAAGCGTATCAACACGCTCTTGTCGGATTTTAGCACGTTCCTTCTCGTAGGCTTCCAACTGGTCGCGTTGCTCCTTGGTCAAGCCACTCTTCTTCTTTTCCTTCTTGCGCAATTCCTTCTCCTCTTCAGTTTGTCCTACTAGATGCTGTTCTTCCGAGGGGCGATCCATGAGGGCGGGTCGGATAGGGATGGCGTGTCTCGAGTTTGTCGAAGTGGCAGAAGCGCTAGGAGACGGGGAAGCGCCGCGCGGGGGCAGATGTGGCTTCTCGGACGAGGAATCGTGGGACGGAGCGGGCTTTTCCTCAGTGGTCGGCTTCTCTGCTTCGTCTTCGACAACGACGTTGGGAGGCGGGGCATTAGCGGTGGCAGCTGTCTTCGCGCTCTCTTTCATGGCTTCTTCGGTGCCTGGGAATTCTGCTTCCTCCAATTCTTCTCCGGCCATCGTGATATCCATAGTAGTGGTAAGATCCTTCATGAGACTGATTTCGCCAATCCAGTCGACGAAGGCATCACCGCCAAATATGCTACTGAAGAACTCGGCGGGGTCGACGAACCCCTCGGAGGGTTTAGCGCTATCCTTGCCATATTTGTCGTATGCTTTTCTCAGATCGTCATCAGACAGCACTTGGTAAGCCTCGCCGATGGCTTGGAACTTTTCGTGGGCGGTCGGGTCATTTGGGTTCTTGTCTAAAAACCGTTTGTTAGGCTAACACATGTCTGGTACACTGTTTGAGGTGGGATGCGCAAACCTGGATGATGAACGATGGCGAGCTTGCGATAGGCTTTTTTTATCTCAAGCCCGGTCGCTGTAGGCTTGACGCCTAATATGTCGTAGTATGCAGTGTCGACTACCATGCTTTCTTTCTTTCTCTTCCCAGTGGGAAGCAGGAGAACGGTAAGGTTGTATTATCGGCTTTTACCAGGCTGTGGATTGTCGCCTTATTAACAAAGGTAGATGGACTCGAATGCGAAAGTCGCACGCTAAGAAGTTTAGCAGAAAGACGAATCTTAGGATGTGACGAGAGAGAGGTGACTTGAAGAATGTTATTGTTAGTCCGAGGAGACGCGACGAGTACGAGTATGTAGGTACCTAAAGTGGTGGAAAAGGGAAAAAAAAAAGCTATGACGATTGTCAGCCTACCGTTTATTAGGTAGGTGGATAGGGTCTTGAACGTTTAGATCAACCCCACGGATAAGTGGCACAGCATTTCAGTACCAAATGCTTAGGAAGTACCTTCCCTGCGTAATTCTTCGTGGGTGGTACTTCCAAAATCACATGTAGGCCCACGTACCTCAGGCTGTTATTCTTCAGCCACTGTAATTACGTCGTCGCCTCCTGGTGTTACATAGTAGCTTCTATCTTTTGTATACATAATCTGTCAAGACACATAGAGACATTCACATCATATTGAGAAACAGGTTATTATATGAAATATTTAAGAAGTAGAGCAAATGACAATTTTATTTTTGACATTAATCTTCACCGTAATTCGTGTAAAGAAACCAAAAGAAGCTAGCTACAGTACCTACCCCGATATAAATCAGAATGGCGGGGTTGTTGTCATGTATGCCCCGCCATCGAATACATAAGGTTATTAAGTAGTTCTCTATCATGGGACTATAAAGTTGATCAAACATGATTTTAAGACTCCACGAGTTTAATAATAACAATAAAACCCAACTCCGTTCCCCTCTTAGTTACTCGGAGGAAAATAATTAAAATATACGACGTATTCCACGCAAACTGAATTGGTTTTAGTAGCGGTCAAGATCCCGTTCAAGCCTATTCAACCCCTGCATCCCTCATCCTCTCAAAGCAACGCCTATAAGCCTCATGGACCTCAGGTACTGAGTATTTATACTCCTTGAGTTTTCTTTCCAGCTTCGTCGTGTCTAGCAAGCAGTTGCTGCGACCAGCTTTGAGCACCTTCGCCTGCTCCTCTAAGCTGAAGTTCTTCCACGTGAAGTTTGGCCGAACGATCTCCTTGAAGAGCGTCAGCACCTCGTTGTGGCTTATTGCTCCCGGATTGGTGAAGTTATAGACTCCGGTATCATGATGCTCTGCCATCAAAATGGAGGCCGGCAGAAGATCAGTTAAGATCGTGTTACTGTTTGGTATGTCTACCACCCGTTCATACTTGCTAATCTTGGTGACAAAGTTCCGCGGGTGCAGATCGTCTGACACCGGCATACGCAAGCGGAGGATCAAGCAGTTGGAATAGTATTTTATGATCTGAACCATCATTAGTAAATCAATCGACTTATCATTAGCCACGCAAGGACAATGTCTTACCTCTTCAACGTGCGCTTTAGTTTCAGAATAGAAACTTCCATCAAAGTTTGCAGGATCCGTTTCCTTATACCCAGGACCACCTATCGGGTGTGCATCGTCGTAGTGATAGATACAGCCGGTGGCAAAGACGGTGCAGTGAATACCAGCAAGGTAACAACAGTCGGTCAAGTTCAAAGTCCCGATGACATTAGATCGTACGGTATCTTCCTTATGGTCTTCACACCAATCGACATTGGGACGACCAGTGCGTCCAGCGCAGTTCAATACGTGGGTGGGCTTGATTTTGTTCAGCTCCTCCTGAACGGCCTCCCGATCTTCCATGTGGACGGTTGTTGTAAATACTTCTTTGCCTTGATTCTTCAGCATTGTTTCAAGGTGGCCAGAAATCCAGCCTCTGCCACCCCATATGAGGAATCTAGCCGTCTTAGAATCATGAACTGCCATGATGGATGATTTTTGGTGTAGATGTATGTATATCGTTACGGGGGGACACGCGTACAAGCCTCAAGGGGACAGGTAGCTTGAAAAGAGGGAAGAAGTGGGACAACAATGTATTTAAAACGAAAGCAACATCGGGGTTCCAGTTGAAAAGTCAAAGTAAAGGAACGGATGGGATATTAAATCAACCATGGGTATGAGTTTAAGAGTTTCAGTATAAGGTGATAGGAGTTCCAGGTTATTAGGTTATAAGTCAAGATCAATCGGTAGAACACGTTAGTTGCTTTGAATTAGGGGTGTAACTGGGCCCCTCCAGCGCTCGTTACAAGAGGGGCAAAATTGTCTTGGTGGTGAGGTACAGTCCGGATGATCGGCAATATTCAAGCACCTGAGAATACCCATTTGTATTTGAATAAGATCACACCGACAAGTTTACATTTTGGTTTGGTTAGACAGGCCAAGTATGTTCTACCACAAATACAATAAGGAGTGAGGTTGTTTGGTTATGAAAACACAACTCCTTACCCGGCGCTAATGTTCGTCTAGCACCACTCGAGACAATCAATCATATCGTTGTTCGTTACCTATTTTTGATTTGCAAGCTCATTATCTTCTACCACGCGTATCATCATAAAAGAGGAGGGAAGTTTTTTTTTTTTTTTTTTTTTTTTAAAAAGTTTCCTGTCAAACGACACATTGCATCACAAGCCCGAGCCTACCCATCCAAATAAAATCAGCCATACGCGTACGAGCGATCGAAGACACTCAAGTGAATATGGATCCACAAACACGATAGCATAGGCTAACCGCCATCGTCAATTGCCTCTCAGTTTAACCATATCGCATACAATCAACTCCATCAATAACCTCTTTCCTTCGTGCCAAGTTTGACCTTGCACTGGTTGCTGGCCGGCTGAACTGAAAAGACTCGAAAGATTTGGTAAGAATGAATACAGACTATGATTCATGGTTGTTAAGCAAGCGTAGTACTGGAGTACATGGACTGACGGAATGAAAGCGCCGTGAACACCATATTGGGTTCAGGATTTTTTTTGGAAGTGGTGTTCCTCGAGCTTCGACGTTTTCCTATCACGAAAATGTGAGTCATCTCCCAACTTACGGTGCTCAGTTCGTAATATATATGGTGATGATTACCTGCTGTAGTCTCTTTCGGGATTGCTGCTAGGACGTCCTCTAGGGTCTTTGTTGATGTGTATGCAGGACTTCTCGAAGGAGGCTTTGAGGGAGGTTCCACCTCTGCATGGTTTGCCTTTGACTTCGTATCCTTCAGTTTTGCCTCCAATGCTTTCTTCAGTTGGATAGCTTCATATGCAGAGGCGGCCAGCACACCTGCATGTATTTCGAGGTCGCCGTTATTATCTGCTACAGCAAACAAGTACTCCTTTATGTCAGAGTAATCCGCCTGGCGAATGCTGTGTCCTATCATGGCCATTCTCTCGATCTCAGCCACGCGATCTTTCTCAATGTCGTGGAACCTAGCAATTCGATAAAACCAATACCGAACAGCTTGTGATCCGGAATCCTCTGAAGGCACAGTATCGACAATTGGTTGAAAGGCTTCTCTCCAATTAACCAACTCCCTTTTGACACCCTTCTGGCGTTTCACGGCTGGGCTCTCCTCATCGGCTCGGGGTCTCTTGGTACCAATGCTCTCCGTAGCTCCCTTATTGGCACTTTCATCATGCTTAGCATATTCGACACGTTCGTTGGTTACTGACTTGTCCGTCTTTCGGGATGGAGTATTGACAGATAGTCCGAAAGTAAGCGAAGGCCGACTCTAGCTCGACTTCGCTGGTGTAACATTTTTGGGAGTAATGGGACCATGCCTCTCGGACTTTTGGTTTGGGTGTCCCGGTGCCATGATGGACACGAAAATATGTTTAATGAATTTGATGAGTGGCGATGAATAATGTAGTAGCTAGAATGATGAATGGTGATGATGTTGGTTTGCCAAATTTAAAACTTGGATTTAGTATGTGTGTAGATGTAAGTTGGGAGAAATTCAATGCCTCGATTCATTTCAAGTAGAAAAATAGGGACGGAAGCATGAATTGCGTAGCACCTGCAAACTAAAATATGTGCTACTACATAGTATCTTACAGCGTACCTGCAGTTAAATGCAATTGCGAGGAAAGTTACTTGCTTAACCTTACCTACATGTCTGCATGTGCACCCACCTCGCCATCCATGTTATCCTAGGTGTTTGTATGGCTGCTTACATTTATACTTACACCAGTGGCTTCCTCTTACGCAGACAGGCAGAATGCTGTGCTACACTACAAACAACTTTGGGTCCCCCGCAGTGGGGTCAGTCATTCAAGTCAAACACCATTCGACCAATGAAAATTCTAGTGACGCCAGCCTGGCATAGGGGCTACATGGTTGATCCCCGGACTAAACCATGTCGAGCACCGATTGGCTGGTATGTCCCATTGAGATTGGATGTGGGGAGTTTTCTCCCGCTAATCTCTTCCAATTCCGCCGACTCTAAAGGTTAACCTTGATTTTCTAGAAAACATATCTGTCGTTCTACCGCAACCATCCAACATTTTCTTTTCTTTTCTTATTCCTAGTATAAATACGACCCTGTACTAATACCCTCTTTGCGGGATGCCATTGTAAGGAGTCTCACTACTCTTTCTTTGTGGACTGCAATTATAGTTGCCAGTTGTTGAGCTGCGAGTAGACATATACCCTATACATTTACACCGATCTCTCTACCCCTTTAACCGCGCCCCAACAAGCCTCACATACCCAACCGCGAAGATGGGTGGCCTCAAAAATGTTCTCTACTTCATGTTCCACCCAAACCAGCTTCGGTCTATTGTGCAATGGTAAGAAAACATTCATGGAACTAATAGCATTGCTGTACTTGCTCCTAACTCATACTCTTCATAGGAAAATCTGGCACGAACCCGTCCATATGCGCGATCCATCGAAGGAGGCGCCCACTCTACAAACATGTTTCAAATTGTTGAACATGACAAGTCGTAGCTTTGCTATTGTCATCCAAGAGTTACAACCCGAAATGCTTGTACCTATAGCTCTATTTTACCTGGTACTGAGGGGACTAGACACCATCGAAGATGACATGACACTTGATGCCAAGACGAAAGAACCCATGCTACGCAAATTTTCCGATTACTTGAAGAAGGACGGTTGGACCTTTAATGATAGTGGTCCAAACGAGAAGGACCGCGAGCTCCTTGTCCAATTTGACGTCGTGATCGCCGAGCTCAAGAAAATCGACAAGAAGTATTACGATGTCATCGAGGATATCACCATCAAAATGGGTAACGGTATGGCTGACTATGCCCTTAATGCCGAATTCCAGGAAGGTGTGAAGACGGTTCCCGAGTACGAGGAATATTGCCACTACGTTGCCGGCCTAGTTGGCGAGGGCTTGACGCGCATCTTCGTCCAAGGAAATACTGCCAACCCCGGACTTATGGATCGCATGGAGCTGTCCGAGAGTATGGGCCAATTTTTGCAGAAGACCAACATTATTCGAGACGTGCACGAGGACTTCGAAGACAAGCGCAGATTCTGGCCCAAGGACGTCTGGAGCAAGTATGTAGACAACTGGGAGGACTTGTTCGATCCCAAGTACCGTACACAGGCTCTCCACTGCAGTTCCGAACTGGTTCTGAATGCATTGAAGCATGCTGAGGATTGTCTGTTCTATATGGCTGGCATAAGGGAGCAGAGTGTCTTCAACTTTGTGGCTATCCCGCAAACCATGGCCATTGCCACCCTTGAGCTAGTGTTTCAAAACCCCAAAATATTCCACAGTCACATCAAGATCACCAAGGGCGATGCGTGTCGCCTGATGATGCAATCGACGCAGAATCTACGAGTTGTGTGCGATGTATTCAAAACATACGCGAGGAGGATAGCAAGAAAGAACGACCCAAGGGATCCTCACTTCCTTGAGATCAGTGCAGCTTGTGGAAAGGTAAGAATCCTTCACTATTGCAGGAAGGAAATCTAAAGGTACTAACTACTTGTCTAGATTGAGCAATTCATTGAGACTCTCTTCCCGACACAAGACCCCAAGAAGCTTCAGGTTGTGCAAGGAGCCCAGGAGGACGCGGGTGCCCAAAGCGACTACACAGAGGGGTTGATTTTGGTCGCAGCCGTAGTATTTGTGCTTCTGTTTGTGTCAGGTTTAATGGTAAGTGACGCGCACCTATCTGGCTCTATACAGTCGGAGTAAACTAACGGAATATGAACAATAGCTTGGTTTGGCGTGGTATATGGGAGCAAGATTTGATGTGCTGTGGGACAAAGAAGCCGCATCCAGCCTCAAGGCAGCCGCTGCAAAAGCAACATCAACTGCAACATCAACAGCAACGGCTCTGGCTCATGAAGAATTATAGCGAGTCGCGTTTGAATTTCTGCTTGCACGGCGTCGTTTGAGGATATGCACTTAAGCCAAGTTGCACTGGTGGCAAGGCTATTAATGAAGAGGTACTCTCTACGCTGACACGTTCCCCGGGGTAAGGCGTTCATAAATGTCCTGCGAGATATGAAGCACCCTGGTTATCACCCTTACTAATGCAGATTAATATTATAATGAATCAATACTAACAGCTTACTATGACTATATCGTCTATTTTGAGAGCAAATTAGGGGCTATATCGCAAAACAAGCACGGATGTCAAATTACAGTTCAAGTCCATTTCAATGACTGCGACTGTGCCGAGAAGTGCTGATATCAAACCACAACATGACGAGGAGTACCGAGTCCATGCGGCTCGTAGGCACATGGTGGGCTATTGAACTCGATCAATTCTCATATTGAGTTCCCCATCATGGATCGTCAACATTGCCTTATTTGAATCTACTCTATGGGTGGGGATGCTATTCCCTGGCCACAAGAGGATACTGCCTGAAGGGTCCATACGGGCAAGTATTTGGTCATGCCCAGTCCATGGCGCAATACAAGTGTGAATGTCAATGTTTGTGCTACATGCCATCGTCCGGCTTCATGGCATCAATATGATACCAACGCCTCGCTGCCTGGCTACCGGATGTATTTGCCTTGGGTAGCCATTCGGTTTCTTAAAGTTAATAAATATATCGTGTTATCATTCATATTTTTGTCTTCGCTCTCGTGATATTCGTGTATAGGTAACTATAATGTTGGACTAACCATGTCGCGAAACGTTTTGCATCACTGTCGTTGAGGGTCAGACTGGGCATCTGATCGCTGATCTACTCCTCTGAATCGAGGAGTTTCCCGACTTCAGCAAGGTTGATTCCACAATAGGCTAAACCTTACACCCACGACACCATCATGCCAAAGAGCTTCAATCCATCAAAGCCAAGATTATTCACCATGTTTCCGGAAATGCACGGGCAATATTAAGGACCCCTCCCGCTCCTTATTAGGCATGATCATAAATCACCCCCATGGCTCTTGATATACGGATTATCACAGGTTAGATGAACTAATCCTCCATGTGTATAGCCCAATATTTTATAGAAATTGGCCTACGCAGCCGCACATGTGTTGTCCAGCAGAGGTCCGCATGACTTTGACGACAAACATCAAGGACAGATGATGATTACCATTGGTGATTTGTATTCGGCTACCTAGCTTAGGTACCTGTTTGAAGGCCTAGGAGATTCAACACATTCACAGCGCAGGCCCGCAACTATGCCCGGGCTCAGAACTTGTTACCACCGCAAGGGCTTTAATGGAGTTTCAAGATACCTATGCATATACCATTTGCGCTTCAGCTTTTACTTCCGTTTTTATATGCCTTGTCCGTCCTTAAAAACAAAGCATGAGGGCGAAAAAAAGGTCCCATAGGTGCAAGCCTCTGAAGCCGACAAGTCAAAAAAAGAGTATTGCTCGAGTACTATAGCCTTGTTCGCGAGGGCAAGACGAACTACATCGCGACGACGGCATTGCGCGACGGCACAGGATATTATCCCACACAGCCGACTGATTTTTTTTTTCTTGTGAGACGCATGCGGGAGGATTGAAAGCGAAGAAAGCGAAATCGAACCACTCGCAATGGATTAATTGCATGCAGTGTAGTGAGCGTTAGGGCTGGAGGTTAAGCTGGTATTAAATGTAGTATGAGACAATAAACTATCATACGAAAGTGTTGAAGCGCTGTAGCGAGCAAGCATCAGTGGTTTAGTGGTAAAATCCATCGTTGCCATCGATGGGCCCCGCGTTCGATTCGCGGCTGATGCATCGACCAGGGATACGTCTGGTTCATTTTTATCATTTTTGTCTTCTTTTTTGCTATTATTGTTATTATTTTCAACTTCTTTCCATTATTCGGATCCTTATTTCATATCCGCCTAGTCATTCCCTCCTAATAGTTCCGAAATATTTAATTCCCGATATTTATTGAATAGGAAGATAATCTTTTGATTAGGAAGATATTAGATACAGTATCTACGGGGAAGGCCTGGGAGCGGCGTAGTTCATGTTGGATATTATTAGTCGCTATTAACATAAGTCTGGTTGTACGTTCCTTTGGACACTGCCAGTATCTGGGTACCTTGATTGGATGTATGGTGGTTAATGTAGCAAGTAAACGCCATTAATAGTGATAATTTCTCTTAGGAACCATGGCTTGTATCGCAAAAGGACAGGCCCGTCTCACGATGGAATCTGGGGTTTCGAGATTGTCGTCGAAGGAATACGAATAGCCTCTTGGCAGGCGCACATTCGAGACCGTGGCGGCGGGCTGGGCAAAAGTCTTCGTGGCCTCGCCGCCAAGATACGTTTCATCTTCTGAGGTCTCAAGATCACCAGACTTGGCGCATTTTAGCATCTTGGCTTCCCGTGGTTTTGTCTCATCTTTAAAAGTATTGCGTAAGCTTTGCGACCACTACCTAGACAGCCAGACAGCTAGACCGGACTTCTTCTAGGTTACCGTAGTCTCGACTAGTCGGAATAGATTGGATATATGACCGCAAGATCCATACTTTTTTCTAGTCAGAGCATTAACTAACTCGTAGAAATACGAAATACCGTACCGCTAAAGTATCCATTTACCAATTACCTATGTCATCACACGGAAGAGGCGAAGGTTGCGGACTGTAAGAGTCTTGGAAACCAGTGGTATCACTTTTCACTAAATACAATAGAAGACATACGCAAGTGGGTGAAAAAGGCATCGCTAATTGAAAATAATATGTACTCGGCATAATATCTACTGCCTGAGAAATATACATAGTAGTGTAACGTAATGATAACTCTCGCTCTCCTCCATCTCGCTTCATGCATCGTGAAAATGATCCGTTCACTTTGATATCATCTATTTTGCTTCTCTTCCTTCATCTCTATAATGCGTAACCACGGTGAAAACCACATCTCTCGGCTCGCATTTTTAAGATCATCTTGAATTAAATCATAGTAAAGTCAATATCCGCTGTTCGCTTTTATTTTCTCTCCGAATTTGTTAATAGTGAGTGACTTCATGCCAGGCTCTAGTGTATGAGTGGGATTCGACGTCGATTGTAGTGTTTTCCCAAAGACTCAAAGCATTGTAATCGTCATGCACCGAATTATAGGTTGCCGTTGTTGGCAATGACGCTGGTGGTGCCCTTGACGTTCTTCCTAACGGCCGCGCCCGAAGCGGTACCTAACTCCTTGATACGGTCCGAAACCGCTGTGGCATCGGTAAGACCCTCAAGGGCCATGAGGTAGGCGGCAAGACCAGCGATATGCGGCGAAGCTACAAACATGATTAGTGTCAATCCAATTGCTCATATCGACGAAGAAAACATACCCATGGAAGTACCGCTCAGGGTTTCGGTTGCGTCGTTGCTGGTAATACCAACACTTTCAACATCAACACCAGGGGCATATACGTCAACAATTGAACCGAAGTTGCTGAAACTGGCACGCTTGTCGCTGGTCTGGTCGACGGCACCCACGGTGATCGCGTTAGGGCTACTGGCAGGAGAGTCGTTGGCGGCATCCTGAGCCTCGTTTCCGGCGGCGACAATGGGTACTATACCGTTGGAGAAGAGACGCTCAATGGCGGCGTTGACGGCCTTAGAGGCGGGGCCACCAAGAGACATGTTCATGACCGTCTTTCCTGCGGTTGCGTTGGATGCAACGAAGTTAAGACCGTCAATAACATCAGCGTTGGTACCACCACCATCAGCATCCAAAACCTTTACGCCGACCAAGTTCACCTTCTTGGCTACTCCGAAAGTTGCGCCACCGATTGTGCCTGCAACGTGAGATCCGTGACCGTTCAAGTCAGTGGCCTGCGATGAATTGTCAGCTTTAGAACTTTCCGCGAGAGAAATCTCCAGAAGCTTACCTCTTCGGCCTCAACTGCGTTGAAACCCATAACAGCACGCCCCTCGAAGTCCTCGTGCGTAACCATGATACCAGTATCCACAACATAGGCGGTGATGCCCTCACCAGCCGAGTCGTCAAATACGTAGCCTGAACCGTTGGTACCAGAATGGCTGAGACGAACGAGACCAGTGGGGGCGTTGGCCTGGTTCATAAGAGCGGTGGAGTTGACGTAGGTGTTCGCTTCAACGTAGTTAACCATATCCAGGTTGTTGATGTCGTTCATCATGAGGTCGTCAGAGTCCAGGGCCATAGCACGCCAACCCGACATAGCGAAGGTACGAACTCTCGTAGATAACAATTGACCGTTCAGCCCACGCTTGCCCAGGTTCCGCTTCTTCACAGCAATCTGAACAGACGCCTGGTGGGCATCAATCTCCTCGTCGGTGAAGTTCTTGTGGTAAACCACGATGTATGAGTTGGGAACGATATTCTTAGCCGCGGTATTGCTAACGAAGGACGCCAATGAAGGGACTGCTGATGCCACTGCGGCTACGGCGTCTGTGCTGGGTCGCCATTTATTTACGGGAGTCGCGTTTGCGCCCAGAGGGGTGAGGGCAAGGAGGGAGGTAAAGATCGTGGAAAGACTTGGCGCCATTTTGATGAGTTATGAACGAGTCCTCCTTTGTACCAGACAAATCGAGGTTGGTCTAGAAAGAATAAGTATACCCGTGGGAGTGGATAATGAGAGACTCGAAACCAAGTGGTATGTACGAATAAAAATCAGAGTGCACAGGGCAGACGAAGAATAATGGTCGAATCTCTGATCCGGGTGGGCAAACAATATGTACAAATGAGTGGTCTGAAATTGAACAGGAAGAGTGTCGAGGTGGGTTGTGACAATGAAAACAATGCACCTTCAAGGGCCGCTCTATTGTACTAATTGTCGTTCAATGAAAGTAGTTCCACCCAAAGGAACAAGAAAAAAAGAAGAATATGAGAAGAGTAGCTGGAAGAGAGAATAAGAAGGCCCGAGAAGATGGATATTAAAGGACATTTAAAAGATTGTTAGCTTGCGGAGTGGACGTAGTCTTCTTTAGCCCCATTCAGTATACTCCATCAAGATCGACCCCTTAAAAGCCTGGGGTGGTCATGACTCTTGTCAGTGATATGTGCAGAACGCCACGGAAGAATGCTTGGAAGAGAGTCGAGATGCTTGTTTGGGAAGATTGAATTCGTAGGACAGCAACAGAATCCTAGCATATCGACCGGTGGATGAGAACCATCACAGGCGCCAAGTACCGCCAAGTCAAACGTCGAGCCCCTGGAGCGCCGCGTCGATCCACCAAGCAGGGGTGCGGAGCGCCTCGCGTACTCTTGACCGTTTCCTCCATCTCAAACTAGGCCTTGCGACAGGTCGATTGGGATTGAAATACGATACTGTAGGATGTACTGTAATAAAAATAAACAGTGCTGTAATTAGCGAACATCTCCAGAAATCCAGGAGTAGATCGTTTAGCACATTGTCCAACATGAAGCTACGTACCAAACAACCTTCACAGCTTCAATTCAATGTTAGATCATGTTGTTAGTACTATGTACTAGGGATTCACTGAATATGCGCCACTCTCGTCAGCAGCAGCAAAGTCCACACAATACAATACCAAAAAAAACTGTAAATGTGTACAACCTAGATGATCCTCTAGGATCAGTTGGCAGTAGTTCCCGCTATTTCTTAGCGTCGCATGAAAGATGGCTGTGGCTAAGGTGGCAGTTATATTAAAGTCCCATGCCCTCGTCGAGTCGTGATCATTGCCTAAAAACACCAATCCATGGCCACCCCGACAAGAAACGTCCGGTACTGTTAGTGATCCCTCAAATCATAACTATTTCGTAAGCGGGAGGTGATTCCTTAGTCTCGAATAATAATAGCCTGGGGAAACATGAAGCCATCTTGCGGCTCCTTGGCAACGGACGAGGCAGGCCATATTTTCAGGGGATACATATTTTGCCTCCTCGGAACACGCGAAAGAGCCCCAACCTCAAGGCTACATAGTACATACAATACACTAGTACGGAATGATACTATGAATGATGGACCAGGTAGTAGGTAATTAGTCTTGATTAATATTTGAGGTGTTATGGATGCGATGCGATGCGATGCGATGCGATGTGATGCGATATCTGGGGAGTAGATGGCAGAGAGTGCCCAAGGTATTGGATGAGTCCGGTGTCATAAAAATAAGAAAATCAAAGAAAAGAAGCTTTGAGGTACCATGGACGGACGGCGGACGGCAGACGCACACACAGAACAGAGGAATCGACACAGGGATTATGTAATTGTCCGATTGCACCCCGCGATTTTGGGAAAAAGATTGGTACAAAGATATTAAGGGATTATCGATTTGACCCGTTTAGAGCATTAGCCAAATTTCACGTCAGAGGGGGCGTTTCAACCATGACGAAGTTCCATTGGCCAAGAAGTGAAACGTCACGTTTTAATCAACGGCCTGATATAAAATTAGCTGGATGTGATGTACAATCTGCTGAGATTCAAAGACGAAAAGTAGTTTTAATGCAATATTCATGACACTGCAGATTCAATCAAAATTTACTCATTTGCAACCTATGTAGAATTTGTAGCAGTTTATTGAAGTGCATATGCGCGAGTTACGGTTGGGCAGAATATAGAACTATGTACTCCCTGAGTCTTATTTAAGGCTCACAAGGCTTAAGCTGACTTGATCTTTCGAATACGATATCAAATTTAAGAGATACCTAGCAACTAGGGAATCGATCATTAATTATCCACTTACCTATATATAAAATATCTAAACACTCTGGTGTCGGTGTTTTTAACTCTCTGCTGCGACATATAAGTCTGTGACGCAATGAGTTGTTTTCTATGTACCTAATTATACTACATAAGAGCCTCGCTGCCTCGTGGTCGAACGAAGCTATTGACTTCGTCCCATCGCCTAGTGCAGTCTTCCACGTTGAAACATCGACTCAGTGTAAACCAGACTAGGTAAACTTTGACGCTGTTGAATGCCAGGTCCTTCCCCCCATTGGCGCTTAGGAAATCAATAACATCAAATCCAGCACAGAAATGTCCTCGGACATAGATAGACTGCACGTCGCTTATAGTTCCTTTTAAGGGATGCGAAAACTAATAGGGTCCGGTCCGTTCGTCGTGACCAGTTATAGTTACTGGACATCTTTATGATGAATACCACTACTCCGGGATAGCCGTGTCTTGGGTATTTCAATTACCTCAAGTCATGACCGCGGTGTTCCCGTCACGACTCGTTCCGGACGATTTGTTAGGTCGATTTCTGTGGAAATTGTGTACATTTGTTTTCTTCTGTAGTCGTATCAAAGGCGGCAGGCGGCAAAAAGCAAAGACAACCAGTCATGCAAGTAATTCCGATAAGGATCCACTCAGGGACGTCGGGGACTTGGGCCAAGCCTATCGAATGACGATCTGCTGCAAGTGTCTAGTCCACTCAAAGCTTAACAAGAGGCGCCAGCAAGCCTAGACAACATAGCCCCGGATGCACCAAACTTTGTGTGTACACGTAGAATACCACGAGGTGGCGGTGCCAATCAAGATGATAGCATTTGTTTCTTTTCAAGTAGTTCGAGTTGCAAGTGCACAGGCAGACGGATATGTAACATGGGAATAAAGAAGTGTTTCACGAGTACCTAATGTACCGTAGCTGTACTTTTGATTTTTAGCATTCGAATGCATGATTAGTATCGAAAGGCTATAAGATGCAGGAACCTGGTAAGGGTGCATAGTACATAGTAGGTATTTTAGAGCCCGTAGATTTGGATTGATGAGGTATGTATGGGTCAAACAGAACATTGAATATCAATAATATTATGTACACTTCATCGTGTGCTTACTTATTATCTGCTTCCTACATGTAAATAGATGGAAAATATTATTTGACTGAGGCATATATGAGGAGAAGGAACCCCTAAAAAAGTAACAACATTTCCAATGAACATCGAAGATCAAGTTTTTCAACAAAGTCCGATCCATATCATCTAATTTTACGGCTGACAAGAATAGAAAATTTTTATCTCTGTTCAGGCGGAAAGAAGTATGCGTTGTCATAAGCAGCGCTCTGATAACAAGACTGGTAGACTGGGGCTGGAAAGATCCAGATTTAAGGCAAGAAGGAGAGGAAAGGTAGGAAGGTAGGAAGGTAGGTAGGTACCTACCTAGGTTTGTTGGTATCAATGCATGAGGTTCCAGGTTGAGGTCGCTATTATTGCTCGTACTAGTACCCATAAAATACCGCCCCGGTACCTACATTACCTGACCCGGGGCGGCATGTAAATCGCTGTTAGCCAATGTAAAGAAGAAGAAGAAAAAAAAAAAAGGTCCCCTCCCCGGCAAATCTGTCCATGTCTAACCACCTGCACAAATCCACCGTCTAACGTCTAAACGTCCACGTCCATTTTGCATCATTCCCAATTTCGAACTAACTCTCGTGACTCTTGCATATCCGATTCTTTCATTTCACCATAGTACAACGAAATCATACTCGCAGAAACTTCGTCAAGGGAAACTCTCGCGCAAAACATCTACGCATCTATCCATCTAATTCGTCCTATCGCATGCTGTCCCATCGCACGATTCCTCGGTAGATTTCTCTACTACCCAGTAAACCGACCCACGTCCAATCTCGCAAGTCCAATTTCAATCCTCCCGATTTCTCTCCCGACGCTGTAGAAACGCGACCAACCCGATTTACAAACCCAAGTCTACAAACCCAACCACCAGAACAGTACATACATACTATTTATCCTCTAGGAAAATTCGTTCGAGTGGCTCGTTTCTATTACAACCTCCGGCGTTAGATCAGAAAGTCAATTCAGTCACCCCGGCGGCTAAGCTCGGACTGGTTCTTACCACGCACGTCCGTCCGGTGGTCGTTAGACAAACACCGCCTGGCATGAGCATTCCTGTCCAATAAGGAATAAAACCTGGTCTACAAGTTAGGAAATTAAGCATGATTACGGTGGGCACTAGGGAGACTCCTGCTTTTCGCAATGGCAACGGAGATGCCATCAATGTCAACTCCTATGAGGCTCACTCTCAAAGCCTCCATCTTCCAAGGGAACCTTACCTGCAGAGAGAGATGGCGATCGACAGGGATAGGGAACGAGAAAGAGAAAGGGAAAGAGAACGAGACCGAGATCAGGACGAAGATGAAGACGAGGGTACCGCAACCGTAGAGTTGGCCGCCATCATGACTACCACGTCGACACCTGTCACACCCGGTCCTACGAGTCCTCCGCTTGAGCAGCCCAAATCGACCGACTTTGTGCCCCCGACGCGTCCGAGTAGTACTCCATTCCCGAATGCTCAGCAGGGCCAGACCGATATTCGCTGTCTGACTTGCCAACCGGACTGTCTCGGATCTGATGACTGTATGGTCACAAGTCCGGTCTCTGCGCCGCCCGTTGTCGAGCAAGATCCGGTACTGACCTTGACTCAATTACCTGCCGAGATCCATGAATGCATCCTTGACCACATATTCGGATACCGGGTCTCCACTACATCTCCGAGCTCTCTTAATATTCCGAGTGTAAATGCTCGAAGTTGGAGCACCGCGTTACGCCATTCCAGACGAAAAGAACTATCCAATCTAGCACTTGTCTGTCCCTTATGGAGAGATTTGATTCAACAGCGGCTCTACCGACACATCAAGCTTAAGGCGACGGTGCATTGTAGCAACGATGTGATGGGCTTTTTCGTACGCCATCCTCACCTCCGAACCTATGTCAAGCACATTGAGATTTGGTTTCCCGTCTTTCAGCCCAAGTTCCATTCAACCTCTCCAGCAGACACCTCGTTAGCATTGCCAACCGTCTCTCCTGAAGGTATCGCTAGCGCCACCTATGCGCTTCCGACGGACAACTCGACACTAGAAGAAGTCTTCTATCTCGTGAGCATGCAGTTTCCCGAAGTGCGGGTAATGACTCTTGAGGGAGGGGAGCGGAAGAAGGCACCACGTGTAAAGTTCAACTTTCCGGGACCTTCGTGGGCCACTAGAGACTTGCCGGATATCTCAACGGTTCGAACACTTATTATCAAAGGCCAATGGAACATAATTCGACAGCCAAAGGACTGGGAGGTGATCTCACGGGCGCTACCAAATCTAAGGGAATGGCATGGCACATACGCGAAGCCGAAATCTAAGAGTTATCTCAGTATGGCAAGCACTCTGGAGCACCTCGACTCGAAAATCACTACTCTTAATCTCTGCCTGGAGTGCGACTATCGGAGAGAAATGACGTGCCCTCCTTACTACATGAAGGTCTGCGAGCAGGTTCATTGGTGCGAGAAGATGGCCAAAGCCGCGAGTAGTCTAGAGCATATTTCCTATACTGGGCGCGTCTGCCATGGCTTTTTTGACGTGCTCGCGAAGCATTCAAACCCCCGCACTACTCGACTCAAGACCATTGATCTCACCGTGAAGAACTGCTGTCGACAGAACGCACAGTGGAATGAGTCGGGCTCAGGTATTACCGATATGCATTTCATTTCGGCTTTTGAGCAACTAGTCCTAGGCGGTATTCGGGCCTTAGATCGGCTCAAGTCTGTCGAACTACTGCGAATCCGATACGTTGATCTTGGTATGTATACAGCTTCTCATCGTCGCATTGGGCCCACCATGCTAACAACATCATAGATTCTCCTGTTCCACCTCTGAATCCATATTTCCTGATCAGAGATGGTTGGTGTTCAGGGGTTTGGAGTGACGAGATCGTAGCGGAGATCAATCGTGTGCGCCCCGACATCCGCTTCGAGGAGATGGTGGACAGTTTTGGCGAAGTCGGCTATAATAAGGAAGGCCGGCTGGTTATTAACCCCGACTTCCCTAAATCACGCGTGCTGTCTCTCAAGTTGACAAACTACGCGATGCTTTCGGGAGGCATCACAATCATATGATGTTCGACATTACAGTCGTACATCAAAAGTTACCTATCATCGAGGGCAGGTAATATTACCTACCTACTGATCCATTGTTGTTTTATCAGCATCATATCAAGGCGTACAGTTCCTATCTACATAAAGGCGGAGGCAGACGATCGGCCGTACCTACAAGGGATCAGTTTACGCGGAGTTCACGGAAGGCATTTGGAGGCCACTTTTTGCACTTGGAGTTTTATGCCAATAGACGATTGGAAGGGGGTATGCCTATCTTGTAAGGTTGATCTTTAGGAGAGGAAGAACAGGATTGACTCTCGGGAGGCGAATAATACCCACTGCAATGCTTTTTTTTTTTTTACCTTCGATCGGTGTATCGATATTTTCTTCATGGCTTTTTGCCATGTATTAAGCATGTAGCATACATCGCAGACAACCGAATCCATTTCTTGAGTGCTTTTTTGGTCTTCATAACATTTAATATATAAGGGTCGAATCCCAGAAGAGCTAGAGACATCGAAGTCAAGGGGAACAAAGAAGCCCTACCTATTGAAAACAGTTTCATGCGGATATTTAACCATCCATTGTACCAAGTTAAACTCAACTAATTTAAATTAATATGAGCTGTACAAAATGCAAATGCGTGCAAACCTTTCCTACTAACTCCGTATCCCACGATGCTAGTAACAACCATAGTAATTATACAGTAGAACGTCTTACCAAGTCAATATTATACTCTTCAGTCCCCCTTCCCAATTTCTCCCCAGCAAAGCACATTTTAGTACAAGAGACAGCCCTTCAAATCTCTTTTATCTTGCCCCCTTCGTTCATGCCTAGATCCTCAACGATTATACCTAGAATCCAACAGTTGACCAGGAAAAAGGCGAGGGAAGCCACCCACAGACCTGGGACGAATGTGCTGAGACCAAGAAACTCAAGGTTGTAGGCTTGCTGCAGCCACAGCCCTTGCGTTGCGACCCATAGGGCCAAAGCTGACAGACCTACGCGAGGGCTGCTAAGGAATGATGAGTTAGGTAGGTAGAGAGGTAAAAATACCATATACCATAGGAAATACTATAGAGTTGTGTTAGTGTTGGGTGGGTTCTCTAGAGATATGCAAGCAAATTGGAAATCAACAAATATTCATACCTGGCTTGTGCAGACTTTGTTAAATGTGACGAATGCGAATGTCTGCGCTAACATCGTGGCCGGCAGATCCTTCTTGGCACCGGCTAAGGGAATAAGAACGGTAGATAGTAGCAGCTGGGGTAGAAACGCCACCGATTCGATCTTTAGCGGAGCAGTGCTTGGGTGCGCCGATGTGAGGTACAGGAGAATGTTGTACGGGCTGAAGTTGTGGCGGTGGTCGATGCGGCTGACGTGATGGAGGAATGTATGCGTTATGAACGGCGTCCCATACAAAGCGTACATGACTAGGTTTAAGCCCAAGAACGTAGCCAAGCTGACGAGTGCGAGCGTAATTCGCTCTGGCGTTACAAATGCCACTATGACATCCAGAACTCCTTTCGCTTGTTTCTCAACCTGGCCGTCATTCCCCTTCAGCTCTTTCGTCTTCGTCGCTTTTCCCATCCTCTCCGCATCCATCCACCACACGATAGCGGGCGCGTAGATAAATGGATAAATCTTGAAATGAACACCCAGTCCCAATAAAACACCCGAGAGTGCAACCCTCCTCTCCAGCACAGACCAGAGAAGAGCCATGACCAACACGCCCAGTAACCCCTCAGAGCTCCCTCTCGTACTGATAGTCGCGACCATAGGATTCAGCAACCAAATACTAGCATACATGCAAGCACGCTCCACGGACATGCGGACATGCGGGCCCTTCAGCACAAGCATGATCAAGTACCCGGCCAGCAGGTCAGCGGCGGCAAACAGCACCTTGCCAAACGAGAACCAAAACGTGCCTGACCATGTCGTCGGGTATAGCATCCAAGCCAGCAGCGGGGTGTACCGGTACGTCTCCCGCGTGTAGGGCGAGCCTGCGCCTGGCCCCGAGGAGGAGAAGGTGAAGCGAGCTGCGTCCGTGAAGACTAGGTAGTCGATGTCTGTGTATTTGAGCGGCGAGTTGGCGTCTTGCCAGAGCCCGTAGAGCAGCATGGCACCGCGGAGGATGGTTGCAGCCGTGAAGAGAGGCGCAGGCTTCGATATGAGGGTTTTGAGTTGAGAGGCCATTTTTTATGTTGGGCTGCAGCCTTGTTGGCCTCCTTTCTTATGTGAAATGTTGGTCCTCTAGGAAATGAGAGTGTATGCTAAAGGTGAGTGCTCAGCACTCGTAGAAGCCGATGAATCTTTTCCCAACGCCAGAAATGTGAAGATTTTTATTCGGTATAAAAATTAAGAGATTTCTGAATAAAAACATGGCTCATAATACATTTATATCTGAACCTGAAGGCATCACGCTCAATGATCATGAGGATATAAGGGATGACAAGATGTATCCAATGAGAGTTCAAGATGTAAATCAAACATGAACGCCAAGCACGTGCCCTTAGCTGCCTGGTAATTACTATGTAGAGGTACACATGACGGCATTTCCTCGGAGAAATAACTTAACCGGAAAAAAACATGGCAGCTGCCATCGGCTGGCAGAATAAAAGATACGGCGAAACGAAACTGTCCGGCATCCAACCACTTTTTGTATGAGATGATGACATTGGGTCCTCGTCATCATCCTCGAAATGTCCGAAGTAGTTGTTCCTCAACCCCGATCCCGCGCCATGGGAGGTGTTAAGAGAGACCACCAAGGCAAGGAGAAGGCCATGGACAACCGAAATGTCAGGGATTTGCCTCGAAACGCCTACACCTCCATGTTTGAGTCTTTCCGAAACGAGTTGGATGAGCATCACGATCGTCGCATGAAGATTGGGAAGGTTTCTCGCGATGTCACGGCTCTCAGCAAGAAGATGTGAGCTTTGCTTGTGTAGTGTATGCATGCAATTAGACCTTTTTGCTAATGGATTTAAAGAATTTTCACATTACAACGGTAATAATTTCATATTGGTTTATCCAAATCTCGTTTATATTCTTTAGCCATATCTCACAGACATTCGCAGTGTTCGAAAGCTCAATCAACCGCTTCCAAGTCGAATCCAAACTGAGGTGGACGAACGACTACAGGAAATAGCAGGACTCCTTGCCACCATCGAGGGAGACGTGTCGGGTATGAACCGATATCGTTACCCCTTGATCTGTCTGGAGGAATTCGTCGAAGCTATCTCGTTCTCGTATTACCTTCAGCATCAGGAACTCATCACACCTTCAAAGGCCCAAGAAGGGCTTCCGGTTAACATACCGTTGACGCCACCGGATTACGTGTTTGGCATTTTTGATCTCACCGGGGAGATGATGCGTTTCGCAACCGCCGTCACAGCCCTGAGCGGCAGCATGCCGGGATCAGGCACGAAGGGTTCCGATGACAGGACGATTTTGAATGACATGCAGGACGTGAGCTCCATGCTACAGATCTGTCCGACTGTTGGAGGAAAGCTGGGTACTTATTCTAAGAAACTCGATATCATGATCGAGCAGGTGCGTAAGGTGGAGAGAGTTGGGTATGGCATCACGGTCCGCGGAAACGAGCGACCCAAGGGATGGATGCCGGACATGAACGAGTCTGGTGGTGGTGGAGACCATGAAGATGTTGCTATGGATTGAAGTGTGTTGGTCAGGCTTTGGTTCTATCTATGTTATAAGTCTTCACCACCGAAGTCCAAGAGAACGGGGCTGTGCCCTTGGATCAGGGGGATATTATCACTATTCCGACGGAACCTGATACGATGGCCCATCTGCCTCAGTGTTGGAAGAGCATGGTATTGTGGGATTGAGAAATTATGTCCCTTTTAACAAACCAGTTTGCATCAACTTTGCTACTCATCCATAGCCTGATAGAAGAAAAAGACATCATGTCTGAAATAACCATGCAAGTATGCTACAATTTCCCAACTATCCAGTCCCTTGGGGACGATATCCCAAATAAGCACATATTCACTAAAAATAGCTATGAGGCGTATTTGGGTGGCCGACCTGCATAATGCAGCTCATCATATATTTAAGCCCTGTGGAATTCTGGTGTTCCCAACCATCGGGACTCTGAGACAGCAAAGTGCAATTCCCAGACCGGTGTAGGCGCGCAAAGCTCAGGCAGATTAGTGTAAGCTCTTTTTCTTACCGGTCCCGAGCAGAATAGCCTGGAACGGCTCGGTTTCAAGGTGACTAAAGTCATGATACTCTTACTAACCCACAGACGGACGACGGTGAACAATGAAAGTTCGCATAAGGGATTGGATGAAGAGAACCAATAGCAATGGTCTCCCCTGCCAATCTGCCAATCTAGTGGTTGCAGGAGTCTGCCCTACTGCCCCTTGCATCACGCAGCCACGTTATGCTAGATTCTTATTGTCTCACATTAGGTTATTTCCGGAGTCGAGGCTTAAGCCACACGACTACTAATTGCGAGGGCAATGCTTCTGATATATAGGTGCCTGTTTGAGATGTCGGCTCCGTACCTATTATTTGTACTACCTTATACCACTCGGTAGTACCCTAAGATAACATTGAACGTTTCTACTAGGAAACCACCTGTACTATATCTATCTTGCTCACTCACGGCCTCGTCGGCAATATCTCATCTAAGACAAATAAAAAGTGATCAGCTTCCTCAGCTCCGGGGACTGTGGGGTATGATCTGGGGTAATGTAGCCAAGACAATGAGCCATGTGGCATGCGCACTGAGGACGGCAAGACGGCAACGTCAGGTTACGGCATTGGGGATCTCTAGAACCTGCGACTAGTCGATCTTAGAATCCCTTTTAGGGGCCTTTGGATACGTCAGTCGCTCGAAAGGAACAGCTTTCTCAAGTCAAGTGACCCGACAGACAAGTCAAAGGTCTCAAAAGTCTCCAATGGGAGATCCTACTAAAACAATAGTATGTGGTATGGGCGTTCTTGGGGGTGAATCTTGGAGATCGCGGTGTGGAGGACAATGAGGGGAAATTGGTACTTCCCCCGCTCTATGATGTACTGACCCGTGGTTCTGTAAACTTCTTCCGTCCACTATTTTAGTGGTTGTTGGCCTACCGACTTTTGATACTCCCCGTCGGCGACACGAGCATCTAGAACATCCATAGTAATTAGTTGCTTTTATCGCCGAATAAACTAAGCATGCTAGGTGAGTAAGTCACCACTTAGTTTGGTGTAACTACGGATTTCGGATTTCTGGTATTACTTATGTAGTCCTATGTCATGGCACTACTACAGGGACGGTTGGCTTAGCTAGAGTGCGGATACGATGCGAAGAGAGAAGATGTCATTAACCCGAAAGATCCGCAGATCGTATCAGTCATTCTCCTCTTCGCAACCAAGTTGGCGGAGGTAGATGACTTAATACATACCTACCTACATATATGGGATTTTGATTTATGTACCTCTGCGGCACAATGGAAATAGTATCTAGGCCAAGATATGTAGGGATCTAAGTATCAATTGCTGACCACAGGAAATTTAAGAGCCAATCGTAGGGTAAATTAAAATATGCATGTGTTAAATGGAACCAACAGGTTGTGTGACCAGGTAATAATAATGCCAGTTCGTGTAAGCATACTTCCGGAGCTTAAGCAGCGATAGAGACATGGATTTTTCAGCCGAGTCAATCGAATCAATATTATCACAATCACAGTTGCAGTTGTACCTACCTACCTACGAGATTATTAATGATGAGCGTTCGAGTTTCGTGTTTTTTCCTGTGTTGTTTTGTTTCCCCCCCTTTTCATTTTTTCCCTTTCGTCCAACTCCAACACGCTTGGAGATATGCGGCTCGTCCTGCCTGTCCCAGCTGCCCGTAACCTGCCATAATCGTGTTACCTCCCTGTATTGATTGCATGGTGTTGCACCGGTCCCCCTTCTCATCTGCTTGGCTATCATATATCGCATGCTTACTATATGCAAAACGCGTTTTTCGTTCGTTACTATGCGATTGGCTAGAATCTAAACCGCCATCTGCCCGTCTATAATGCTCAAACGTACTTCATGCCGTCATTCCGCTCGCTACTCAGTTTCCCAGGTATAAAAGATATTCATTATGGTCTAGCTAGATTCATGGATTTACTGTAGACCCAAATCTGGGGTTGCTTACGAATTGCTATTAGGCCAAGCGCCAGCTCTCTCAACAGATTACCTCACAGAAATCTCGAAATGAACTGGAACACCGTCCCTTTTCTCCGGTGGGCTCAGGGAGCGCCGCGACACCACGCTATAATTTAGTACCACCCACAGCTAGCAGGGGGTTGCAAGCTTCCAGCGAACAAACAACGGTTTATGAAATTCAAACCATTCGTCCGGGTCTGGTCCAACAAGCACAGCCTAGCTACTATGTAGAACAACCCCGTTTCAAGCACTCAGCTAATATACCCACCGGTTTTTACCTCTAGAGGTGTGATCGCTTTCTTTCTCTGAGCGGTGTACTAGGTAGAATGCGGAACCGTCTTTATCACCATTAGAGGCACAGTAGAGCTCTACTGTAGTGAGAAGCCCACCTGATTCAATCGTTCTGCGCGACATGAAAGCAAACAGGCATGAAAAGGGGGGCATCCCGGCGAAGCGGAACAGCAATTGTAAGGGGGGTTATGTATTTGATTTCCATCGACGTGGACCACGTACAGTAGTGTTGTCAGTCTGCTGCCTTCTTAGGCAATCTCCTTTTCATTTCTACTGGTTAGAGCAACAAGGATCATTAACTTATCCAGTGTCACGCTCCAGCATTCTCTTTCATCCAACAGCATTCCCCATCTACCGAATCGGTTACTTCGATGCAACCCCAATCTGACGGTAACTTTGTACAATAGCAGCTATCGGGCTGATGCAATTTGCTGGGGTAGCTTACCCCGGAGAGAACACCAATGGGTGTTGTTCCATGGATGAAAAAGAAAAAGCCAAGCATGTATCTATTGGGGAGGAGGTGGAGAAAAAGAGAGATTAGACCCTTGCCTCCTCCTTGTCTACTTCTTCCCCACTGCTTGGCTCCATGGATCCATCCATGTCCATGTCCATGTCCATGTCTACATGAGGAGCTCGTGGGCTAATGTATAGCGTACGAACCCTAGAGCTAGCTAGGCTTTATTCCATTCCCCCCATCCCCCAGATAAATTCCCCATTGCTTAAAAAAAGTCCTTGCGTGTTCTTATTTAAGAGATTAAGTTCCCCGTTGCTCACGTCTTGTTCCTAAGACCCCCCTTTTTTACTTTTTCTCAGTCGCGGATAGCAATCTCCGGAACTCAAACAACAAGCAGGGGGATCCGCCATCACCACTTACAACTAGGCAAGCTTACGAGGAAAGAGTTGACAATATCAAGATGGCTTCCAACGAGCTGCACTCGGTGCCCACGGCCGAGAAGGACATCAATGTTTCTGGCACCGGCGCCGCCACGGGTGCCGACCTCAATGGTCTCTCTGCCACTCAGCGCTACGACTATGGCGGCAACCCTCTATACCACGCCCACTCTGGACCGGACGCGCGATTGCCTGCCTTCGGTGGTGAATTCCAACCCGGTCTATACAAGCCCATCACGCACCGAAAATTTGCCAACCCTGCGCCGCTCGGTCTCTGCGCTTTCGCCCTTACCACCTTCGTCCTCTCCCTCGTCAACTGCAGCGCGCGAGATATTACCAAACCGAACATCGCTTTGTCTCTAGCTTATGGATATGGTGGTCTCGTGCAACTTCTGGCTGGCATGTGGTAAGTAGCTAAAAAAGCCCAAAAATGGGGAACATTGTTGGTCATGAGAGGAATGTCTGCTGACCGATAACAAAGGGAAATGGCCGTGGGCAACACGTTTGGTGCTACCGCTTTGTCCTCGTACGGTGGCTTCTGGATCTCCTACGCCATTGTCTTGACCCCAGGTTTTGCCACGTTGACCGAGTACAGCACGGCGGAGCAGCACTCGGTACTCGGCTTCTTCCTGACGGGCTGGTTTATCTTCACTTTCATCTTGCTGCTCTGCACCCTACGATCGACCGTCATGTTCTTCCTCCTGTTCTTCACCCTGGACATCACCTTCCTCATGCTGGCGTGTTCCGAATATGCCGCCGCGAATGGTGCTCCCAAGGCGTCGTTGAATCTAAACCACGCCGGTGGTGGCTTTGGTCTGCTTGCCGCGTTCTTCGCGTGGTACAATGCCTTTGCTGGTATTGCCGACTCTAGGTACGTACTAAACTATTTACGTTTTCTTTGTATAGTGGTAGCTAACATTTGTCTAGCAACTCCTTCTTTATCATCCCCGTCTTCCACTTCCCATGGTCCGAGAAGGGTCGACAAGACCGTTCCGCGGCCAAGACCGAGCGGGAAAACGCATAAGCCAAAAGTTGGTGTAACAGTAGTAAGGGCGGTGATTATTTTTTGTTCCAAATTTTGTATGCGGTATTCTGGGTAGCGGGCCGCGGAAGCGTTTTGAAGAAAAGGCTACGGTGATACCTATGTGTTTTAATGTGTACGCAGCGTGGAAAGCTTTTGGGTATGATCTTGAAGCAAGCTGAATCATGAATGTTAAAAATAATGGAGAGTACGTCAAGCTTCTCACCAACTGCAACCATTTTCGATTCTTCAACCTGTATGAAAACGGATTAAACGGCTCGGTCAGTTAAAGTATCGGTTTCTAGTATCCTTGTATTGGAACATTATATGATTTAGCGTTCTTTTTCTCCATGGAACTTCCCTCCTGCATGTCTCTTGTGGCGAGTTACTAAAGTCGAGATCTCATGCCGCCTGTCCATCTTCCAGCAGATGAGATCTATGACCCTCATGTTTTAGATCGAAACCCAAAGTCATGTAAGCTTTTTGACACGTCCTATGCGTGTCATCTTGGTTGCAGGACTGGGTACATGCAAGGTGGGCAGCTCTTAACAATCATAATATTGTCTGTCTTCGGTATGCAAGTTCCGGGGATAGGGGTCTCATACATGGTGAAGTCGCGAAAATTATGGATTGTCTCACACTCGGTACTCAAATTGGATTTTCAATTTGTAAATATTTCCAATACCGATGGAAACACATCTGGCTGATATCCGTAACAAACCAGTTGTTACACGACATATGCCGTTTTAATATACCTGCGACCTTTGCGAAGCCCACCTGGCTCTCTCTTGAAACTATCCTCCTAACCCAATTTAAAGAAAAAGAGCGTCACCGAAATCTCATAATAGCAAAGAGCGAGAGTACCTGCTAGCCCCTTTCTCTCGACCATCAATAGTCAGCAGGTGAATTCATCGGTCGCAGGTCAGCATCACTTATATAACCCTCAGGCTCTATATTTTCCTCCTCCTCTTCATTGTCATCGTCGTCCTCATCGTCCTCGAGTACAGCATCGCTTCGCAGCTTCTGTCGACGCATGAAGGTCTTGAAACCACGGCTCATCTTGACAACGGCTCGTAGATGCTTGTCGGTCACGGTGACGTTCTCGTGACCGGCCTCGAGCGCCTCGGCCTCGGCCAGGGAGACGGCGGTACGCAGCGCGTTCCGGATCTCGCGGCCGTTCCAGCGCAGGCCGCGCACGTCGCGGCTCCCGAAGACGTACTCGCGCGCGGCTAGGACGGCGTGCACCTTGCCGCCGCTGTCGTGCTCCACGTGTTCGAAGCCGTTGGCCCAGATCTTCTCGCGGTCCGCGTCCCGGAGCGCCTTGTAGTGCAGCGCGACGTCGATGCGCGACGTGAAGGCCTCGTCGAACGTCTGCACGCGGTTCGTCGTGAGGAACATGATGCCTCGGAAGTACTCGAGCACGCGGAGGAAGGCCGAGACAAGCGAGTTCCGCGAGATGTCCTTGGCCCGCCGCGCCTCTAGGTACACGTCCGCCTCGTTGAGCAGGATCAGGGCGCCGTACCGCTCGGCCAACTGCAGGAAGTACTCTAGATCCCTCTCTTTCGCGAACGAATTGCCCAGGTCGCCGCTCGTGAGCGAGATCAGGGAACGCCCGGTGAGTTCGGCGACGCATTCCGCGTTGCATGTCTTGCCTACGCCAGGGCTTCCGTGCAGGAGGAAGATGCGCCCTTGGCCCTTGTTCTCGACGATGTCGCTCGACTACGAGGCTACCTGGTCATCATCGCGGGCGAGCTTGCTGATGAGAGCCCGGACCGTAAGTTTGACCTCCTCGTCCAGTGCAAGGTACTTGAACGCTTCCCTGTCGAAGCTGATTTCCTTGAGGGTTTCGACGTGGAAGTGGCCTCAGAGGACGTCTTTGCAAAGAGCTATGTAATAGAGATCGCTCTCCGGCGTCCTGTCCTTTGTTGGGACTTGTTTGCCGAGTCTGACTTGTCTATCCACGACTTCTTGGGGGGTCATATCACCGTTCTCGCCCCTGAAGAAACGGGCAGGGATGACGGGTAGATTGGCGATGGCCTCCTCGCCAGCAAAAGCCTTTATAGTGAATTTGTGCATTTGTCCGACTAAAATAGTTCGAGTCATACGAAAAATTCCAGCAGTAGATACGGTAGGAGCCGATGTCCTTCACACTGCTGGGAATATGGTCCGTAAGGAAACTTGTGATGATGAATGCAGTCCATTTGTGGTTTTCTTTGGCATAAACAACATCACCGGGCTTGTATATCAAGTCGAGTCTTTCAAAAGTGGCAGACGGGATGCTTCTACTGTGTCGATTTTCTTCCTCGCGGATCTGGTTGCCGAGGGTCTTCTCCAGGAAGTTGAGAAGCACGTCTATGTGTTTAGCGGTCGTGAGAGCGTACTCCTCATCATGAGTATTTGGCTGATTGTCTTTGTAACTGGCAAGCGCGGGCCAGTGGTGGACTAGAACAGTATATGGTGCTGTAATCGAAATACTGTCGCCAACTAAACGTACTGTGGGATAGTATCCTACCACAGCCCTGAGAGTATTGATCAGATGAATAGAGCCGATCGTCATGTAGGTTTTTTCTACTTCGGCAATTTTCTTGAATACTCTTGGTCCCGAGAAGTTGCTGTTTTGTCTAAGGCAGTCATCGTACTCGTCGTCATAAATTCCATAGCCTTTACGGCGACGATGAGAGGTAACACGGGGTATTGTTTCACCATCAGATCCATACCAAGTCGTTGAAACTGTGGTGACGACCTCAATAATACTATTTTGAATCGAAGACTTTCCGTCCTCTGATAGGTCATCTAGTCTAACGGTTATAGGATCTGGACTTCGACGCACCTCTATCGTTGTCAGCAGGGCGAAGCATCGGCCTGGGACGGGGGCACTTACCATCAACGACCCTCCCATTCCATCCCATGTACTGAAGCACGTATGAGACGTCAGGTACATCGTCAGTAGCAAGCTCATTGGCTTTGACGTTGTTGGGGGTCGACTTTGCTATGAGAGCCTTAAGCTCATCAATGCTCTGCTTATCTTCCTGTGCGTTGTCGTCTTGGCAAGGTCGAGGAGGAGGATCAATCATCTCGAAGCCAGCAACAGAGGCCATATCACCCATTTTGCCAGGTCTCGGGACAAGGATTGCTTTGCGAAGGGTAAAGTGCAATGATGGTAAGGAACTAATTTAGCTGGAGAGAGAGAGTGGAATGTCAATAACTAAAGAATCAAGGTCAACCTTATCCTGCGTTCACATCTACTCGGTTATAAGGCGTTCGGAGCTTCGTGTTACACAGATGGCGGTGCCTGCCTAGAAGGAACCGCGTGTGGAAGTATGATTAACCAATGGACGGTCAAGACGCATAGTACAGGAATACTCTTAACCTACGGTCATTGTCAAGATGGACCTATAAGGATTAAAGATTTCTCCTATCATATGATATGATGGTGTCGCGTAGGCAGGCAACCGTCGGGGTCTTTAGGCATAGTGACGAGATAATGGAATCGAGAGGCCACCAACTATTGACCTGCGCGGGAAATGTGCCAATCTGTCTAAATAATAATTTATTATGACTCTATCGTGCGAATCCTACTACGTCACTGGGTAGGTAGCGAATAGAGTAGGGGGTGTGTAATGATACCTATAAACTTCATAGCTTATGGAAGCGGCGCGAGAAAACCCCTGAATGGGGTACTCTTGCTGTTATTTCTGAGTTGATGTCTCATGTAGGAACTATATTACCCATTCCCATCGTCTGCTTGAAGATCTGCAAGGAGACCTCTGGTTCTACGCTCGAGTCAGCAATCATACCACTTCTCAATTGTCGTCTAGCTCAGGATAAACTCACGATAAAATGGCAAGTTATGGCCTGCTTCATATATCCGCATGAAAATCAAGTTGTCCAGGGATTTGAATGTCCCCTTCTCGACCCCATTGAGGGTATAAGGCTCCAGCTTCTGACTCGAAAATGCTTCCCTCCCATGCCAGTCGACTGTATCTGCAACTTCCAGTGTCCCAGCCCAGTTACTTACATAGTCAGCGTCGCCAGACCAGATGAGGACTCTAACACCAGCTTGCACCACATCCGAGAGCGAGCCTAGGAATGGACGTGCGTCTAAGTTATAGTTAGCGTATGATGCATGTAGCTTGACAATGGGGCAACCTCTACCATCGCCTGAATAATAGAAACCGGAAGCTCCGCCCTGATCTGTGTAGTTCACTCTCGCCCCAAGAGCCTTTTGAATCTCTGGCCTCTGCAAGTACGTGACATGGGTCGCAGGAGCCCTTGAAAATGGGTCGCGAATATCGCCGAGATAGAGATCGGGAGATTTTTCTCGCATGGCAGTTATGATAGGCTGCTCAATCTCGGTTGTGTAGGACTGCCAAGCAGTATAGCAAGCGTCAGTCGTGCCATTTGATGTGCAGTTATCAAGTGCAGGCTTGATCTTCACGTCATACAACTCAACCAAATCATCGTGAAAGGACTCATTGAGGAACTGTCCATACGAGTTATTGTACGCGTACTCAATATTGGATCTCTCTTGAATGGTGGCATCGAACCAGCCATTATGGATGCCTACAGCCCTCATGTTAATTTGCTTGCCCTGGATATCTCCTCGAGCAATCGCATCATTCTGGGCTATAATGTAGCGCGCAAATTCAGGAGCATAGTGCCCGCCATAAGACTCAGAGAACAGGCCGAAGTCGCGGTTCTCGTACTCGGGGAAGCCGTCGTAGAATGCCTGGATCAGACTCCACACCACAGGAGCGGCGGCCTCGGTGGAGTTGACTGTCGTGTTGCCGTATGAGAAACCCACGCCCGAGGGTTGGTCAATGAAGAGCATATTTGCGTAGTTGTTGAAAGCAAATGGGTTTAACGATGGGGTTGTCTCATTCTTGACGAAATGACAAGGTCCAATTTGCGTGAACAGCCCGTACTCTGACGCAGTACCCGGCCCACCGTCGACATATGCCACAAGCGGTGCCGTCTGAGGATTTTCGCGAGCCTCGAAAACCCTTTAAAGGAATTAGTTAACTCATGGTAACAGCATCCAAAGACAGAAGTCAACCTACCAGAACCACATATTCATGCTCTCGTTTACTGTGAGATATCCCGAATACTGATTTACGCCGGGCGTCGTTTCGCATATGCCCGAGTTCTTCACAAAAGACAGTTTGGATTTCGTGGAGGCGTGCTCGAAGACATGATAGTTGACACCATCTCGTTTCTCTACATAGCGTTTATTCGTCGAGTCTAATACTGGCCCTGCGACTGTTGAGGTAGATAGAAGAGCTCCCGCTGCGAATTTGAGAACCCACCGCATTGTGAGAAGGGGCGAGGTGCTCGTCGGTTGGAAATCTACCTAATTGAGACGGATGAGACCTTTTGGCCTCAAGAATCACCTACTAGAAAGGGATATTTCCAAAAAGTCCTTAGGTGACGAGCATCGCGACATTGTATTTAAATTGGCTCCCTGCTGTTAAATGAGCTCCTTAGAAAGAATCTTCCGAACCCCCAGAATGAGGATCTACTTTTAATTCATACCAAGACTTAATCCATCGTTCGATACCCCGGTTCTCCATGTATGCATAGCCACACTCTTACCCATGCTTTGCGATGTTCAAACCGTGGTCTGAGGATAACAACATAATATGCAAAGTAAGCCTTCGTATTGAGGATAGAGTCAAGATCGGCTTGCAAACTCTCAATATATAAGCGATCCGAAGAGTGGGTTAGTAAAATCAGAATGAACTGGATTTGATTATGCGCAAGAAACTTCATTATGATAGTATTGTATTCAACTGAGGTTTACATACCTCATTGTTGGTGAATCCGTTTTTTTGATTAAGGACATTCTCAAGATTCCGGTACAAGGTAAAGAGACATACAATTTATACCCTCAACAGCGACTAGGTTGCAATCATTCTAGATCGAAACATAACTATTTGAATGCTACATAATCACTCAATCGTCTGGATAGCAGCAGCTATCTTATCATGGATGATGTAAAGCCAGACCGTCGCATATAGAAAGTCCTTCTTGTCGATATTCTCGTCCAGGCCGGGGAACACGGCGCCAGCGTAGCCCGTCCAGAGTCCAGGTGCGAAGACGACGTGCTTGAACCAAGGTCGGCCGTCCAAGCCCCCCTTGTGCAGGAATGCGCGTTCGATCTTCTTGTACCTGGTGTTGACGGCACGGATCTCGTGGAGGAGCTTAAGCTTGCTGATCCAGTGCCACCAGGGGATGTGCTCGTTCACTTTCTCGCTCAGCTCCGCCGATCTGGCGTCGAGCTTGATTGCGGCCGACCTGAATGTTTCTGTCACTTGGTATAGTCGCTGCAAGGCGGACTTGAAATCTTCTCGGTCGCCTTTCTCCTCAAAACCTACGGTGCGCGACCTAAATTCGAAGATCTCATCCTCGGTGGATGGTTCGGTCTGGATAGAATTTACCTTCTGTTCTACCTTTTCGATATATCCCCAAAGAGCGTTTGCGTAGTCAGTTGCGTTTAGGAAAATGAGTGGCGTTTCGACTATTTTCGCGGTGGTGAGAGCAAGGAGCTGTGCCATCGTCTTGTGATACGTGAAGCCAGGGTCGCCGAATTCGGCCATCCAGTGGAAGCTGTCGTAATTACTGTGGTAGTGATAAATGGGCGATTCTTCGGTCTGGCCACCAAAGCCAAAGTCCAGAGAAGGAATACCGGCAAAGTCTTGGAAAGCCGTGAAGTCACTGCCGCTTCCCATGGTTCCAATGTGTCCATCCCAGAGATCGCGCACAGTCTGCCCCTTGACTGTCTGGTTGGGAGACTGTACCTCGGCTGTGACCTCGTAAAGAAGCTTGTTTAGGAGAGGAGCAGCATTTGCCTCGAAAACGGGCCCTCGAACACCGACGTCGACATTTATATAGGCAACGTTCGTAGCTGATAGCCAAGGCAAGAATTCCTCCACCCATTCTGTGCTTCCTATCAAGCCATACTCCTCGCCATCCCAGCTGGCGAAAACGATGGTCCTCAAAGGCTTCCATCCCTTCTCTAAAGCCTGACCAAAGCTACGAATAGCTTCGTTTATGACTGCAGATCCACTGTTGGGGTCGCCAGCACCGCCAGCAATCCACGCGTCACGGTGGTTGCCTACTACGATGACTTCGTCAGGGATAGTACCATTGATGATTCCGATGACATCCCATTGGGGAGTTATGGTGTACTCTTGCTCGTTGTAGAGATTAAGGACAACATTGTCTGGCGAGGGTCCGATGTTGTACTCGACACCTTTGTGGCCAAGGCCGGTGTTTCTAGTCCAATACTGGCCAAAATCTTTGGCTTGGGGTCCATGTCCGTTGAGAGCCTTCAGGATTGGTAAAGCCTCCACGTAAGAGATTGGTAAAGATGGAATGCTCGGGGTAGAATGTTCGGCGGGAACACGTGGCACGCCTGGCTTCGAAGGGTAGCCAGGTGTGGTTGGATCGCCTGGGGCCACGCTAAGGAACTGAACACTTCCTCGTTGGACGCTGCTAGGGTGTCTCGCCGGGCCGTTCGGATAAGTATCATATCCATTTACTTCCGTGACCTTGCCATCGTCACCTGGATCAGTGAAAAGCACTACACCGACGGCGCCGAGTTCCTGGGCACGCTTAACCTTCAATCCTCGGAAGATACCTCCGTAACGAGCAACTGCAATATTTCCTTTGAGGCTAATGTTGGCCTTGACTAGATCTTCGTAGTCCCAGTACGTGCCGTAATTTACGTAGACGAACGAGCCGGTGACATTGCCGCTTGCAGAATAGCCATGGAAAGTGGGGATGCTCTCTTCGAGCTGGGTGGTTGGGTCTTCGTCGAGCACGTCTTCTTCTAGAGAGGCTTCGAAGGCTACTTTCCACGTCCCAGCATCGGCAGAGTCCGAGTTAGGCTTTTCTAGTAGAGCGAGTCTGTGGTCAACCGGGTAGTTTATGTACGTGTCATAAGCTACAATCTCGGATTTGACACCCCATTCATTCCAACGATCCCGCGTCCATTCCGCCTACAATACATATCAACATCAATAAACAATCTTGAGTGCATATCTCTTCTTAAATTGTATTGCCTTACCTGAGATAAGTTCTTTCCAGCTAGATGCGGACCGGAAGCATAGTATTCGCTCCATTCGGAGGCTTTAGATGAGCTTGGTGTTTCTAGGAGAATCTCTTTGAGCTCCTCATAGGTAAAATGCTTGTGATGATGATGCCCCAGCCATGCACGGTGTGTAGGGTGTGATGGTGCGAAGACAACGCTGACGAGAAATGTGATAAATAGAGCAACGAGAGAGGAGCCTAAAGCGATGGTACAAAAACGACGGAGGGTTTGATGAGGGTACCTTCGAGGCACGGAACCGACGGTAACGGTGGTGATTAATGGTGTGGATTCATTTGCCATCTTTTCATCGTGACCGAGTCCAGACCCGGTGGACTTGGATTTCATGATGATGATGACGATGATAAATGATGTTGAAGATGGAGATAGTTCATGCTTTGGTGGTGCGGAGTTCTAGATTGTTTTGTTTTGGACCGTCCGCCACTCCGACGTAATCGCGGTTTGAATGGTGCAATTGGATTCGGCGATCCTACCGGCGCGCGGGCCATTCCTATCTCTCTATCTAGGTACTTTCTACATGGGTCCTCGTGTATTGGTACGATAAGCTCATTTTGAACGCTGCATTCTTGAACATGTTTAATTGTCTTGGAATGGCTGAGTTATTTATTAGGTCAACTTTAATTCTAAATAGCTGTTTTAAGGATTTATTTGAGTCTAGTTCGCAACTTCACTTATTATCCGCAATGCATTGCATTTGTGGAATTACTAATCAACTGTGGGAACTAATTGTTAGCAACACCATGATTGGTTATCTTCAGCTTCCAAGACAAACATGGTTTTGTAAGTCACAGCAGCGTTCTATAAACTCACCGTGCTATATTATTATCCACGAATTTGATACCATATATTCAAATACTATGTACCGTCAGATATTGGTCCATTGGTGGTTCAAGTACCTAACCCAAGCACTAAGCACTAGAGTGGATATGAGTACGGGAACTACGGCGTATAACAGTTCAGTTGACAGCCAGCCACAACAATATCTCTCTCCCGTCGCTGCGTCAGTGGCTAAGCTGTTGTGCAACACAGCTTAATTAATATATGCAAGCCGCATAGGTAATTCATCCATAAACCAGTTTCACTTATGCAGAACCGACATCAGTTCAAGTAAGGTTATCACATTCTATGACTTTTGACTCGCATACGGAAGATCTACACAAGTCTTCGATAGCCGCATTGGCATTGCGCAGCTTGGAGAAGCTTAGACATGCAGTGGGGTCGCTGAGGGTCGGAAGAGGGGTCAAAAGTAGCCAATGAAACCTTCAAGGTTGTAATTATAACGGGTCGGTGGATAGCGTTCAAGCCTTGCATGCAGTACAACCTGCACTAACCATCCAGCCATCCACATAAGTCTTAGCCTCCTAAGCAGCTAGGTACTAGGCCGGAGAGCTACATTGTACATAGGCCAACACCCTCGCATTGTAGATCCCTCCGCATCCTCTCTCTCCCTTGTCTTTGCATGATCAGGAGGCAGATGACCTTCACTTTTTGTCGTCCTTCACTTCAACCAATTTCCAATTCCCTTACAGAACCATTCTACTACCACCTCCGACACCGGCCTTTTTCTCTATTTCTATCATCTTCCTTCACCTAGGATCTTTACAAGTACTGTACTAAGTAATACCTTGACTCACCTAATGAGAGAGAGGGGGCCGTGACCGAAGTGGGCAAGCCGATCTTGGGTCTTTGCTGCAAAATCTGCTTTTATATTTTCTTTGCGACATGCATCGGATCGCGAATTTCGTTCCGATTCGTACGTCCAGCCAACCAAAGGCGGGTCATCAAAATGGATAGTCCGGGTTGCTCACATTCGAAAGAGAAAAAATTTCATGTAGCACGCCTTGTCGCTCCCTCATAAGGCAATGCGCTATGTCGGCTGGCCCATTGCTACTATAGTACCGCACCCCGTTGCAAAAGAACTCGGGGAGGCTACGATGCATTACCGCAAATCACACGCAACCTGCTCGAACCGTGTACCCGTCTCAGCGCCGTACTACTGCTGATTCTGGATTAGTTTTCAACTTTGCATACGCTGTACGACGAGGTGGACTGGGGGCAAGGTGACAAGCGCCGATGAACCTAGGGCCTAGGCGTGTTCGGTTGAAACTGTAGGGGTGTCGTCACGTAGTATTTTTCAACGTCTTTCTTTGTTTTATAAACATTCCCCCGCCACTTTTGGTCGTATAGTCTCTCTTCTTATCTTGGTTGGTCCTTTACTATTTTTTTTCTGCTTTCCCGTCTCGTCTTGTATTCCGGTGCATATAGGATACGGTATTCAGGCGGTATAGACGTAAGTGACAGCCCGAACGAGGCCCGGCCTATCTCGCACGAGTCTCTGGTTCCCGATCACGATCCCTCATCTACTGTGAACATACCCAGTCCACCAGAATGGCCAACAAGAACCATGCACCAAAATTACCAGTCCAGCAACTGGCCATATTGGGTGAGCTTGAACCTATTTTTACCTGTCAACCTATTCTCTTTGCTAAACTCCGGTGCTCTCACTGTTGTTTCCTTTTGGTCAAGTGTTGAATATTTATATGTTGGGGGAATATGGCACTTGGCAAGCATCAATATTGTCACGATATACCTTTCATGTTTATCTACCTATTTTCATGTCCAATATATTATGGATTCCACGCTCTGTAAAGCATACCGGAGCTCTAGCGAAACTGAGAGTTTCCATATCCTGTCTACGTCGTTTAGTTCCTTTGTGACTTGATGCATGATGTCAATGGCGTCTAACACAGCACTGGGACCTTATACACATACTGGATTGTGTTGGTGTGAAGAATAGACGGTGGAAAAAAATAGAATACATTGGCGTGACTAGGTATTTTTACCCCTTTCGGTCTTGTAAGCTAACATTTCTTCTAGCCGTTGCACGATTCGCTGAACCTCTCGCGTATACGTCCGTCTTCCCGTACTTGCCTGAGATGATCGCTAGTTTTGGCATCGAAAAGAAAGAAATCGCAAAATGGGCCGGCATTACCAGCTCCATGTTTTCTCTTGCTCAGAGTTTGACCGCCGTGGCTTGGGGTAGAGCATCCGATCGGTTTGGAAGGAAACCTACTATCATGATGGGCCTCATATGTACTATGACCTGTTTCTTGATATGGGGTATGTCGACAAGCTTACCAATGGCAATCGCCGTTCGCGCTTTGATGGGAGCTGGCAATGGAAATGGTACGTGATTGTGTTCATACTCCCCCAAAGACGTTTGACACTAACTTATGTTGTAGTCGGCATCATTCGAACTATGGTAGCAGAGATGGTAACTGAGAGAGAACTTCAACCAAAGGCCTTCTCCGTAATGCCTTTAGTCTGGAGTGTTGGATCGGTGTTTGGACCAGCTTTCGGTGGCTTGTTTGCTAAACCAGCGGATCAATGGCCAGGCGTTTTCGGAAACAGCACCTTTTTCAAGAAATTTCCGTTTCTCTTCCCTAACCTAATAGGCTCTCTATTCTTTCTACTCTCACTTTCGACCGCGGCGCTTTTCCTCAACGAGACTCTTCAGAGCAAGCGTCACACTCGAGATTGGGGTCTGGTTTTGGGGGACCGAATCAAGCAAGCTTTTGGGGAACGTCCACACAAACACGCTCAACGTCTTCGCCGATACTCTGCCGAACATGACGATTTAACAACGCCTTTACTTAACGGCGATACCACATCGAAAACGGCGAGGGTCACTGTGGTTGAGAGAAGGGTTGAAAGGACGAAACCTCTGCCCATGAGCGCAGTTTTCAGCCGACAAACCACCATCAACCTCATCGCATACACATTCCTCGCCCTCCACGCCGTCGCGTACGACCAAGCCTTACCCGTATTCCTAAACTATCCCGTGCAGAAGCACACAGCGGAGAATACATCGTTCCCTTTCTTTTTCAGCGGTGGTTTCGGGCTCAACCATGCATACATCGGTGCCATCTTTGCCGGCGAGGGCATCGTCTCCGGCTTCGTTCAATTCATGTTATTTCCCGTCTTGTGCAAGCGCTTCGGCGTATTGTCATGTTTCAAGTTCTGCACGGCTCTCCTCCCTTTCGTGTACCTCATCACACCATTTGTTGTGCTTATCGAACACATGCAGACCCGGTATGCGGCGCTGTGCATCATCTTGATCATGAAGAACTTCGCTTGCATCGTCGGCTTCCCGTGCACCACCATCCTGCTCACGAACAGCGCTACCAGCTTGAGCATCCTAGGAACTCTGAATGGCTTCGCGACGACGTTTAGCGCCCTCGGACGTGCTATGGGCCCTGCCTTGACTGGCTCCGTGTTTACTTGGGGCGTCAAGCATGATGTAATCGGCGCGCCGTACTGGGTTCTGGCGTTGATCTCGGCTATAGGAGCTATCCCATCGTTTATGGTCGTCGATGGTGATGGGCCGAGCGGTGCTAGCACTCCTGTCGATAGTGACGACGAAGATGATACCGAGGTTGATGACGAGATTGTTATAGATGACGAAGACGATGTACTTCGGTCTAGCGAGACCAGCACGATTGTCGTGACAGAACAGCCGCAGCCGCAGGAAAATGCTATACCCAACGGTGGCGCGAAGACTTCTAAGCCTAACGGCTATGGAAATATAGATACGGGAAAAGCTTCACCAAGAGCATGAGAGATGGAACTACGATTTAATGTGAGATGCGGATGATTCAGAAACTCTCACATGGAATGACCGGAATAAAATATACGAAAAAGGGCAGGCCTCGTATGAGGCATTGAAAGTGAGCGAGATCGGCAACATCATGTTCATGATTACCATTGGAAGGGCGTTACGGACCTCAAAAACGGATTTGGTTTGCATTTTATACACGGGTAAAATAGGAGGCACCTAGGGGAAGACTATAGCGAAGCCTTTCTCGCCAATGGCTCTAATTACTTACCACCTAAGTTGTTTCATAGATAGAAAAATTGAAACCTATGATAACAATCACATTAAAAAATCAAATGCAATCATTGTGAATGAAATGTTAATTCATATTGGTAATTCATTTCCGTTCATCGTATCTCCTATATCCGTAGAGACATGACCTCCCTCCCCCCCCTTTTCCCAATTTTCCCGACCTAATCCGACATGACCTGCCCCTAGCCGTAAGCCCCCTAAACGCCTATAAATGGGATGAAGCTACTACGCATTCATCATCAAGCATAAAAAGCTATCAAGAGGTATCACTTTTGTTTTTTGCGTTTTTGCTTTTCCGCATCAAGGACTATCTGAAAAGACCACGACGTCCCTTCCCGACTGATTCGTAATCATCAATCTCCGTAAACCCCGTAGCTATGCCATACCGCCAGGACCAGTTTTTTTTTCCCAATCCGCCGGCTTTTTAATTCAAATGCCTCTAAGCATAGAGCTTCTTCTCATAGCTCTCCATGTTCACGCCACCCTCCAACTGTGCACTTGCGGTTCGGATCTCAAACCGAAGAATGCCGTTGGCTGCGCTCTCGTGAAGCTCTTGCAGACTTCGCATGCCGCAGTCTTGCATCGAGTGCTTGAGACCCGCAGCAAGGTACGGCACAAACTTGCCGATAGATCCGCGGTGTGCCACAGCACCGGACACACCCTGGGCAACCAGGACACTGTCGCCCTCACTGAAGTAGCGGGCAGTGCCAGCGTTGCTAGCCTGGCTGTTCTTGCTACCTGCACCAGCCTTCTTGTCTTGCATGGCGTCAATGCTGCCCATACCACGGTAAGCCTTGACGAGCTTGCCTTCCCGCGACACGAATGAGGTGCCTGGGGACTCGGTGGTACCAGCGAGTAAGCCACCCATCATGACGGTGGAAGCACCAAGGGCAAGACCCTTGACGATGTGACCAACATTTTGTACACCACCATCCGCGATACACGGCACGCCGAACTTGGCAGCGAAAGCCGAAACGGAGTAGACAGCAGCGGCTTGGGGACGACCGACAGCCATGACTTCTTGGGTGATACAGGCGCTTCCGCTACCCATTCCAATTCTCAGTCCATCAACGCCTGCAGCGATCAGATTCGCGGCCTGCTCTCGAGTCACCACGTTTCCGCCGATGACATCGAGACCAGGATACTCCTTCTTGATCCACTTGATCATGTCGATCTGGTACATACTGTTGCCCTGACTGCTGTCGAGGACCACGATGTCAAGGCCTGCGTCAACAAGCTTCTCTAGACGGACCTTGTCTTCCGGTCGGGTGCCGATCGCGGCAGCACAGATAAGCTGCTTGGAGTCGGGAAGCTTGGATGCGAGAGGGAAGTGAAGGTTCTTGGTCAAATCAGAGCGGGAAATCATAGACACAAGGTTTCCATCCTGATCGACGATAGGAAGCTTGCCCTTCCGGGACTTGGCAAGGATCTTGTTCGCCTCGGGCAGGGTAACACCAAGCTGAGCGGTGACTAGGTCGGTCACCATGACCTTATTAACGGGTTGGCTAAGGTCATCTTCGAACTGAAGGTCGCGGTTTGTGACGATACCGAGGAGCTTGGAGCCAAGCTTTCCTGATTCTATTGGGTACTAGTTAGCCTAGGTTTAGAACCCATGATTGTGAGGAATGAAATAGGTTAGGATTGACATCATCATAAAGAGCATCATTGTATCCCCATGACATTGCTGTCTATACGGTGGAACGAAAGTTATAAAATGAGATTTTGTAATCATATGATGTATTCCTCCTCCACTTGGCAGAGAACGAGAGCAGACAAAGAAAGGATGTGTAAAATATATAAAATGCTTACCGGTCACAGGGAAACCACCAAATCCCCATTTCTCCTTCAGTGCCCTGACTGCCTCAACAGTGGTCTCCTTGCTAATCACAACGGGATCAACGATGAAGCCGTTCTCGTATCTCTTGACCTTTCGAACCATGTCGGCTTGTGCATCTGGCGAGCAGTTGTGGTGAATAACACCAAGACCACCCTGGAGTGCCATATGAATGGCCATCTCATGCTCGGTGACAGTGTCCATAGGAGAAGAGACGAAGGGGGTCTTGATAGTGATCCTCTTCGTGACGGGTGCATCTAGTACGACTTCAGAAGCAGGGAAACCAATGTAGCCTGGCAAGACTAGGAAATCATTGTAGGTTAAGCCGCCGCGCGTCTTGGTATCAATGAGATCCTCAATGCCGAGACCATCACGAGATTGGTACTGGTTCAAAGTGTCAACCGCATTTTGGTAGTCAAGGAACTTGGAGCTACCATTGACAGGAGTTGATCCGTTGATGGCAGGCATTTTGACTTGAGAAATTGACAGAAAATGCTAAATACCTATGTAGGTAGCAAACAATGTTTTAAAGGGGCGAGGTCGAAGACAAGTGTCGAGAAATAGAATTGACCCGTCGACAAGCTGAACGTTGCTCTTCTTCCCGAGTAAAAGAAAGAGAAGAAAAAAAATTGAAAGCTGCCTCGAGTCCGAATTTTATTTTTTTGTGTTCACCTGCGGGGACGCTGCATGAACTTAAGCCAATGCGGGGCAATGTTTTGTTAAGGAATGACTTATTCATTCAAACAGATTTGCCTGTAGACTCAAGTCTTTATTTAACACTAAAATCAATTAGGTGTGACCTGTGGGTGTGCAAATGTTTGGCAAGCTGCATAAAATTATGGATCCATACACAGTACTACATAGTATGTTTTATCTTTTTCATCAAAGGTTATCCCAGCAAGGACCTGACTGTGGCTGATTTTTATGCGTTACCTCCAAGTTTTCTGTGGCTTTACTTTGATTGGTTAGTGAGGGGTAGGTCGGAGCGGACTGGTTGCTCCCCCACATGAATAAATAAACAAACTTCCAAAAACAGAACCACCGTTACCGGTTTCCGATTCTCTCCAAGTCCCGACACCGTTCGCTCTACCGCTCTACCACTCTATCGCAAGAATTAAGGTTGAAGCAAGCAAGGCCCAACTTCCCTCAACCAACTCTTAATTAAACATCAACCTTCCACTTTGGGTCCTTTGATGACACCTTCATTCTTTTAATTTATAAGAATTGCTTGATACCATATGAGTGCGCTGAGGGCGCGCGTGTTTCCGAAGGCCACAAGAGTCGACATCGTTGTGTTATGGGACATGTTTTTTTGTTGACATTCAATTCCTGGACATTGTTACAACATCTCGACTGTAATATTTCTTGACCGGATTGGCGGAAATACTTTGGCCATTCTTCCCTGGCATCATACTCGACATTTCAATATACCGAGTTCCTTTCCTTTCGATATACGACAGCTCCAGTAGCTGTGATGCGGACTTCAATACCAGACGACGACATTATCCAACTTGACAAACAGCATCAACGCCACATACGGGGCTAGCTATCGATATGTCGCACAGGCTTCACCCACTCCGCCAGTCATATACCGTTGACTATACGAATCCCAATTCCATAAACCGGCAACTATCAGCCGCCTCTTCATCTGCATCGTCGGGTTACTCTACCAACTCGCATGGATCAGATCCATTTGGCCCAGCCAGCGCAACCTCATCAGTATCCTCGAATGGATTCGGTCCATCAATGCTAGCACACAAACGTGGGAAGAGTGAGGCAGCAGTTCGACAAATCTCATCACGACCGAGCGCACAGGATGAGCCCAAGGCAAGCCCAGAGAAGATGTACAACTTGGCAAGGCAGTCTCTTCGGCCTTTGCCGCCGCCTCCTGTTGAAGAAACAGTACCAAGTTTAACACCTCCACGCCGTGAACGCTACGAGCGTGGCCAGAGTCTCGATATGGGCAGGCTGTCTTTATACGAAGACAGAAATTCTCTTACTCCTCGAAATACATCACCTACCAAGTCACCAACTAAATCGCCCACCAAATCCCCAACCAAATCACCGATCGTGTCACCTAGCATATCTCCCACCGTATCACCAGCTGTATCACCGACCAAGACACCGACGAAATCGCCAAACTCCCGACCCACTTCGATGCTGCTCACACGATCCGACTCTGTATCCGTACGCCCTGTCGCGTCCGGCGCCTTGGTGCATTCTCCTACTGGCATGGTCCACTCCCCTCTTGCCGCTCCTGACTTGCAAGAGTTAGGCCGCTCCTCCACCAACCAATTACGTACCTTATCCAAGTTAGCCCAGGACAGTTCAGCAGACGAATTCGCCCTGACTTCTCAAGAGGTGGTTGGCCTACGTGGACGACGAAGGCTACAGCGAGCAGGCAACGGCACCAAGAATGGACAGCGCAGTGACCGTTATGGCTTCGAAGGGCGCAATTGGATGGACAAACAGAGACAATTCCTGCAAGCGTACGAATATCTATGTCACATCGGTGAAGCAAAGGAATGGATAGAAGACGTTATTCATCGTCAGATTCCGCCTATCGTGGAGCTAGAAGAAGCGCTCAGAGATGGAGTTACCTTGGCGGAGGTGGTGGAAGCCCTGAACCCTACTCGACGATTTCGCATCTTCCAACATCCACGACTGCAGGCAAGACACTGGGACAATGTCGCCACCTTCTTCCGATACCTAGACGAAGTCGACCTACCTGATCTCTTCCGATTTGAGCTTATTGACCTCTACGAGAAGAAGAACATCCCGAAAGTCATCTATTGCATACATGCTCTAAGTTGGCTTCTCTTCCGCAAGGGAATCGTGGACTTCAGGATAGGTAACCTGGTTGGCCAGCTGGAGTTTGAGCACCATGAACTGGAAGCTATGCAGAAAGGCCTAGATAAACTGGGCGTAAGCATGCCTAGCTTTGGTAATATGGGTGCCGATTTTGGTGTAGAGCCCGCGCCCGAACCGGAACCAGAGGAGACTGAGGAGGAAAGAATCGACCGTGAGCTGTCGGAAAATGAAGCAACGATTCTCGATCTCCAGGCGCAAATAAGAGGCGCCATGCTTAGATTGAAGCTTGGCCACATTATGCAGGGACTCTGGGACTCAGAAAATTGGCTCATCGACCTCCAGGCACGCATTCGCGGCGATTTCAGCCGCCAAATCATAGGCTACAGGCTCGAGATGCGAAAATTTGCTGTCAATCTTCAGAGTGCAGCTCGTGGATTCCTAGTTCGAAACAGAATGGCACATAGGGAAGATTTCTGGAAAAGCAAGGAGAAAGATATCACGAAACTGCAAAGCTTAGTACGGGCCATGAAGGTCCGTGACGAGGTACGAGAAACTCGATCTCAATTATCGCAAGCGAACGGCCCCGTACGAAACATCCAGGCTATGTTCCAAGGCTACTTGGCGCGTAAAAAGTTCGCAGCCCAGCAGCAGGAGACAACCCGTGAGACTGGACCTGTACTAAAGCTCCAGTCCGCAATACGAGGAATGCTAGCGAGAGAAAGAGTTGGACAAGATCTTTACCTTCTAGGCGAAGAAGCCCCAGCTATCACTGGCCTACAGGCCGCTGTCCGGGCTATGCTGGCCAGAAAAAGAGTTGGAGAGAACCTTTATCTCTTTGAAGAAGAAACGCCAGCTATTACTGGCTTGCAGGCTTCTATCAGAGCCATGCTGGTCAGAAAAAGAGTTGGAGAGAGTCTTCACCTCCTTGGAGAAGAAACCCCAGCTATTACTGGTTTGCAGGCCGCTGTCAGGGCCATGCTGACCAGAAGCCAGATCCACAAGGAGCAAGAGGCGCTCGCAAGCTTTGGACCAAAATGGGCATCAATCCAGGCAATGTTCCGCGGCAATATGGCTCGAGACGACTTCCAAGCAACAAAAGCCGAACTTGCCCAGCATGTCTCTGAAATTGGGGCCTTGCAAGCTCATATTCGGGCTGCAGCAGTACGTCGGGAAATAACCGATAAGCTAGACGCCTTAAACGACAACGAACTCTCCATAATCGAACTTCAATCACTGGCCCGAGGCATGCTCGAACGCCAGCGGATAGCTGCTGATCTCGACGCTCTCGAAATTGAAACGCCAAGCGTGATAGACCTACAAGCTAGGATCCGTGGTTGTCTCTTTAGGGAACAGCAAAATTTGCTTCTCGAGGATCTTGCATCCAACGAAGAGGAAATCACTCAACTACAGGCCCTCGCACGAGCTATGCTTTTACGTAACGATGTCGGTCTCCTCCTAGGTGAACTTGATGAACACGAAGAAGCCGTAGCTGAGCTTCAAGCATTTGCCCAAGGCTTTGTCGTCCGACAGAAGTTTGAAGAGAAGAAGAGGCACTTCGAGGAAAATATGCAAAAGGTGGTCAAAATTCAGAGTTTCGTCCGCGGCAAGCTTCAGGGCGAGGCATACAAGAGTCTTACCACTGGGAAGAATCCTCCGGTTGGTGCCGTGAAGAACTTCGTGCACTTGCTCAACGACAGCGACTTCGATTTCAACGAAGAAATTGAGTTCGAGAGACTGCGGAAGACGGTAGTCCAGCAAGTTCGCCAAAATGAGATGCTTGAGCAGTACATCGACCAGCTGGATATCAAGATTGCTCTCCTGGTGAAGAACAAGATCACCCTTGACGAAGTTGTGCGACACCAGAACACCTTTGGTGGACACACCAGCAGCCTTCTAGCCAACGCATCGATTGCCTCTGCCAACCAATTTGACTTAAAGGCCCTGAACAAGAGTTCTAGAAAGAAGCTAGAATCTTACCAGCAATTATTCTTCAACCTCCAAACCCAGCCGCAATACCTAGCACGACTTTTCAGACGACTTCGAGAGCAGGGCACAGCCGAGAAGGAGTGCAAGCGTATTGAGCTTCTCATGATGGGTCTCTTCGGATACGCACAGAAGAGGAGAGAGGAATACTACTTGTTGAAGCTCATCACAAGATCGATACGAGAAGAAGTAGATGTTTGCACTTCCGTCCAAGAATACCTCCGAGGGAACTTTTTCTGGTCGAAGCTACTGAGCAATTATACCCGATCGCCACGAGATAGGAAGTATCTGAGGGATCTGCTGGGTCCATTGATAAGGGATAATATAGTGGAGGATCCCGCTTTGGACTTGGAGAGCGACCCGATGCAGATATACCGATCTGCAATCAGCAACGAAGAGCTTCGTACCGGACGACCGAGTCGGAGACCGCTTGATATCACTCGGGATATGGCAATCAAAGATCCGGAGACACGTGAGTTGTTCATCGACCACCTTCGAGATCTCAGAGAAATTTCCGACCAGTTCTTCGTCGCCCTGGAAGAGCTGCTGCCCCGGATGCCCTATGGTCTGCGGTTCATCTGCCAACAAACATACGAAGCGCTGGGCCAGCGTTTCCCACGGGAGCCACCGCACCAGTTGCTTCAAATCGTCGGAAATTGGGTTTGGCGTTTTTATCTTCAACCAGCATTGATCAATCCTGAGCAAGTTGGCGTAATCGAGAAGACCCTAGGCCCTCTTCAGAAGCGCAATCTTAGTGAAGTCGCCAAAGTTCTCAGCCAGGTAGCATCAGGCCGTCCATTTGGTGGGGACAACATCTACCTGCAACCTCTCAACGCATTTATTGGAGAATCCGTTGAGCGACTTGCTCACATCATAAACGACCTGGTTTCCGTTGCCGACGCCGAAAGCACATTCGACATTGACGAGTTCAACGATCTATATGCCAAGAACAGACCGACCCTATACATCAAGATGACAGACATCTTCGCCATTCATTCACTTGTCGCAAATGAGATACCGACTATCTGCCCTAACCGTGATGACGTACTTCGGGAGATCTTACAGGATCTCGGTAGCGCCAAGAACAACGAGAACGAAATGAACGCAGCCGGTTCATCGGATATCCAAATGTTCTTGACCCCAAAGCTTCATGAGACCGAAGATCCAGAGGCGGACATCAAGGCCCTCTTCATGGAAACCAAGCGCTGCATTTTGTACATTATTCGCGTACAGACGGGCGCCAACCTCCTGGAGATTCTTGTACGCCCACCTACACAAGAGGATGAAGTCAAATGGCAGGCACTTCTGCGGGACGATTTCGCATCCGGCAGCAAGACGAAGGGAGCGTACTCGGATGCCAACATGGTTGACGTAACACGTATGTCTTACTACGATATGAAGCGCAATGCCCTAGAGAACATCATGCACCTAGAACATATGGGCCGCATTTCCAAGCACAATTACTACCAAGACATCTTGAATGCCATCGCCCTCGACATCCGTACCAAGAGTCGTCGCAGAATACAACGCCAAAGAGAATTGGAGGGAGTCCGATTGACTCTTGGAAACCTGCACGAGAAGGCCACGTACCTGGAACAGCAGCGCAAGAGCTACGATGACTACATTGAGCAGGCTATGGCTACGCTGCAAAAGAACAAAGGGTAATTATGACTTGTATACCTCATTTCAATCGGTACCAGAAGCTAACACGATGAAAAATAGGAAAAAGCGATTCCTCATGCCTTTCACGAAGCAATACAACCACCAAAGAGAGCTTGAGCGTTCGGGTCGTGTCCCCAAATTCGGTTCTTACAAGTATAGTGTACGTGCTCTTGCAGAAAAGGGTGTTGTTGTAGCGTGGCAAGGCGTCTCGGAACGAGATTGGAGCAACATCAACCTCACCATCTCTTGTGACGAGGTTGGTGTGTTCAATGTTGAGGGCAGCCGGGGCCACATCCAGATTCCAGGCGCGAGCGCCCTCATCTCGATTGAGGATCTCCTGCAGGCTCAATTCGAGTCGCACCAATTCATGAATGTGTTCGAAGGCAACCTACGCCTCAACGTCAACCTCTTGCTGCATCTGTTGTACAAGAAGTTCTACCGCACACAATAAGTCCTTGGAACTAGCTAGCTGGACTCGCTTGATCATACGTACATAACAACATAATGGATCTTTTTTTTTTTCTTTTTTTTCTGCGGCGGGATGACGAAATATCTGGAGTAGCGGGGGGGCTAGGATGTAACTCGTGTCTGCAGGGTTCTCGGTCATAGGGAGGGACATATTCTGGTGTTCTGCGTCTGCGAAGGGAATAGGTGTCACTCCTGCGTTTTTTCTTCCGTCTGTCGATCTTGGGGTCTTACGATGCGGAAGAGAAGGAGATATATGCTGACGGGGTCGGGGATTGGTGAGGGAGGGAGGGAGGGAGGGAGAGGAAGGATAGGAAACCCGACTTTGTCCTACTGCATTGATGCTGAGCTCGGCCCGGCTTGGTTTGGTTTGGTTCCTTCTTCCACCCGTCGTCTGACTATGACGGGTTTTTCTTCCTCTTTTTTTTTTCAAGTTTGATACCAGCAATGACGAAATTAGGTAGCATAAGGTAGTGACATTACATGCATGATGTTATGGCAATGACAATTTATTTATAATCGAACTTGATTCTGCCCTATTTCTTGCTTCTGTCCGTAGTAGTGACCTTGAAAGTTTGGAATGCGTAATTATTCTTATTTGGAAATTTGTTTTGGTGAGCCTTCGGTAAGACTGGTGAAGTGAAGGCAGATACAAAGCTACGATAATACGGCCTAATAAAATTGTTTATTATTGTCATATGACGAGAACTAGTCTTGTTTAAGATGATAAGGACCAATAATCCTAGAGCAAAAGACTATACGCGTACAATTCTAGAACATACTGTTACGAATCAGGCTCGGGAATCCTTTCGGCATCGCATTCGGCGGAGGCGGACTAATCTTCGTTGCCGAGCCCGCCGAAAGTCACCGATCCAGGGATCCGTGCCGTCGGGGTTGCACTCCTATATATACGGGCCTGTAATTGGGAAAAATATGGAACAACTGCATTTCAATCTTCTTATTTAATAGGTATACATTATAGCTAAATCGGACGGTCCATCTTAAGGAATCGAACATTAATATTTTGCGTACGATTAAACACGCCCACCTTGCATTCAGTCAATCTACCCCCGGAGTATCGGCCACCAAGTCAGAAATAAGAATATAAGACAACTACAGGAGTATGGCCGCAATACCAAGCACGATGCGCTCGCTCGTAGCGCCAAAATACTCTTTGCCAACAGAGTGGGAAGTCGCCGACATGCCAGTGCCGACGATTGAACACCCCAACGAGGTGCTGATCAAGATACACGCCGGAGGTATAATGACAGGCGACACGCTGTCTGCGAAGGGGGCAACACGATACGTATTCGGGAACCTAAAGTGATCTCTCTCTCTCTCTCTCTCTTACTATTATTTCTCAAGTCTTCCCGAGCATGATCTTTGATGAAGACTAACCTATAGTACTAATTCCAAGATTTCCATACAAGATCGGAGCAGAGGGCGCCGGCGTCGTCGTCAAGGTCGGATCAGAAGTGAAAAGCCTCCAGCCCGGCGACGAAGTATGGGCCTTTGGCCACAGCCGTCCCATGGACATGCTCAAGGCGCACGGCTTCGCGTCCGGGTACGCCGTGGCGAGGGAGAACCTGGCGCTGCGCAAGCCGGCCAACGTGTCGTTCGAGGAGATATGCAACCTAGCCAGCGTGGTGACGGCCATCCAGACGGTCGAGATGGGCCTCCGTCTGATGCGCGAAAACGGCGTGACGGACGGCCTCGAGGGGAAGACCGTGTTCGTGCCCGCCGCCCTGAGCGCCACCGGCTCCGTTGCTATTCAAGTGCTGAAGAACGTGTACGGCGTCGGGAAGCTGATCTCGACCGTGTCGACGGCCAAGCTCCCGCTCGTGGACCGGCATCTCCCGGGCCTCGTCGACCAGGTCGTCGACTACACGCAGCACAAGAAGCTCACGGACGCGATCCCCGCGGGGTCCGTGGATCTGGTCTTCAACACGCTGATGGGCGTCGAGGGCACGTTCGCGCTATTAAAACCCGACGTCGGCGTCGCGGCGTCCATCGCGAGCTTTCCGACGCCGGCGCTCGCGCGCCTGATGATGCCGCCGCTGCCGTTTTGGCTGTACTGGCTCTTGGGTTTGGGCCAGCTGTGGTACAGGTTCTGTCTGCGGGGCACGAGCATCAAGCACGAGTTTCACTCGGGACACATGGGTTCTCGCGAGGATCTGGAGCGCGCGGGCGAGATCATGGCGCTGGGGAAGGTGAAGAGTGTGGTCAGGGTGGTGCCGCTGGAGGATGTGGAGGGGGTTCGGAGGGAGGCGCAGAAGGTGGCTACGGGGAAAGGGGGGGTTGGGAAGTTGGTGATCAAGATCGCATAGTTAGTTGTAAGGAAGTTGTGTAGTATTTATTCAGCTCGGGATGGGACGCTTAGGGATGAATGGATGGTATCAACAGTCAATATTTCACGTCGCAATAAGATTCAGATTCTATGAAACAAATTACCCCTTTTATTAGACTATCTAGAAATACAGATCGAAACATCTTCCTCTACTTATCGCTGGAGCCAAAATGGAATTCCAGATCAAGCCAAGAAAGTTCTCCTATCGATGCGTATTCGGTGCGGACAAACGAAAACAAAAAAAAACAGGTTAGTAAAAGAGGCCGAAGGCAGAAAATAACCAAGCAGTTTTAGTTCAAACAATTACAAAAGAAAGAACCAATGTTTAGTGTAGTGCAGTGTAATGTTGTGTCGATTTCAGTGTTTCGGAACCACCAGCGCGCAACTCTTTAACGGAGTGCCTTCGGGGCCACGGCCGAGAAGGTGTTGCTGCCGTTGGAGTGAACCCAGATGGTATAGTTGTTGTCGCTGGACGGTGCCTCGAACAGATATGTCGAGTAGCCCTTCTCGGAGAGCACGTCGTCTTGGATGAGACCAAGCTGGACCCAGAAGCCGTTCTCTCCTTGCTGCTTAGCCCAGTGCTGCAGGGCAGCGTTGGCCTGGTGGAGAGTGGTCAGGAAGGTGTTGTTGTACGCGGTTGTCTTGCCGACGCTGGGCTGGACGGCCGGGTCACGGAAGGCGGCGCCCAGCGCGTTGGCCGTCGGTGCCCATTGGGAGGAGGACACATCCTGCAGTCGAACGCCGTTGGCGATGGCCTGCAGCGCGCCCGAGAGACCGATGATCTGCTGGCCCTGGAGATCCCAGCCAGCTGGGAAGACATTGGTGAGACTGGACGTGGACGGGGCGGCAGTGCTCGTCTCGTTGCTAGCAGCAGCAGCAGCAGCAGTAGGTGTGCTGCTGGTCTTGCCGAAGATGCTCTTCGGCTGGACGTTCTGAGGAATCTTGATCTCGTACACTGGTCGCTCGTTGGGATCCGTGGTTCCAGGTAGAGAGGTGACGGGCTGGGCTGCAGTAGCTGGTGTCTGAGCAGCCGGAGGCTGAGTAGCAGCAGGCTGAGCTGTTGGTTGAAACAGACCAGTAGTTGCGGGTTGACCCGACTGATATGTACCGAATAGGCCAGTAGTAGATGTGGATTGACCCGGCTGAGCTGTTGCTTTGCCAAATAGACCACCAGGTTGAGGTCCAAACAGGCCAGTAGGCTGACTTGTTGCCGGACCACCAAATAGACCAGTTGCGGGTTGACTTGGCTGAGTAACCGGGGGTTGAGCCGTCTGCGGCTGAGCAGCTGCTTCCTCTAAGGCCTGGTCAAATTGCCTGCTAGCTTGGACCGGCTTAGTAGGTTTGGCCTTGGGAGACTTTGCAGTAGAAGTCTTGACGGCGGCGGTTTGCTTCTTTGCAGGGGGCACTCCACAGTTCACGAAGGCGGCTGGGACCTTGCGCTTTCGCGGGTTGCTACGTGGGATCTCCGAGCCCCAGGCGTCAGGTAGCAAGGGGATTCGCTTCGGCTCAACCGTCGTGAAATCCTTGTACTTCTTTCCAACCCAGCCGAACCAGCCGAGCTCCTGTTTAGGGAAAAGTGCTATAGATAGTTGGGTGATTAGTATTCATCTTCAAGTCAAAGCGTTCTATGGCTGGGTAGTTGGGGATATATATATATATATATATGTTTAAATGTAAAGATAGACAGGTAGGTAGGTAGGTAGGTAGGTATGTATGTATGTATGTATGTATGTAGTTAATGGAGACATATATAGATGCTAGATCATAGTAAACTTACCATTCTCAAGGTTCTGGCTAAGAGCAACCTGTTGAAGAAGAGTCTCGGCCATAGGGAAGACGGCCGGGCCTGGGATGAACCGCTCTTGTGGCCGGGTGAATGGCACTAGCTTGGCAGCTGGCCGAGTAGTAGTTGGCTGTTTGGTCGACGGGTTGGTTGACTTGGTAGTCTTTGGTGTGGGAGTTTGTTGCTGTGCCTGCACAGTTTGCCGTGGCTGCGACGGTTGCCGCTGCACCTGTTCCACTGGCTGCCGACCATATTGTACTGGTGCCTCTTGTGAGTGGCCTGGGGATGGGTACGGTGTCTGTTGACTGTACTGGGCTGGTTGCCGGTTGTACCGTAGGTTCGGCGCAGACGTCGCAGACGCCGCATCGGTGGAGAATGGGTTGGACATGTTATCGTAGGTGATGTCAGTGAAAAGGAATATATCAAGGTCGTGGTTTAGTGGTTCGTTTGTGGGTGGTTGGATGGTTGGATTGTTTGAAGTTGCTGTTGGTTCTGCTGTTTCTGCTGTTCCAGTCGGGGCCGTCGAGGTACTTGTCTCTGCTGGAGGCTTTGTACTCTCAGTAGGCTTTGTGCCACTCACAGTCTTTGTCCCGTCCGACACACCGAATTGTCCTCGAGCCTTTGTGCTTTCAGCTTTCTTTGTGCCTTGTTCCGAAGTCGTTTGCTTTGTTCCGTCCAAAGGCCCCTGTTCAAATCGCTTGGTCAAAGGATAGAGTGATGCGCCGTAGAGGGCCGATTTTTCCCAGTACTCAGGTATCCTAGGTGTAAGGATACCGGTGGCTCGCCTTTGGACAGACGGGTCTCTTTTGAGAACTTCGTCCTTTCTCCTTCTAATTATAGCTTGTGTCCGTCGGGATTGACGATGTACAGGCCACCGCGCCATGTCAAAAAAGGCACCGCGGGTGTATGGCGCTTGGAACCGCCTCTGTGATTCGGTAGCCCATTTGAAAAGGCTTGGTCGCCAAATGCCATGAAACTTCTTGCTAGGCGCGTAGTCGTTGTCGCCGTAGTGATAGCCTGATGAATCTTCGACTACCATCTTCCGGCCAGGGTATATCGTCCTGCGGTTTTGTACACAGTCTTCGATGATCCCCTCTCGGATGATCTTGGACCAGTCGTCCTGCTTACCAGGAAACCGTCGTCGAAATCCATTCATTGGATCTGCTTTTTCAATGACCTTTTGTGGAGTTGGACGTCTGAATTCTATCTCGCCCGTGGCGTAGGTGAGGTTTCGATTCCACTGTCTTTTCTCCTGATCGAAAGCCTCACGCGAGATGGGCTTCCACCTCCCTGTCTTGGCCGGGGCTCCAAGTTCACTGCTAGGCACTGAATACTGGAGTCGTTGCTCAATCTCTTCAGCGTGGGCTATCGTGCGGCCCATTCGATACGCAAGGTTGCGGAAGAACTGAGCCGTGACCTCTGGAACTGATAAGTTTTCGCCATTTTCTACTTTGAAATATTCCACTTTCTGAGCGGCAAGCTCATTCCACACACGTATGTCTTGCCAGGAAGGCGAACTGCGCATAGCTTCTACACTATTCGGTGGATATGCGCCATCTTGAAAGTACTGTTCCCCGTAAATTAGTTCTTTTGGCACAAGGAGAGCGTCGTCGTCCGTCCAGACCGGCGGTTTGAGAGCTGCTGTTAGTATTCTAGGCACCTCGTCTCTTCCGAGGTGGTCAAAAGCGTAATCAAAGTGGCCTTCAGGGAGACTTTTCAACTCCGAGAGTTTGTACGCCTTTACCAGATGCTCAAGTAAACTTTCGGCGAACGCTTCCTGGCTGTTGTCGAAGTCCAGCTCACTTGAATGACGCCATGCTATCAGGTCCTCTGGATGTAGATCGTACTCTGGTCGACGGAGAGTCGTAGCACTGGTTATGCTTTCTTCATACTTATCTAAAGCTCCCTCGCTCCCGACCGTTTCAACCTCAGATTTGACGTATCTAGTTACGTTAGTAGGTAGCCAGGGTGAGAGAGTATGCTGGTTGGACAGACCTTCGCCAGAATCCGTAAAGAAAATGCTCCGCTTCCCGACGCGAAAACTGATAGGTTCGGTTTGTATGGTCCTGCGCAGCGTCACCGCCGCCATTTATATATACAAGTGCTTCGTCAAGGGATGGCAAACTGATGTTTCGCCTTTCCTGCCACTGCTCCATGGTTGACTTGAAAATATCCAGACCAGCTGTTCCTTGACTATTCGAAGCGACAGGGTCGTTGAGGAAATGTATGAGTCGAGTTTCGAAAAGTAGGGACAAATTATCTTGTGGTTGCCTTCGAGAATCACATAGCCTGACACTCCGAGAGGGCTCACCGAGAAACCTTAGCCAGGCTGCATCGGCCTCATCAATAAGTTTGATGGCGGGCTTCTTGGTCTTCGGGTCTATCGTTTCATCGATGCCCGCGCGTCTCATGATGTCTCGCCGGGCTTGTCGGGGTGTCAGTTCCCCCTCGGATCGATATTCCGTTCCGGCCTCGATGTCTCTCAGGATGGCTCGCATAAAAGGCCTGGGAGCCATTGCGAACCTATCCTGTAGAAGCACACGCAGCCGCTTCAGGTAAGCTCCTATCCTAAGCCAATGGTCTTCGTATATGGAGAGACCGGTATAGAGAAAGGGCCCTCTAAAATTTGGGAACAGGGCAGATCGCTGGAAATCGTTCCATTCTTCCCTGCTGTAGCGGCGGCGCTGCCACTCAGCCATGAAATTTTCCAGCTCTGTATGCTGGCTCCACCCATGGACCCAAGGATAAGGCTCCTTAGTCGCGTCTGTAACTTTGTCTGGAGAAAGCACCCGAGGGGTGAAAGGTATCTCCTTTGGCATCGGGAGAGGTTCCGCGAGAGGCAGTACCACTCGACGCCATGGCGTGTTGATAACTCGGTTCTCGTGGCTGTCAAACAAATTCAAGCATTGCTGAAGCGCAGCTCGCTGCCATCCTCGAGCCTTGTAGAACTCTATGTTGTTTCTCGCGTTATTGGGGAGAGTAGGCAGGTCGCTGGCAAGTACATCGGGGACACTTGCAGCGGTTTGCTCTATCCCACCCAAAATACACCGTTCGTACTCCTCGTTGTCGAGTTGGAACGGATTAACACCCTCTTTGTTTTTAGGGATACCGGGTTCTTCGACGACTTCGTTGAAGAAATCTTCCTCGCCCGCCCGATATTCAGTTACTGACTTGTTTCCTCTTGTGGATAATGAAGGGAAGGGAAAGACAAGTCGGCCAGGGCGGGTAGGGGGATCAAGACGCTTTCGCTTATATCGCGCCCTGTTCGGGTATGGTTGGATGAATTGGTTTGGGAATGTCTTCAAGCGGTCCGAGGTAATTTTGCCACTCAAGACGTCGGTCGACCATCGAGTTTTGTCTTTTGTGAACCTAAAGAATCTTTCGTGCGTGTCGACCCTGATGAGGGCATCATCCAGCATGGCACGCACATGGGGACTCTCGTAGCCAAGATCGCCTGCAAGACGACCCTTTCGGGCCTTTCTAAGCCAGTCGACAACGCGGGTAAACTTATAAGACCAATCGTGTGATCTGAAAATGTCATCGTCGGCTAGGAAGTTCAGGATCCTTGGCAGCAGAATACTAGGGTTGCCGCCATCGGGACCAATAGGCACATCGAACCACAGACTGTCGGACTGACCGCCCGGAACTGAAGATGTTGGCCCCTCCATCGTCTCTGGTGTTCTATCCCAGAATTAGGTTATTCTTGGTTTCTGACGTTAGATGCCACTGCCCAGAAGATCTCCCCGTGACGGTATACAAAATAGTCAATAGTGTGCTCAACGATTTTGGTTCACCAGATAAGGCTCATTGTGGGTTGAAGGAATTTGTCGTTTGGATTATTCTGGCTAATTCTCAGCACAATAATGCCATTCGCTCGCGACAGATGAGCAAGGAGAAAGAGACAAGAAGAGGAGAGAGGTTTCCGCTCGCAATGGCCGGTTTGGAAGCTATGCTTATTGTCTTCTCCCGCAAGGCATTTACTAGTTACCAGGGGCTAAAGCTGAGCATTCCAGAGAAGACTAGGGGGGTCTTTTACCGCAACCCGATTTCAACAAAGAATGCGATTGTAAGCTCTTGGCAAAGAACTGAGACAAATGCATCAGATGCTTAAATCGATCTGCAGGCTGCCGTTTGCGGTGCTAGACCGGAGTCGTCGTTCTTTGCAATTTGTCGGCCGGAACTGAAAAAAATCATTTGCAGTGAACTTACCTAGGTAAACTCCCCTCCCAAGGCACTAGGGAAAGGCCAGGAAACAGAGACATTGCGTCGATCCGAGTGTCACAAGGCAGACAGACCATGGCGTCTGGAGATGACCAACCACGAGGGGATCCTCAGGACTCCCCTCAAGAGCAACAAGCCGACGACGGACAACTGCGGCGTCGTAGGCGCAGGAGACAAAGAATGCCAGAGGATGAGCTTAGGGCTCGTCGTCAGCGCAGGTCTCGGTTTCATGGTCAGGCCAGTGCCAGGGACCAAGATCAACAACATGAAGACGAGGAAAAGAAGAATGCCGAAGCGACTGGCTCGGGCACACAAGAATCAACAGCAGAAGAGGTATTAAGCGCCAGCGAGCCAGCACCGATGGAGACCGAGGCTCCTCGAGAGCGGAAGCCGTGGGAGACATTAATCATCGACGACCTAGGAGAGAATTTAAGTTTCATCGAGGAAAAGAATCGTGAGATCGAACGACATCAATACATTGTAAACTATTACAAAGAACATTCCCCAGATCAAGTTGCTCATAACCAGAGAATTCTTGACCAGTTGATAAGAGAGAGATCGGAAATGGAGGACAACGAAGAGAATAATATGCCCGAGTAGGTCTATCTTAATACCCTTAAGAGTAACTTCGTATTAAATTTTGTGTTAACCGTTCCCAGGAATCAGCGAGAAGAGAAGAACCGCGTCGGCGAGCGGTTAGAAATGCTGGACTGGGCCCTCGACACATGCCAGTGTGAAGCTGAAGAGGTTAACATCCGAGCTGCCATTCAAGGATATCAATCTGGAGACATACCTTACTCACAAAACTATACTCTCATCTACGGCGGTCACATCGTGGATTCTTGTCCCACGTACCAATCTTTCTGCGAAGATAGACAGGAACGGCTCGACCAATACTTTGCAGCATTTGGCCCGGGTTGGCTCTGGCACGAACCTCCCCTGTCCGAAACGGGTCCAGGTCCGATGGCAAACAAGAGCCTGTGTCTTAACCGACAGCGAAACCGATATAACTACAACATAGGGTATTATGCTGTAGCCATGGAGTTTTCTCTCGACCAAAGTAAAGTCTGCAGGCTGTCTCCGGAAAGTTTCCGGTCGGCCCGCGATAGCGAGCGCCCTTTCGAGAGTGGTTATAAGGTTAGATTAAGGACAATCCTAGACTCGGGAGCAACCTATCCCGTTATTCCTTACCATGACCTGAAGTATCTGGATATCGATATGAGGCGGTACGCTTCGCAGGGCATCACATCACTCTCGTCTGTGACCGATATTAGTTTGTTTAGATTCTTTGAAATGAATGTTTCGGTTATTAAGGATCGGGATGAGCATGGGCAATTAGTCAAGACCGGAAATGGATATGAACAATTAGTTGGCGGAAGCGACCAAGCTACATGGCCAGGCGAACCGCGGAGAATTGGAGCGATGGTTCCAGTCTGTTTGGATCATAACAAGGTGAACCAGTCCAATGTCAGCGATCGTCTCAGCGGCATGCTCCCATTCGATGCGTGTTATATATCATCCGTACCGACGGCTGGAAAAATGTGGCTCGGAGAAGATCGTAGAGATGTGCTTGGTGCGAGCCGCATGCCGCCGCATCGTCGCTTCGACACAGAAAAGACACTGCGTGTGGAAATTCCTTCCGAGTTCGAAAGAGCGCGACTGGAAACCAAGACACCTGACCAGGTGTTATTCATACACAATCTTCCAGGACCGGGACGGCCAGCCTTGATGGACGCGGACTGGCCAAGTGTGCGAGGGAAGAGCGAACTATCAATCGTAAAGACCGAACGGGACCAATCTACTCAACGGACGACGAGAAAGGTGACATCAAAGGCCATTTTAGAACCACGGACGGGTAAGTATGTGATAGATGCGACCGACAAGGCTTGGGAGGACGATTACCTTGAAGAAGGAGACTTCTTCGATCCGAAATATAAAACTACAATAGACCCCATCCAACCTGAAATCTTGCCACCAAAAGAGGGACCGAGTAACTGGAGGGGAGGGTCTTCTGATCAGTTTTGGTGAATGATGGCACGGCACCTACATACCTACCTATCTACCTACCTACCTACCTATATAGCATTGAGTTCATAGTAGATAGTGAACTCACGTTGATGCATTAATAGATTGTACAGTCGTCGAATAGAAAGTGAAGTTATTCTTCATAAGTTTCAGTGAACCCTGGTGGCACACCGATCCAACTGATACGTGTATGCCATTGCTAGAAACACGAAGGCTAGTTGCCCAGTGGAAATGTGACGAAAAATACCTAATCGACTTTCATGAACATAATGAGTCGCCAATAACGCTGACGATAGTATATCCAGGGCGCAGTGATATTGCTGACCGGCGGCTTAGGAATAGCTCATAGCTTTCCCGAACGAGTCATGTCATGCGTAACCGAAATCATTTTTGATGATGCCAGCACAGCGCTCGGAGATTAGAAAAGTCTCAACGTCGACTTAGCTTTATTTGTTGGGGCCTTAGCCCTAAAGTCGAGGCTCGATCCCATTGCCTTTCATTTTAGCGATAAAAGGAAGATGGAATTTATTCCAGACCGCCTGGCCCTTTTACCTAAGACAGGAGTTGGGTTTCCGCCCTAAACCCCGACGCGGCGGATTTAGCGGATGGTAGAATATCTGCGCATGAGTGAGTCAGTGCCATCGCAATATACAACCCCCAAAGTTCGTAGTAAATGACATGTAGGTACCTACCTTATATGGTGTTATCTCTAAGTGACATATTATATTTTTACTCATTGGAAATACACATACGTATGGGCTTCACCGTCATGTAAAAATTGATGACAAAAAGCCTATCGGAGAAATTGGTCCTTACACCGCGCATTTGCTCATCTCCGCGTCGCTGGTCTGATTCGGCACGGCGCTCGGAGACAGTGGAGAATGATTCGATCGACGGTCAAGCTTCTGATCTAGTAGTTAGGAATGGTGAAAGGGCTTGCAGCTTGCAGAAAACCACTTACCAGTTGCAGGGTCACTGCTGCAAAGTAAGAGTGAAAAAGAAAGAAAAAGAAAAGCTTGGCGCGTTTATATGGAGATCCCAATTAATATAGACGCGTAAAGTGCTCTCTTTTTTCTTCCTCTTCTCTTCTTAACCCCTTTAAGTGGTTCTTGTATTTGGGGCTAAACACTGTCAGTTTGAAGCCCGTCTCATTTGTCTGGTCTAGACGACCCATCCGTCGTAAGTATGATACAAGCTATAGTCAGATAGCCGCATAAATTTAGCACTTCTCCGCATCAGTAACGCGACCTGACGCCAAAATGTCTGAACGCCAAATCGACGCGCGTGGAGGAAGCTTTCGCCTCCGAGGGGCTGGGTATGCAGTGACCCATCTTGTCACCATGGTCAAACCCCACCCTCCTTTGAAGTGCTTGGCTCAATGAAGGTCAAATCCTGACTTCGGTAGCCACGCATCTGACTATTATGTGAATTGCGGAACCACGAGACTCGCTGTAACTACCCTCAGCCGTTCTGTTACGGGTATAAGTACCTACAAATTTTTTGAGTTTATCATAGGAATCATCAATCGCGTGTGGTGCATGCGGAATGTGCGGTTCGGCAGGATCTTACGGGATCGTCATATGCGGGCGTACAATAACTCGCATGTACATGCTCGAAACACTCCTTCTATTGGCTGTATGAAAGTACGAAGTAGCGAAAGCATCCTCGGTACATGTCGTCACTACGAGGGGGAAAAAAAGGGTGTCAGCACAGGATACTGTATGTTTCCCCGCATATACTAAAGGGAACACCGAAAAAAAGATCCATACTTGAGGCTGAGGAGTCCGTATCCTTGCTACGTGCGCAGGTGCGATTCCTTGCTGATGATGTTGCGCAAAACGACTGGATGTTAGTTCCTGGGCTGACGAACGGGAACTTGTACGTAGAAAAAGGATGCATATGAATATGATTGGACGGCCTTCATCTATTTGAGATTAGGAGGTAGCTGAGAGGAATGGTTATCCGCCGTCAAAGCATAGCTATGCTGAATCCTGAAAGTGGAATGATACGATGGTCATTCCCCTGCGAGTTGTTAAGCTGTAACAACATGAATGTATCATACCTCTATAAAGAGCAGTAAGTTCGTGGTCTGATCGAGAGGAGGCTTCTCCACGTTGTCGATTCGTGAATCTTGAATAATTCCGGTCCAGGCCAGGCCAGGATCTAGGGCCTTCCCCCGGACTATAAATCCATTCGATACCTAGTTTCGATTGGATTAACCATGAGATCCAAACGCGTCCCGAGGCTAGCGCGTATTTTTCTCTTTAAATCCTCGCGTTACCCTTGCAAATCCCACCGGCTGCCAGTTCAATCAGGTGCTTTAGTCTCGCCAAGCGCATAGCTATTCTAAGCGCGAAATGCTCGAGCGAAAGGATGAACTTGAATTGGGCACTGACTCGCATGTCCTTTACCGGGTTTGACGAGCGTATATTATAGGAAGAGGATGAGACGTTGACTCGCGTAAATCAATGAAATGTGTGTACCTGCGTAGAAGCTTGTTGTTGGCGGATAACTCTCTTTCTGATGGTATTGTGTGAGGCCGACTGTAGAAATGATAGGTACCTACCTGTGTAGTAGCAAACGTGATGTACATATCATCAGCCTGTGCATTCATTGGGCGCTTAGAAGACCTAGCTAGCCCTGTAGCCGTGCCGGCAGTGGGTAACATCATCAGATGTGAGCGTGCGTGGTATCAAACTGAAAATATTAGGCAGAGTTCGTCAGCTGTTTGAAACAAGACCCGTTCTTCAAACTTCGGCGACGGCAATTTCAAAGATGGGAGGTTGATGGGCGATTTACGGTTGGCAGGTCCCCGATTCAGCTTGTCTCCGTTGCCTTCAAAACTTAGCAGGTTGCGCTATTGAAGATCAGTAGATCGTATCTGACCATTGTCACTAATGATTGGTCTGCAATGCCTCTCGAAGGATTCCGTAGTATCTGAAGGTCAAAGCAATAAGGACCGACCAATCCTTGAGTGACGGTCGTTTTCGGGTGTGACAATGTATTGGCATACGGATTGAGAGAGGACAGAACTCCGCCTTCCAACAAACGTTAGGAGGAGGTGATCCAGTGTTACAGTACCAGCGTCATTGCTCGTTTGTTAATTGCAACAAACGGAAGACGGAGAGTGACGAATTGACGAATTAACGAATTAATCAGAAATTAGAAATTAGAAACCTGAACCTGGACCTTATTTTCTCGGCGAATGAGAACTACCTAACCAATCTAGGATGGAGATGACTAACGATGGTTTGCATAAGATAAACTGATAGATCTAAGTTGCATTAGACTTGTTTATGCGTTCTACTGATCCACAGATCCACCCCGGCGGAATCATCAGCCTCCATGTGGCTTGACTGAGACGACTGGGACCAAAAAAAAAAAAAAGCTTCTAGATCATTTATGGAAGCATTGTGTAACATTAAAAGTTGAATGACCATCCCAATCCTCGGTATGCGAGGTAATAAATGCTGCATGGTCATTGAATTGGATCTAGATTCATTCATTTACCTAAACCATGCACTCCTCAGTAGCGGTGAGGCCTGGTTTGAGGGGTCTTGTAAGCTGTGAGGCAATAGTGCAGTGGACAGGTTCAACATTCCCCTCATCGTGGTGGGTGAGTTTGATGTTGATTTCGTAAGGATTCCCACCATTCCCACCATTCCCACCTAACCACCAACCACATGTTCATGTAGGTTTCGGGAGCGCTGAGGGGTGAACCAAACTCTTCGTCATGTCAAGGCCGTACCGTGAGACCGGTTCTTGACAGAATTTTACTCGAGCTACGTCGGCCAGGGAACCGGGCTGATTGTCTTGTTACGACTATAGTGGGAGGATCCGTCGAAAAGAACATAGTATCTGAGCGTGCCGAGCCCACCGCTGGATGCTCCCGCGACCCGCTTCGTTGACCAGAGTGGTTCGCGAGTAATTAGTTCAGAGATGCCGTTGAGAGACACTCTAAGCTTTTTCTTTCGGTCATTTAGTAAAAAACTTTGCACCGCGTCGGCGAATCCGTTCAGTCCATTTCAGAATCTTTTTCGCGTTGGACCCAGTTGCTTGGATCTGTATACCGATGCTTGGGGGCTAGATGAACGGTCTAGTTTTGGTAGCCTTCATCTAAGGTGGAGAGACCCGTTGCGTTGCTGCGATGATGGCATGATGCCGCACTCTGGACCACTGGGGCCGAAATATCAAAATCCATTACGGAGCGTTCGGCCCATGGCCATGTGTCAAGAAGAAATGTAGGAGGCGGGTACATCGTGAAAAAAAAAATTCGGAGATAGGAAGTAGTGGTAGCTCATACTTTGTTCCATCTGCAGCCTTGGGCATGGGAATCCTGTCTAAGCTCTTTCACCGCCGGGGCTTTTAGTAGCGGTATTTGACGTGTGATCTAAGAATTTCCATGAGAAACCATGTTATAATCCCGAAGTACAGTATATACGATACGTCAAATTGATGAAGTCTAAGTATGTAGTAACTAGCAAATCGCATCTTAGGGGTTCAAACGGACTGCTAGTAGCTTAACTTGCATGACCTACCGTACCTCGGTTTTTGCGAACTGTTATCAGATTTAGTAAGATCTTTCCACAATTCAAGTTTATTACTGAGACCCACGCTCCGGATTGCAATATAATCCGTCAAAGGCACTTTACGATTAAATTGACCATGTCTCATCCATTTTGCTAAGCATGAGACTGCATATGTGAGTACATAGTAGGTGTAAATGCAATTTATATATGTAGCTCTAGTATTAGATAGGGTACGTCATTGTCAGTTTTAAATAACCCTCGTAATTTTTTATTTGTGACAACGGGTTTCGTCTATTTTTCTTGCGTGGGGAATGCATCTGCGGGCCTCAGTTTAATGAAAACGCTAATGACGAATGCGATATATACTGCACAGTGCGTACCGATGTTTGCGGTAAGGCTGAGCTTAGATCGGTGGGGTGGGGTTTGTTACGAGTACAAAACCACATTGCCATTTGTAGTGGCTCCCAGTCTGATATGATGTTTATTAAATGGATAAAATCGTTCAGATCCTTTGCGGATATCGACATGAAAATCATGTCAGATAGGACTACTGGGCTTGTTCGTATATGCAAAGTTCTCATATTTAAGGAACAGAAAGCTGGAAACGATGCGACAGCAAAAGCTAAGCTGTACCAACTTCCGCATCGGGTAATATACCCTTGAATGTGGCTTGCGAGATTGTGGCGCCGCCTATCTCCCCTTTTAAATGAATGCGTAACCCTCGGATAAGTTGTGTCTTCTGATATGAAAAGACCGCCAGTCCAGCTTGTCTCGTCACCAGTCATAATGAAATCTGCTGTTCGATCGCGTCTTTAGGAAAATCCCTTGCAGAACATTGGTGTTTATACAACCGTAATGGAGGGAGAAAGCTACCCATGAGTTTCAGGACAGTAATGGGTAGGAGACTTCATTGGCTCCCGGATCGTCTTCCACAGTTGCCAAAAATCTGGACTTGTCCAGGGATTCGCCTGGGTTCGATGTCCCGTGTGAACTACCTACATAAGTATTCCGTCAACACTTAAAACTAGGCAAGGTGACGTTGGATGTGATTGGTTGGTAGATCAGCAGGTTTTATTCCCGCCATCCTCTTTAAGTGAGGGGCAGATATCGGATTCTTGCCGACTCGAACAAATTAATCTGGCTTCGGGCGTCGGGCGACAAATGCGAGTGTTATGAGCAAGGAAAAAGTGATCAATCACTTGGCGACCATCTAAAATATAGATTCGTTTGCCTTATGTATCTCCGATGCCACTGTTGTACCCCGAAGGGCAGCGACAAGATGTAGACCGGTCCGTACCACTGCGTTTGGTTCTCGGCTAGCCTGGTAAACCACATCCTATCGGACAGATGTCAAATGCCTGCCGGCTTCGGCTGTGCGACTATTCTGACGGCCGTCAAGAACTGCAACAGCACTTAGCGATACTTAATGGCCTTGTTCCAACATCTGTAGCATCAAACGCTGTGTGCGCTGCCGACGTGGACTGCGAAATGCGCCTTCAAATAGTCGCCTTCGGGGGCGGAAGGCTGGGTGGCGAGGTAATTGCTCGTGCTTCGGAAACCATTTGATTCGTCTTCGGCTGCAGGAACACCAAATACATAGTAGAAATACCCTTTTAGGAGCTAGTGCTATAGGACTATATGATGTTATGGCTGTCTTAATACAGGAAATTACCGGGACCAATTGGGACCTGCTAGTCTTCCGTGGGGAGCAAGGGGACCGGTTACCTCCTTAGATGTTAAGCTAATGACGAGTCGCCGACTGAATGGGTAACCTAGTCGTCCAAGAGATTGACTCCCTACCTTGTTTGGCTAGGTACACACGTGTTAGGCTCGACGCAGACAGTAGGTTTGTAGATATCGTCATGATGCTATCCTCGTTTTAGAGTACAACAAACCTTTCATCCTGTTCTCCACGAAAGCCGGTGGGGGATGTCGAATTTGCAAACCCGCTTCAAGATTCAAATATTAATAGTACATCCCGAAGATGAAGCAAGATGAGGTCGGACACGATTGGTTAGATAGAGCTGAAGATGGTGGGATGTGGATGAGCTGTCCCACAGGGGGTGCGGGAGCACAGCAGCTGTAGAGGCAATCAATTAACCCAATCATGAATAAAAACCCTTAGCTAGCTAGCAACCCACCACTCTGGTATCACGGTCTTTTTCTCTACTGGACCGGCTCTTTGGGTCGCCGCCTCTTGTCGCATGCATGCAGGGCATCTCTTCCAGTTCAAGCCATTTTGAACAAGCGGGTTGGTATGGCCTTGTTTTCCCGTTTGTTATTGTTGTCGTGTTGAGTAATTCCCCGGCCTCTTGGCCGGGCTGTAGGTGGCTTTCTAATTGTATGCCGGCGGCCGCTGATAGCCTGCTTGGTGCCATTGTCCTATTGTCCTATTGGCGACCAAGGCTAGTACATGATGATCTGACATGGTCAGACCTTCAAACTTGTAAATACGATGCTAAATAAAACTCGCGTGCTTAATGTAGGCAGGCCTACAAACCTGGTCCCCAAGACGGATGGATGGCTAGATGGAACAAGAAGGTGTGTTTTGCGTAACAAAAGCTCAAGAGCAACGTAAAAGCGCAGTGCATGTAGCCTGGTACGGATTGATTGATCGATTTTAATGTGATGATGCCCACGGAGCCGTACGCAATAGGGGTTGGATCCATTACACATGACACGCATGATAAATTGATTTTCAAGTCGTGTAAGACCGCGTTGACAGGCCTTGATTGGTCAAAGCCTATCGATGATTCCGTTTGACTGGCGCGACATCTGCCTTGTATTCTTGCAGATTCTCATGGGCTGAAATGGCGACACTAACCCGAATGGAATGCCCCTGTTCAAGTTCCGTTCGCAGCTCCATGCGAACCGGCGTAGGATCAGCTCAAAAGTGAGGGTCGAGGAGCGACAAGACTAGACTGTGTGCCATGTACTGTGCCGTAGAACGTGGATGGATGTACGATGATTGTCCCACTAGGTTTAAGTATTGTCCTTAGGAGGTATCATCGGACGATTTAATGATGATGATGATGGCTTAGGTTTTAACATGTTCTTGGTGCGCGTTAGTATCGTTTCTCACCAAGCTGGTGGATCGAATTTACTGGCTGCATACTTGTGGACAGATCTGCAGTAATCATCTTTAGCTAAGCCTGTCGTATGCTGTGTTCACTACTAGATGCTGTGCTTGCGACATACTAACTGGCAAGTAATACCTTAGTCTCATGTAGATCCATCCAATCGAGAGTTATTTTTCAGCTTCGATTATAAAGGGTAGAAGAAGTCCTAGGGAGTTAGCACTAGAAAGACAGGAGAATAGGAGCCAGTAATGTTCTGTATGATATATAGGCCTTCAGGGGTTGCCGTGTTATTGTACAGTAGAAGCCTCAAATTTGAGTACGCCAAGCACGGTGTGACCCTCATTGGAATTGCAAAAGCCTCCGCTATTCCATCATCCTATTTTGAAACGAAACGCTTCCATCACGATCAGTGTCTCCTAGCTCCTCTCACTGTGGTCCCCCCCCTTACAGTCCTGAGCACTGTACATCTATCTGCAGCTTAAGGATTCGAGGTGGAGAATCACATCCCCATATCCGAGCAGTTGTTCCCTGGTCGTCATGGCATAATTCCAAGATGTCCATTCAATGATGCTTGGCGACCTATTCAGTGAGGTACATGGCCAGGATAGCACACATTACTGGCATTTAGCAGCTAGATGTAACCGATAAAAACGGCCAACTGCCCTAGAGAATAGAATTACGTGCATACGCCTATCAAATCTCGAGCCCTACCTCCTTAAGATACAATGCATTATGCGTCGAAGGTCTTCGATTCGGAGACCGTACCAAACAAACAAATACACTTTCATCCCGTGACGAATTATCAGGCCTATTTGTATCTGTACAGTAAACAAGAGGAGGCTCATTCAGAGCTGGGTCGCGGGATGAGTGGCCAAGCTGCGAATTTTCTGGTGTCGTTAGATGGTCAGACATTTCCCTCAAACACATCGAAATTTACCATCTGCATAGTTGGGATTTATTATCGAATCTGCTGCTTATTCTGACGGTCTGGAGTACTGTGACCCCCCGTACATGGTAGTATGGATATTGCATGTACCCTTTACCCTTTACCGACTTACACATCGGCGGTAGGCTCCCATCACAATACCTACTACATACATGTAATTGTCAGCAACTGTAGAATCCATTGGGCATTACACATTACACATTTGAGCGGTCTGATACCTAGCCAGCAATCATCAGTGGCTATGTTTGTGACTGTCCTTCCCCATGTGCCGTGAGGGGACAGACAGCCTAAGCGTCGCAATCAAGGAAGAGGAAGAGAAAGAAAAAAATAGACATCTACAGTACCTAAGATCCCCCCTAGGTACCTAACCAACCGTTCTATTTTCCGATTTCAAACATCAAATCCATCTGAACAAATTGAGTTACGATCCACTAACATACGCAACGCATCGCATACTGTAGGTACACCACATTACACACACCGTCCCGTACGCGGGGACCAGGTTCAAGCAAGGTAAGGAATTAAGAAAAAAGACAGGGAATAGATAGGACCGGGCTAAATTGGTTGTTGCTTTGCTTGCGACTTAACACGCTTGACCAGGTGTGCAAGGTGCAGCAAGTAGTAGTAGCTTTGTATCAAGGAAAGGGAAAGAGGAGAAAATGTATGTAGGTACCTACCTAGACAGCTAGAAAAAGATACGCGAGTAAGCAAGTAAGCTACAGTAGGAAGGCTTGCTGGAAATTGCATGGCAAGTAATAAAGGAACATTGTAAAGGGCAAGAAAGGGCTAAGTACCTGCAAGGCGGCCGCAACCAACCTTAGTGGATTGCTCGAATATAATAGGCTGTCGCGAGCGCGGTTCCTTGCTAGGTCTGCTAGGCTCATCCCGGCCCCTGGTTTTTTCTCTTGGTGGTTGTGGCCCTGCTGCCCTGTACCCGGTACATTGTGGGTTTAACTGGTGCTTTTTTTTTTCCCTCTTCGCACGCCGTCTCATTCTTTTTTTTACGTGGATGTTCGCTTGACCCGCGCTGGGGGGGCCGGTTGTCTTAAAAGTACCTGTTCAACCAAGAATCCATTCTGTTCCAATCCTTTTTCATCTCCTCCATCCTCCTCCAACTTGAGGCCATCTCTACTCTCTCCTTCCTTTCCTCGTCCTCTTCAATCCGATCCATTCATTTCCTCCTCCTCGACATTCATCCTTACCATCAATTTCTCCTTGTCTATTTTTTTCAAGGAGGAAAGGAGGAGAGAGCGCATACTGGGCCTCTTTCGAACCACACTAGACGAAAAATAGGTTAGGGCCGAGATAATAGCAAAGAACAAGAGACGGAGAGACGCAGGTCAAGATTAATGAAGAGAGAAGCATAGGAAGAGAGATATAATTCTGTTTCCTTTGCTTTAATAACAATTTGATAATTGTCCTCTTCAGATATTTCTCGAGGTAATAATCCAATATTTCTGGAATTCGAATTCCTCGGCCTTTATTAGTCCAGGAATCTCTCCCAATTACCACATTTACACATCCCTCTCCTTCAACCCTCTACATCAGCTTCCCTTCTCTCCTCAATCGGTCCCTCTCTTCCATTCCTAGGCTGCGCACCACTTAACCCCCTTCGTCCAATCGATAATATCGTCCCTCCCAAAAGGAGAGTAGTCTTGCCTGGCTTGCTGGACAGAACAAGGCAATTCGAATCTCCTAATTCTCCTCCTTCGTGCCAACGGTACTAGGAATCTGACTCTGGCTCATCACAATTACTCCAGAAGACCTTCGGTACTAGACTCCACACGGGTCTTCTACCGGTTCGAGGAATCTCACCAACGAGCCCTACATGAACCCAGTCGCTCGACTATAATCCACCAGAAGCGTGCAGGTGTAGAGGTACGTCTGAGAATTGTCAGAAAAAGGGAAAGAGTGAAAGAGGAGAGGAGAAGAGGGCAGAAGAAAAAAAACATCGCATAGTTCGAAGACAAAGAAGAGTTTCTGATATTGGCTTTCTCCCTGTGCAGGTACATACCGACGGTCCACCCACAGTGTTCCAACGGTGTTACTTGGACACTCGCGCACGCTTCGATCCGTCGTCGAGCAGATAGGCTTGCTCTCGTGGGACTCGTTAACTCGCTGTTCCCACCTACATCGACTAGGAATCACCTAATTTCCTGTGATTAATCGTGGCGGTAAGGGAGACCCTTCTTCAGCGAAATTATAACACAGATCAACGTCATTTTGTATGCACGTATGCTGCATTAAATACTCCATCGAGGATCAATTGCCTGCCAAACGTCTCTGGCCGCGTGCCAGGAACAAGGTCTCCACACATTTCTCGGTCGAATCAGAATCCCTCCTGTTCTCCCCCTAATCCTGTGGTTCCAGAAGGCCGTGCCCTGTCCCCGTCTGCTTTGCCTCCAGTCAATTGATGTCTCTCCTGGTCTCAATTGGTTCCTTGTTCCTGACGCTAATTCTATTTCCACTCCAGAGCCATTCACTCGACGTCTCTTTTTATAACGGTCGCCTCTCCGGCCCCTTCTACCTCACCATTTCATCGTCTTTCGGTAGCCATTCGGCCACAGTCATTCATTAATTTTTTTCGTCTTGTTTTTACTGAATACAGTTCATCACGCTCATTAATATCATAATAATTTGTGTGTCACCCGTCCAGCCGGATTAATTCACTCTTTCGACTTCCACCTGCGACAGACACCCTAATACGCTCTCTCAGCACCAAGATTCCTGGAGAACCTGACCGTCACTCTTTTACAAGAACACGTCCAAGCACCGAACCTTGCGTTACTATTATTAGTTCCCCCACCTCATTACCAATCGATCAATATGGCGTACGCTGGAGACTGCGGATACTTTGTCGAGTCCGACGAGCCTCGTCAACCTCGAATTAGCGTGAAGGATGCAGCCAGGATGTTGGCTCGTAACAGGCAAGAGATGATTGCCAACGAGTTGTCCCGTCTTGCCGGTGATGAGTATCTAGAGGACATAATGCAGCACATGCGACATATGGAGGTTGGTGATTTCTAGTCTTGCTCCTATCATTCAGCACTACTCCAACCTTACCGGGTTATGGGACAGACTCAATTGGGCACTCAATGGCTAACAGTCGCATAGGATGAGACACTCCCGGATGCCAACCTAATCGACATGCAGCGAGAGATCCAGTGGTTCATGAGACCCTATCTAATTGACTTCCTGATTGAGGCCCACGCTGCCTTCGCGCTACTACCCGAGACCCTGTTTCTAACCGTCAACCTACTAGACCGATACTGTTCCAAGCGTGTGGTATACAAGCAGCACTACCAATTGGTCGGATGTGCAGCCCTTCTCATCGCTGCCAAGTATGGCGACAAGAAGGACCGAGTACCTCAGATCAACGAACTGAACAACATGTGCTGCGGTTTGTACGATTCGGGAATGTTTACTCAGATGGAGATGCATGTCCTCAACACGCTTGAGTGGACTATTGGACATCCGACCGTCGACTTCTTCACTCAACTCATTGTCGCCGAAGAGTCTGATGACCGAGAGGTTGAGCACATGGCGGCTTACCTGTGCGAAATCGCTCTGTACCACCGAGACTTCGTTTCTACCAAGCCCTCGATCATGGCTCGTGCCTCGCTTGCCCTTGCACGTGCGATTCTAGGACGACCGGAAGTCAACGATGGCGAGTGGGATCACCTAGAAAATGTTACAGTCCTCGCTCTATCGCAACACTTACACCAACCGTCGGTTACGCTCTCGAGGAAGTACTCATCGCAGCACCTGTCTCGTGTTTCTGGAAAACTCTCCGAGTTCCTTGCCCAGCAAGCAGCCATCGCCCGTCGAGCGCAGCAACAGGGACCGCCCTCGCCCCCCTCCGAACCAACATTGTCACAACACTCTAGCATCTACAGCACTCCGCAGAAGGGACATGGTGCAGCCATGGGTGTGGCGGATGGCTATCTAACGCCGCCCATCACGCCGGACGGAGTCAACTTCGGTGTTGTCACGGATCCGATGAACAAATACGTTCCGCCTCGATGCCCTGTCACTCCCACTCCTCAGCCCCCTAGCATGGCCGGATATCCTCAACAGCCTACACAACAGTACACCGCCTACTCGTACGACGAATACAGTGGCCCGATGGTCTCATAATGATCGCCTTATATGATCAAACTTTTCTACAGATTCATAGTAGATTCACCTTATCAATATTAACTTTAACGACACTTGATTCGAGATTTTCGCATGGATGTGTATCATTGGAAGAAAAAAGATTGTTGCATAATTGACGGTTCAGGCTCATCTCCATGGCATTATCAGCGACTTGCTTTTTTATTTTTTCCGTTATTTGCTTTCTTTTCTTAGTCATACCCATTGAGCGTACCATTGCATCATCATCATCATCCACCAAGACGAACGATTGTCGACCCAAAAAAAATCTGGTTTCTCCTTTTCGTGTATTCGGGCGTTTTTCACTATCGATCCGAGGACAGAAGACGGCGCTCCCATTGCAGCACAAGAGCTACATAGAGTGTTGGGTGGAAGGGGAACGATACATAAAAATGGGCGAGGTTGTATTTGGAGAAAAAGAAAAAGACTGGCAATTTGTGAAGAATTGGTGGAGGATAACGAAGATGGGGAAGGGCACATGTGCACTATACTGGCACGTTTGCGGGCGAGTAATTCGCCAATGGCTTTCGGAATGTCGTCAGGCCTCGACTTTCGCCCCGTGAGGCCGAGGAATTGTGAAAGCAACACTACGGCATGCCACATACGACACGAAGGTCGAAGTACTCCCTAGCTGGGGGGAATATTAATTCTTGTGGAGGACCTTTACTGCGGACTCCTTGGCATTATGGGCGACGCCTTAGGTGGCTCTTCGTCTTCATCGTCGACACCTTGTCACATGATAGCTATGCCTTCCGCAACCCGTAAATAAAATTTGAAAAGAGTAAAAATCTCTACAAATCCATCTTGGACTTTTTTGGCCCCATTTTGCTTTTCGTGACTGGTACATTTCTCAACCCATTCATCTTGCAATGCTTTTCAAGCCCCCCGTTTAGGAGGAAAAATTCTGTTGAATTTGAAATTAACTCCACCGGCTATTGCAGTTCGCCCTGCATGATTTTACGAACCCACCTATTTCCTATAATAAGCAGCGAGCTAATGCAGGAGAGTGGTCTCGTTCCATAGCGAAGCAGCACCAGATTGCGATTTGCAATGCATCACCATGCAGCAGCATTCGGCTTTCAACCAACGATATTCCTTTAAGTTGAGCTGGTCCGTTACGCAGCTGAGTCCGACTCTTGGATTATCTGAATCAGAATATGTCTTTGTTAGACAACATACATGAAGCTATGGAATACACGATATATGCAGAAAGCGTAGGGAATAAAAGAATCGACAAGGTTTTTTACTCTTTCTAAATTTACAAGGAAAAGAAAAAGGGATTAAGGGGTGTTCGGGAATCATCATGCAGCACTCTTAAGGAGGTATCTAGATGGGCTGGCTGCAGGGCTCACTGCTAAAACTCAAACCCACCCTTTCATCCCTTTCGAAAGAATCAAATGAAGCCTTAGCTGAGTTGAATAAGAAACGAGCTGTGAAATTTCCAGCTAGATCTCACCGCAAACACATGATTCTTTCCTTCGATCTGGTTGCCTAAATAGGCAGCATATGCAAATACGCCAAGCGTACATCTTCATGCTAAGATTAAAATACGAACCCATGTTCTTCGATCTGGAGCTCGGGTAATGGATCTCACCGCATCTTACTTGTACACTGACCAAACAACCCCTGACATCATCATCCCTCTTAAATTAATATCAATACATAATACAATGACCACAGGGCAAGATGATAGTAAAGAGCAACGGGGGAATGAGATATGGGAATCGCCGCTCGAGAACTACATACGCCTTGCAAGTCCATATCTCGACAAGAGATATCTGCATCACACTCCCTATGGCTCGAAGGGGCCGATGCTGAGGAATGGCCACACGAATCGCATCTTGCTGTACAATGGGTGCTTCAACCCGCCGCATCGGGGCCACCTGGCGCATCTCATGCACGCGTACCGGCACTGCGGCATAGACATGAACATCGTGGGAGCGGTGGTGCTGGTTGCGAGCGACGCCTATCTGAAGATGAAGCTGGGTAACAAGGACGGCGTGGTGAAGTTTTCTGTAGAACAGAGGATGGACCTCTGGAACGGTGCTGTTGGAGATTGGTGCTGGGTCCTCCCGGAATACAACTGGCTCGCCATCGTCCGGGAGCTGGAGCGGCTCTTCGAGAGGGACGGTTTCGATGTTGAGTTCGTGCGTCTCGCGGGAGGCGACAAGGTGCGCACTGCCAATGTGGACCATGGCGAATGGGGCTGCAAGACTACGATCACGACCGACATCAGCAGACCGGTTGATTTCCGCATCGAAGGCACAGATTCGTCGCCCCCTCGATTGAAAACCATCAATGGCCATGGGCCCTGGAGACGGATAGAGAACAAATACTTCGAGAAGGATATAGCAGCAGCAGCAGCAGAAGCCAATGCCCCAACCAAACCCGAAGTACGCTACCCTCTCAGAGAAGAGCCAAGAGACGTCTGGGTCTGCAAGAAAGGCGTCTTCACGCTCTACTTCATCGCCAGCCGCCCGGACGAGCGAATCGACCCCGATCTGAGTTCGACCAAGGTACGCAAGATGCTCGCCACCAATCGTCTGTTGGATCTAGCCCTGAGACCTGATCTCCTGGTATCCATGTACTACGACATGACAGAGCACGAACGCAAAGCACATCGTATTGCAAGTCTTTCTCAGAATTGAGGGTTCTACCCGCCTCGCTGATGATAGGAGTGCTCGATACGATGCATTCTAGCGTTAGATCATCTCGACTTCTTCCCTTTGTGCGACCCGTCTGAATAAAGTGCCCATTGAGGCATCGCTCCTTATAAGGCACTTGGATAATTTGTCCAGCTACTAACATCAATGCTCACTGAAACTTGGTTAACTAGGCAACTAGGATATCTCTAAGTTAGATACCTACGTATTAGAGATAAATAAACCCTGAATCATTATCTACTCTCATAGTCCCTGAGCTCGGTTGCGGTGGATGAGTGAGACTGCGACATCAGCAAGGTAAACTTAATCATAGATGGATTTGAAAATGCGTAGTACTGCTCAGGTACCTAGATAGGCAAGTTGTGTAGTTGTCGATTTCAAATCCCTTCAGAATGATGATCAAGGGACTGTTTAACCAACCTTCTCTAAGGTGACCACCAAGCCCCTAGATTGCACCTCTAAGGGATTGAGATGAGCTTAATATTCTGCTTCCCTAGAGGCTACGCGCGAATAAACAATAATACTAGAGCAAGGGAAGAAGAACACTTAATCACGACAATTACACCTCTTTAAAGGGGTAAATTCTTCTTCCATTAGCTACTGTACATACATCCAAGCAACACCCTATGGTAATATCCCTCCCAGTATCTATGCGTAACTGCATACAGCATCAACCACCACCACGATAGCTTCCAGCCACTGAAATATTAGCTCCAAAAGTGCTCCAAAAAGGTCCCAAAAAAGGTGAGTGATCCTTTCACTCGTTAGTAAATACCTAAGTTAGATACCCCCCCGTCAAAGACCTGATGCCCGTCTCCTCTACGTAGTTTTTTTCCTTTCCTATCTCTCCACCACTATTACTATACCTGTATAGATCATATCATAGCTTCCTTAGAACCACGCAACCGCTGGGCGAGTCCGTTGCCATCGCCGGTCGGCCGTTAGGGAGGTACCGGTGATAGCGGTGGGTAACTCCTCAAACTCTATCCCCGTGGTGTTCGCAGGATCTACGCGGCCACTCATGCCATCATGTACCATATCAGTTGGTAGTCCCTCTTCGCTGTTATACTGCGCCCATGCCATCATAGAAGCCATCGTCGTCATAGAAGGAGAGGGGCGATCACCGTACGGAATTATTCCTGGAGGGAATGTGTAGTAGCTAGACATCTGCGGGTTCGTCGTATCCGCCGGGTTCGGTCCTGCACCACTAGCATTGGAAACTGACCCTGTCGGTCCGTTGCCACCCGCGGATGTACTTGCTTCAACCGGACCTGACTGAGTCCCTATACCTTGACCACCAGTCGCGGGGCCCCCGTTTTCCGTAGGGCTAGAGCCTGAGTTAGGTCGACTAATTCCATTACTGGGCTCTGCCCCATTGTTTCCGGAGGGCATCATGCTTGGGCTTCCCGTACCTCCTCCGGTCCCCGTTGTAGCTGAGCCTTGACTTCGAGGGCCGGTTGGGTTGGAACTCCCACCGTTATCTGGTGATTCGCAGTCCGGACTAGTAAATCCGGGAATACATGCAGCTGGGTTCGCCCCAGTAGGCTGGTTCTGTCCAGGAATTGCGCTTCCACCGCTTTTCGGCGATGCGGAGCCTGGGCTAACGGGAGACACCGTAGGGTTAGAAATTACACCACTGCCGCCGTTTTGAGGGGTGTTCGCCGAAGCTGCACCTGGTGAGGCCGAGCCTGTGTTGCCCCCATTTCCTGACAAACTGCAGGCTGGGTCACTAAAGCCCGGCGCACAAGAAATTTGTCCGCCATTGGAAGGATTTGGAGTGGCATTGGGTGCTGCTGTCCCACCATTTGAATTTGGCATTGTTCCTTGACCTTGGCCTGGCGGCATCCGCGGTGTCTGTTCTCCGCTCCCTTCTATACTCGTGCAAGATGGGTCATTGGAGCCGATCGAACACAGCCTTCCTCCATTACCGGTTGGATTGGCACCTGCTGTGGCGCTATTGGAGGGTTCACTTGAACCTTGATCGGGTGAATTCGGGCTTGAATTCCCACCGTTAGGTTGATTGCAACTTGGGTCAGTCGAGCCCGGAGTACATGTGCTGAATGGGCTACCGCTTGAGGGATTGACACCAGGGTTGGGAGCTGCTGTGCCTTGTCCCTCGCCTGGTGATGTTTGGCTTGGATTACCTGCAGAGCCACCTATCGGATTCGGGGAAACGTTCCCTTGTCCTTGACTCGAGAAACCTTGATTTGAATTAACCTCGTTGCTCGAAGGGTTATTCGTGGGGTTGGGAGCTGCGGTACCTTGACTCTGGCCTGAGGCAATGTCGCTAGAAGGGCCGGGTGTTGTTATCTCTTGTCCAGAATTTTGGCCTGGGTTAGAACCCTCTCCTGATAGGTTAGTTGTGGGATTAGGAGCAGCACTGCCTTGCCCACCTAGCGACGGCTGATTTGTATTATCACCATTACTTGGCCTAGTAGGGTTAGGGGAGATAGTGACTGGATTCGTGGAGGTCTGGTCTTGGCCGCCGCCATTTCTAGGTGAACTATTAGTGGGATTGGAGCCGATGCCTTGGCTAGGCGAAGTCTGGCCGTGATTATTTTCCGAATCAGTTGTTTGAATTCCCTGGCCTTGGCCTGATGAAGATTGTGCTTGCCCAGCGGAGTAGCTTGGATTTTCTCCGGGAGTTATCGGGCCCGTACTCCCATTTCCGCTTGATACAATAGAGCCTCCCTCGCTTTGCGGACCGGGAGACGTACTATCTTCATACGAACGAGAACCGGATCCGACCCCGGTATTTGTCGGGTTTGTTTCACCTCCTTTATTTGGTGATGTATTGGCATTCGGTTCCGTAGGACTGCTGCCTCCTTCATTGCCTGGTGGTGGATTTGCGTTGGGACTAGACGTTGGATTAGCACCCGCTCCCTTTGAACCCGAATTAGGATTGCTACCGCCCGAAGCAGAGTTTGGATTTGCCCCAGGTTGAGCTGTATTAGGATCGCCAACTGACGGTGAGTTAGTATTTCCATTGGGAGATGCTGTCAAACTTCCTCCAGGCGTGGTTAGACCTGATGCTGTGCCCTCGTTGGGGCTTGGTGACTGCCCATTGCTCCCCGAAGTAGTTGGGCTACTAGCTCCTATGCCTGACAACCCAGTGCTGTCACGATCACCTCCAGGTGAAGTTGGACTTACAGCAGAGCCTTCATTAGGGCTTGAGCCTGAATTACTATCTTGGCCTGCCGCAATGCTGCTCTCATCGCCAAGTGAAGTTGTTGGTGATCCAGGAGTTGTGTCTCCTCCGTGAGCTGCTGAATTGACTCCCACTCCGCTAGGCATTTGACCCTCTGGCTGTTTCGTCTTGTGTCCATATTGGCTAGCCAATTGGCCCATATCTGCACCAGACGACGGGAATATCGCAGCAGGTTCTGTGATTACAGTTTCAGCAACACCACCGACGGCCATGGACACAACCTCAGGGGGTTCGAGGGTCGCAGGCAAGGGCTGAGGTCCAGCACTAGCCCAACCATGGGCTTCGCCATCGGTACTGTAACAACTGAGAGCGTTGTAGCCACCACAAGCTTGCTCGGAGTCACCCGTACACGGAACGGAACATGCATCGTCGTCTAGTCTCTGTGTACCATTGAGGAAGTTTCCACAGTAGCAGTCATGACCATTCTCGGTACCTGCCATAACAAAGCCTCGGATAAGGCAATACCGAACACATACTTCATTGGTCAAGGGTCCTAAGTCAAGGTGTGATTGTTCCATGTCAAGCACTCGTTGATCGATTTGATCAGTCCAACAACCACAATAGCCCCAGCCTGAAGCTTTGCCAGGGCTCTTGGGTTTAGGTTGAGACGGCACCGCGCTCGTAGGCCTCGTTGACTTCAGTAGTGTAATCGTAGTCGTAGTCGTAGATGGAGACGGGGTAATGTCGGCGGTGTTGGTAGCGCCAGACGTCGGTTCCGGGATGCAAAACCAACCTCCATCACAATGACCACAGGGCCAACCAAACCCGCAAGGGGCAGATTGTGCCGGCGTTTGAGAAGGTGGGCAGAACCATCCATCAAGACATTCATGACATGTATAACCTGAACCTGGACATGGTCCTTGAGCCCCGATTCCTTGAGTTGATGAGGTTACAACCGGGCCACCACCGGCGTTAGGACAGTGACAAGTCGGATGAGAGGGACTTTCCGAGCAAGAAGGAGGTTTCGGGCATGATTTAGATGCATACACGGTAAGAGTCGATGTTTGACCGGCTCTGTAGCGTTGATACTATTAGCTATTCGACCTCTTTTTAATGCTAGCGCGAATAGGCTTACAAGAATATCGTCTCTGTTTCCGTTGATGTGCAACCCTCCGCAAAAATGGTATTCACGGCCGTACCAAGACCAAAATGGGAGACATCACCCAGATTAGTATCACGTTTATGGATCTGAGCGTCTGCGTCTTGAGCAGGTAACTGTTGAGAAGACGCATTGCTGTCGGTTGAATATGTCTGCTTTCGTGATGCTAGGTAAGAAAAGTTATTGAACGAGGAGACGGCAGCGAGGAAGCCCAAGGCCAAGGAACAAACGACAGCTAGAAGTAAAGGCAGCACTGTAGTTGAAGAGGGAGAATTTATCGTGGATCTTGAACGAGCCATTTGGATATGATCCAAAAGGATTATAATTAGCTTCCAAAATACACCAAAATGGACAATTATTTTAGTCAAGGAGTGAGTGGTAGACGATACAAAGAGGAAGAGGAAGTTTGGTGTATTAGTTGACAGCCCCTATTATAAGATCTGAACTGAGCAGAGTCATGCTTGCCTGCTACCATCTCTTTCCTCCGTACATACCTACATACCTACATCATAAGGCATACATGTGCAATGAACTTACCTTGGGTAGAAGATTATGGGAAAGAATGAGCAAGACTGAGGGGACTGCAACATTATCGTTGTTGGTCATTTCCATTTGTTTTACTGTACTGCATTGAATACAGCCCTTAACGGAGGAGAGGAACCCAGCGAGTCTCATGTACAGTATCGTCGAATTCGTAACGAGAGAACGAACTTGCGATCTGGAATAAACCCAGGGCCATGGTTACTGAGGTATATTATAGAAATGACACGATGCATAGAAGAAAAGAGTCAATTGTCATCTCAGAATGGAGCTGCCATTTTTGCTGCCTTAGTCTGATGATACCTGCCTACCTGGTACCGATGCAATTAGAAATCAAGAACGAGTCCACGCCGTATGCCCAGAATTCCGCAATTAGTATCGCTTTTGAAGAGTATCCGCGTGTTCCTCCAGCGGGCTTCGGATCAACTTCGTCTCGGACCACAGGTTGGGCGTCAAGAATCCGTAGGTGTTGGAGATGGCGGCGAAGGTAGCCTTCAGCGTGTTCTCAAGGGTCTTGGTGGAACCGGAAGAGGAGGTGTAAGCATCCTCAATACCGGCAAGTTGTAAGAGACGCTTGACGGCTGGGGAGGCGACGATCTGGGTACCACGGGGGGCAGGGATAAGCTAGAAAGCGGATTAGCATTGTCTTCTTATTGGTAAAAATTTGGTATTAATTCTCTTGACATACTCGGACTGTGACGGAACCACACTTTCCACTCTCCTTGACGGGAAGAGAGTGAGGGAGACCAAGGTTGGTACCCCAAAATCCTCGTCGGACGGGGATGACGCTGAGCTTGGCGATAATGATGGCAGCGCGGATGGCAGTGGCGACTTCCTTGGAGGTCTTGATACCGAGACCAACGTGACCCTCGGAGTCACCAATGATGACAATGGCCTTGAATCGGGTTCGCTGACCAGCACGGGTCTGCTTCTGGACGGGCTTGATCTGTATTTTGAGATTGAGGTTAGCAATTAGGATCTCTCAACTTCATTTGCGCTGATCTCAATGCGCCTCTTTCACATATTGGATCTGGATCGCATTTTTGAAAATCGCAAGTTTATTCTTAGGGAAAATCGTACCTTCATGACCTCGTCCTTGAGCTTGGGAAGGAAGAAGTCGACGATCTGGTACTCCTTGATGGGGAGCGAGTGTAGGTAGATCTCCTCCATGCTCTTGATCTTGCCAGCCTTCACGAGACGGCCAAGCTTGGTGACGGGCATCCACTCCTTCTCGCTGTCCTTGTTACCACCACGTCGGCCACGGCCTCTGCCACGACCACGGCCACGATCGCCGCCTCGGTCACCTCGAGAACCGAAACCACCGCCGCGGGCACCACCTCGGTCAGCCATGTTGAATTGTTCGTAGGAAAAGGGTTGGCTGTCGACTAGTCGTTAGTATGGAATGATGCGCAAAGCGAAGCTCTGGGAATTGAGCTTTTTGTCGTGGTGGTCGCGAGTGTTTGGGGTTGGAGGGTTGGAGGAAATTCCAAGTTCTGGAAATTTAGGTGGAGGGGCCCTAGAATTTTGGAATTTACAACTGGGTTTGTGGGCTGGTGGGAATTTGTCTATCGACAACCGAATGGCCCGTGCGTTTTTAGAAAAGTTACCGATAAGATAAACCCCAAGATGTCCCACATTACGTACATATGTAAAATAGGGTAGCTTCATTTGTATGATATTCCATACATATTACATGCATCTAAAAGTAACTACCACGATATATGCATAAAATCACATGAAACATCTAGAATGCAGCCAGTCTTCATCAGATTCAATCCCTTACTATGTACAACAGTGTCTCAGATTAGACGATGTCAATTTAAGTCGACAATTCCTACTTAACCAAGATAGAGTATGAATCTTAATTCCCACGATTTCAAAGGCGTTGTCCGAGCATTTAACGCAAATACTAAGTCTCTTGAGCTAATCTAGTGTGATGTGATACATTGATGCAAAACCCATAACATAAGTCATGTCGTGGTAAATGAATACCTTGCGGTTGCATCTGGGAGGTCTGGCCTGTATTTACAATAGGTAGGCATTAAAATACCCTATCCCCCGACTACTAAACCCTGATCCAACCGGACCCTTTTCCAGTACTAAAACTGACTACCGAAAATGATGCATAGCCCATGCTCAATAAAGACAACGCAGAGGGGGGTGAGAGTTGGGAGAGAACAGGTACGTAAATCAATATAAACACGACGAAGTCCTGAGAAGGAGGGTATCTCATTATCATTCTGCTTGCGGTTCGCTCTACAACCCCCTACACATCCTTCTTGATTAGATAATCTGAGGGGTTGACTCGTTGTGCGAATTCGCTATTCATCTATTAGTTATCGCGACAAACCAATCTGGTGGGAAAATATGAACTCACGTCCAACTGCCATCGTAAACCCTTCGAGTCTCAGGAGTACCATAGCCCGCCTCTTCAAGAGCAGTCTCGATTACCACTGCTGTTACTCCAGTGCCACAAGTCGAGATGATAGGCTTCGATGGGTCTACACCCTTCTCCTTAAATAGCTTCTGGAGCTGCTCCTTTGGCAAAAATGCCTTGGTCTCGGGATCAAGAACGGCGCTGAAAGGGATGTTGATGGAACCTGGCATGTGACCAGAAGAGAGGCCCTCTCTGGGCTCAGGATCCTTGCCAGTGAATCTGCCATTGGGTCTTGCGTCGATGAGCTGGACACCCTCGGCACCCTCTTTGTTGTGATCCAGAGCAACCTCACGTACTTGCTCGAAGCTGGCGACCTTGGCCTCGTCCATCTGAGGAATCGGGTACGGATTGCACTCCACATTGTAGAGCTCACCAGACTCGGTAGGATAGCCCTCCTCTACCCATAGTTTGAAGTTGTTGAGGACGTGCACGTTAGAATGACCAAAGACTCTTAGAGTCCAGCCAACTCTTGGTGCGCTAAATATTCCCAGCTCTTTCGAATCGTAGACTACCACTATGTCGTTCTTTCGGATACCAAGAGAGCTCATCGCTTCGGCAAACTTCTTGGGGGTCGGAAGCATGTGGGGGTAAGGACTTCGCTTGTCAATGACTTTGTCGAGGTCGAAGAAACGGGCTTTGGGTATTCGCTTCTCGCGGAATACCTCAATACCTTTTCGCTCGTCATTTGGTAGGAACCAGGAGGCACAGAGCGGGATGACTCGGGGTTCGGGACAGATGGTTGACGGTGGACTCTTTTTTATGGCCTCTGCTAAGTCCTTGGGTGTTACTAGATAAGAGGAGAGATATTGGCGGCGAGGCTCTACAGAATATTGGCATCTCTGGAAGCTTTGCGAGAGGCTTTGTCGGGGGATGAAAGCTCTAGTAGAGCGAAATATGCCAATTGTAGCCATGGCTACCCTGACCGCTTTATCGGCGGTTCTCTTATGCACGTATGCAGATGTCGAGTGTGAATTGCTGTACCTGGAATGCGGTGATACTTCAGAAGCAGGCTATCTTGCGTGGGCGAGATAGGGCTATTGTGTAGGATGCGAGCAATACAGATCAACACCTCAACCAAAGAAATTGGGAGCTACTCTGATTGAATAGTACGCGGTGATGTTCGGATGACTGAACGAGATCTAATTTGTTCGCGAACTTGGAGAAACGATAGGTGCGGGGTCTTTTTCTTTATAGGAAAAAAATAAAAAAATAAGGTACCTACGAGACAGTCACCTTCTTTGTCCCAACAGAGTAAACAATCGTGGAACTGTGGCAGGGACCAAGACCGAGCAGACTTCGCGATGGCGTGAAGTCAAAAAATGCCCAAACTCCAATTAAGCAAGAGTTAAGCAAGAGCGCCCGCCGATAAGCAAGGTTGCAAGGTTGCACCTTGGCCAAAGCAGGCGCTTGCTATCCTACAATCCATGCTCTCATGAAGGCCATGGTGGAGTACAGTCTGCTGGGAGCTAGCATCAGGTGCGATGCCGGGCTAATGCGATGAGATGTCATCTTATTGATATAGGGAGGGTCGTTCTTGATGGTTTGTTGCATATGATGTAAGCGAACGAACTGGATTAATGACTGATTGCGATTTAATAATGAATAAATACGGAATACATGTAATATCCAAACACCAATACCAAGGATTGTTAACAATACCTACGTTGCCCGCCCGTCGCTCAATACCACCTTGGGTTAGGTTCCAAATTAATATTTCCAATTTCACTTCGAATCCCCTCTCATAAACGATACTAAATATTCTAAATATTGAAGAACGCACCCCTCTTGCAATGAAGGTCAAGATCAAGCAGTGGGATGCTGTCGCAACTTGGAGATGGGATCTGCCTGAAGACGACGTCTGCGGTATCTGTCAAGTTCATTTTGACGGAACATGCCCAACCTGCAAATATCCTGGCGATGATTGTAGCCTTTGTAAGCATTCGCCCTCCCGTTTATTTTACCATATAGCTCAGGTATGTAGCTATCCCACTAACACATATCCTTAGTATCGGGCAAGTGTGGTCATAACTTTCATATGGTAAATATGTATTCCTTCGTGTTATGCACAGAAAATGCTGACATTATAAAAAGCATTGCATCATGGAATGGATAAAGCAAGACTCAGCAAAGGGACAATGCCCAATGTGTCGACAGAGTAAGTTGAAAATATCCTTTACCCTAAGGCCTGCTCAATGGCGTGGGAACTAATGAATTACTCAGAGTTTGAATGGGGAGCCGAAACTGGGGCAGCTCAACACCAGCCGACTGATGAGCAAGAAGACATGGTTGAGGAGCAATGATAAAAAAGAAATAAGATTTGAAGTCTTACCGTGCCGGTACTAGAAACACCCTTTTGCTCTAACAGAGGGCCCCTACCACTTACTATCTCGAAGTCAGACAGACACCTATTCAGTATCCAATGCATTTATAATGGAGTTTAATATCAGGAGGGTAGTAAGTACACTTCTACCAAATCCCCTTGAATTATCGAATTTTAGCCTAGGTATAAAGTCAACTTAAGGCAGACAGAGACAGACCGACTAACACATCAGCCCGTCTAACTATTCAGAACTTCGAAACTCCAACTTTATCTACCCGCACTTTTCCCGCTCTACCTAACTAGAGCTACATAGTACTATGTACTTACTTGCTTCTCCACGACCATCTCGTCCCTGCATTGGAATGGCATTTCTAACCGGGGAGTGCCAGAGTGCCAAGTTTCCTTTCCCCACATCCCCGATAAGATAGAAGCTAGCTACCGGGGGCCGGGGCGAATTATGTGGGTACCTCTCCAAGGTACCACTGAACTGCTTGCAGCTCATTGCATGACACCACCTGCAGTCTTCCATCACTAATAAATCAATGTACTTCGGAGCAAACCCTTTGGGACCTCTCTTATCCATTAACTTCTCAACACATGGAGTTTTGGAGTCATGATGCGCCAAATATTTCCATCTTAAATTCTTTATCAACTCTCTAGTTCAAACCACCACCTCCCATGACTTCCATCAACCGAAATTCAACATGACGGATCCTATCTTGGAACAGCCGCCAATGGCCCAAGTTTCCCACGACCACAATTCAGAGCACGATCCACCTCCGTTTGCGCCCATCTTCACTCTCGTAAATAACACATCGACGCGTACAACTCATCATCCTCATGTGCGCTACATCTTCAGCGACGATGACCCAGACATCCTAACGCAAGCATTAGCCGAACTTAATCCCTCCCCCGATGCACCTACATCCGATTCCGCCTTGCGATCTCACAGGGCTATGATACTGGACCTAGCGCCCGAGCCTAATGGGGGATACAGCGTGGCTTGGGCTTCGAGCCTGACGTCCTCGTGGGCAGTGCTGAATACCCAACTGAGCCACATATCCCCACCGTCATCCGAAGCCGAAAGCAACAATGGTAATGAAGGCGGGGACAACAACGGTCGACCTGATCGCCTCATGCTGCAAATCGATGGTATCGAGAGCAACGCCCTAGGTTCGGAGGGCGGATTATCTGGAGAGGCAAGCAGGCAAGGCTCTGGCACGACAAGCGGCGGCGGAAGCGGCCAGAGCCTTCGTGATAGAGGAGAGACCGAAGACTATACTAATATAGTTGATAAGTTTGAGAGGCGGATGAGCACGCTACGTAAGTTTGTGGAGGCCGGGGAAGAGAGACGAAGAATGATAGCGGCGGGCGTATATACGACGGAAGCCGCTCCGGAAGCAATCGGAGAGGGCCAACCGGCAGATTGACGACGCTAAGGAGAACTAAGACCTCTGCGATACGGAATCCGGATTACCGTATTTGTACATTTGATTTATCAGGAATCTATTTACGGAACGACTAGCGATAAGTTGGTATCACCCAACCACCAATGGAAGGCTACGAAGAATGTTGTACAGGATCACAGAACTGCCGATCACCGCCTTGGATGGAAGAGTGTCCTACGAAGGTAAAGGGTCATGACTGGGAGGGTGTGATCTGGGCATTAAAGGACGAAGGCGTTAGCGATGAGTTTAATCGTTTGTTTTGTACGGGAACACTGTGTTTCGTTTGTGTGACATCTTAAGAACTTGCCTACATAGATGGGTATTCGTCACAGGCCATAACTTACATGAATCAATTAGTCCTAATAGGATAAATGCCCAATTATAATCCGTGTCACTAGGCAGATCTGTGCTTCTACTTCCTCCTGTATACCTACTTATGGGTTAGCAATTATTATAAGAATGCAGCCACGTTCCAATTCTAGTTCCAACTACTTAATTTTGAGCACATGACCGGAGTTACTAACTTGAATCAATACATCGTATATCGCGATAGACTTGGTTGGTCCAAGGTCTTGTAGTGAATGATAATTGTGGTCTATGTAGGTATACTTCCCATATCAATAATCGATTAATACTCAAAAACGAAGGTCGTTCCATAAACTGCGACTCTTTCTAGTATTCAGACGAACTAATGCCTACATGTAGCTAATATATGTATCATGGTTCTCAGCTAAGAATTATCATTATTTTTATGTGTTTCACATGAAATCTGGGCTTGCCATAAGGAAGTTAGCATAGGTACCGGCAAACGTTTATTAAATCATCAATATCTATCTACATACAGCAATGTACAGTTGGCTAGAGGAAAGCTCAAAGGCATTTGTATGGGGAAGATATGGATATGTGTTATATAAAAACTTGGGAATAAGAAGGTGCCAGTGAGATATGTAAGCCTACAGTATGATTTCCCTGCCACAAGGAGTTTGGTTACCAGGAAACACAGCTGAGATCGTATGTCGAATGTGTTCGAATCGATTCATACTATTTCATAGCCCAAGGTTCACTCATTGAACCCAAGGTACCTAATATATGGCTCTACTGTGCTGCTTACTGCAGTAACTAACGACGACACGTCTTGTTGAGAAACACTCACCAAATCCAGGGCTACCAAACACAGGGAAACCAAGGCACTGGTGAATCTGTTATTGCTGAATGCCTCTCATAACACTCATTTCTATCTTCTTTCACACCTAGATGATCTAACCTACCTCTTTCATCTTAACATTCTATTCATACATCCGACTGAGAGAACAACGTGGAAGCACGTTGACGACTTTCCTTGGGAGTTGTCGATACATAGTCTGACGTGCTGTGTTTACCCTAAGGTATTTTCAACAACTGACCAGGCTTGAGAGTTCTCTCCTCTTGAAGCGAAACATTGCAATCACCCAAGAAACCCCAGCTGGTGTTTACAACACCCAGTACATACTAGAGAGAAACCAAAACTACCGAAAACATTAGTAGTTAACATCTAGTAAAACCTAACAGTCGAGCTCCAAGACCTGATCCTTGTAGAACGACAGTACAGAATCGTCGCCATTCGAGGAAGATGGAAGCAACCCCGTTCCGAGAGAAGGTATGATAATATCCAGCCCTTACATAACAGGAACCGTTTTCTAACTAGTTCAAAGGCTGCGGTCTTAGAGGAGAGAGATGGCAAGATCCAAGTCCGAGTCGTCAACAATGATGGCGAGAAGGACAGCACAATCGTTCTCACGGGCCTCAAGACACTGTTCCAGAATCAACTGCCTGAGATGCCGAAAGATTACATCGCCCGTCTCGTCTACGACCGCAACCATCTATCCATCGCCATCGTAAACCAGTCCCTCCAGGTCCTGGGCGGAATCACCTGGCGTCAATTCCCGGAGCGCAAGTTCGCCGAGATCGTCTTCTGCGCTATCGCAACGGATAAGCAGACGAAGGGATACGGATCGCACATCATGGATCATCTGAAGGACTACGTCAAGGCTACCTCTCCAATCATGCACTTCCTCACTTACGCCGACAACAATGCCATCGGATATTTCAAGAAGCAGGGCTTCACCCTGGAGATTACCCTCCAAGGCTGGCAGGGTCGCATCAAGGACTACGCGGGAGGAACCTTGATGCAGTGCGAGATGATCGCGCGAATCCGCTACCTTGAACTCAGACGCACACTTCACAAGCAGAAGGAAGTCGTGAAGGCGAAGATCCGTGCCGCGAGCCAGAGCGACGTCGTCCACCAGCCGCCCGCCCAATGGGCCAACGGCGTCATCGCGCCCATCGATCCGCTCTCGATCCCCGCCATCCAAGCGACCGGCTGGTCGCCAGACATGGACAAGCTATCACGCGAGCCGCGCCGCAGTGCCGCGTTCAACCAGCTCCGCCGCTTCCTCCAGCAGATCCAGAACCACAACCGAGCGTGGCCCTTCCAGAAGCCGGTCGACGAGGAGGACGCCCCCGACTACTACGCCGTCATCAAGACGCCGATGGACCTGTCGACCATCGAGGAGAAGCTGCACGAGGACAAGTACCCGGGCCCGTACGCGCTGGTCAAGGATCTCACGCTGATGTTCGACAACGCCCGCATATACAACGGCGTGGACACGGTCTACTGCAAGTGCGCGAATGCCCTAGAGAAGTACATGAAGTATCTCATCAAGGGGATCCCGGAGTGGTCTTATGTGCTCGAATAATAATTCGGGGTTCGTCCCTTAGACCCGACCTACTTACTCTCGGTTCACGTACATTCGAATGGAAGACCATTCTCGGTTTCCTTTCGGCGGGTTTCTTATCGTATACATGGCCTTGAAGATACCCCCTATTAGGAAGGAAGAATATGACCACTAACCAACCACTCGAATGGAAGTCGTTTAAGATCCCAACCTGCTTTTTCTACTGCGTTGGCCATGCTCAGCATATGAGAATAATATCCAACAACAAGGCTTTTCTTTTTCGTTTTTTTCTTTCTCCTACGTGGAAGATATACCACAATATCGTCCACATCGTCGCTCCGAAGATTCAAAGTTTGTACTCGAGGATAATCGGAAACCGCCATGAGATTTGCACATTCAAGCTCATCATGAGACTATGAGCCATGAACGGTTACATCGTACGTAAGGATTCGGAAACATATTGCATCGAGGCATCAGAAGACTTCTGTCGATAGTGAAGTCGTTCGGGACGAAGTGAAGATAGCATCATCTTCCATGCTTGGCCTTGCTTAGGGGGAAAGGAGTGAAGGAAGGGGAGAAGAGAGAGAGACTGGAACTGGAATGAAATCGTCATACGATGACGTGCTACTTGCATGACGCAGAATCGGTAATTTGAAAGTTCTCCCACTCACCACTTGCATATAACTTAATTAGGCCGACGCTCACGCATGGCTGTAAATAGCTTCTCTTCAAGAATACATATTGAGTTTATTGCTAAGGATCGCTTTGCCATTTCACTGTAGGTCATTAGCATCTTCATTTTTCAATAATTGAGGCATTAGGGAGGGGAGTACCAGATATACACACGCCACTTAACCCCCCTCATTGGGTGGTACAGTTTGATGTAAGTTATGAAGTCGGATACCGAAGTCGTACGTAGAGTACCGATAACTGGCATTGCCTTGTAAATCTTCCTCTTAAAACCAGGAATCGCCTATGGGTAAGGTTACATTTATGCGAGGACGCTAGTAGCGTGGATCGGGGGACAGTGTCGATTTAAGTATAGACAGGACAGCTGAGGGCCTAAATCATTCTGAACAGAACGTACATAAACGTAACAATGGCGATACAATCACTACCTCTCCGGGCTGAAAGTTCATTAGAAGCTGGAATAGAGCAGTAGAAGTAATAATCAACCAGCTTCCTACGAATCCCACCCAATCCCGAAGATCTGAGAACAGACAGATGTGATCGAGACGATCTCCCCTTGGCGTTCTGTTTCAGTTTTTGTACGTAATCGGCCATAACCAGCCCACGATACGAGCCATATCCCAATTTCGTAACACGCGTCCTACCCCTGAAAGATCGGGTTGGTTCTTCTCCTTCCCCCTATCCCACCCGGCTCACCAGCCAACCAGCTATCCTGGCGCGAGACCTCTTTGAAACGTCGATTCTGTAACAGGTCTGCCGCAGATTGAACAACGCCACACATAGGTTCCCTCTTGTTTCTCTCTTACTGTACCTACATCCAAGTCTCGAATGAATGAATGAATGAATGAAAAAGAAAAAAAAAAGCACCAATTCATTAAAATAGAGATTGTCCAGCTTCCTTTGCTCTTAGAAAAAAGCTTGGCATTCATTTCCTTCATTTCTCATTTCTCTTGGTTGGGTTGAACTCCATCCAATATTATTTACCTATTTTTTTCTTCTCTTATCGTATCGGCTGGCCTGGTCTAGTCCTTGCGATCGCAGTGCTGTGCATTCTCTACGGCCGCTACGATTTTACAAAACAAAAGCATAAAAATTTTTTTTTTTTCTTTTCGTTTCTTGGGGTTTTATTTGGTTCTGCATATTCATCATGTTTGGAAAGACACGCCTCCCGCCGTACACTGCGTCGTCGACGGACACAGTGGTGCGCCGACAGTATGTTGAAGAGGAGAATGGTCGTTTGGTCTGGTTCTGGTATACTCGGGTATGTAAATTGAATATCGGGAGTCGGTATAGATGGAGCCCTATCTAACATCGCATATATAGACAGGAGTGATCGTCAAATGGTCCGTTTTCTTCGGAATCATCCTCCTGCTGGGACTGTACCTGATTCTCGGTCGCCTACACGCCAAGAAGCGTGTGCGCAGAGGATTGAAGCCAATGTCCTATCATGGCGTACGTATAATCTCATTCCTACCGGCTGTTCAGCCGCCGCCAACGACTTGACCACTAACTGACTGCAGTGGATGCTCTCCCGACAAGAACGAGCTGGCGTCGACCCCCGATACGCCTGGCCGCAAGCAACCTACTCAAACTACCAGCAAGGACCGGGTGGACCCGGCTACGGCATGCAAGGCTACCCAGCACCGCCTCCCGTCTACGACCCCAACAACCGACCGCCGATGTACGAAGGAGGTGCGCCGCCAATGGGAGGTGCTAAGATTGACCCGGTCCAGAGCGGCGTCGAACCGGCACGACAGCCTAGCGGTGACTATGCGCCACCTCCTGGACCACCTCCTTCCGCGCAGAGATAATATGACGATTGATCGGTTGACAGTGAGGGATGGTTAACGGTTGATGGTGGTATGGTATTGCTCGGGTAATCTGTGTCTATGAAGAATGACGAAGGGAAGTACTGTGTAAGACTAAGGTCAATTCACCCGCTACATGGCAGGCATTAGCGGCAGACGTGATGAATGGATGGATAAATGATGGGGTTGTACGATTCAGTAGAATGATACGTATTCATTCCCATTACAATAAGCTATGCACATACCAAATGTCTCAAGATATGAGAAGCTCCATGTATAATGTCAAATCCATTATATTTGTCCAACTTAACGTCATCGGTTAGGAGAAATAATAATAATCATATATACGCCTTTCCGCCTGGGTATCTGTAAAATAAGCCAAACTCCATGCATGTATGTGTATACCCACTGTTCACCTCCTAGTCCACTTCCATCGCGTCCGGGTCGTCGTTATAATCCACATCCGCTTCCGTCTCATTGGTGCTTTGGAAGTCGTTGGTAAATGTATCGGTTGACGATGTAATTTGGATCGGTGTATTACTTTGTTCGCGTTCCTCTTTCTGTTTCTCCCGAACTCTCTGTCTGGCTTCGATGATAGCTTTCCTCACACTATCTTGCTCCTTCGGCACTGTTAGGGAGGATGGCTCGCTGTACAAGACCAATTGCATGCCAGCAATCTCGCCGTCTTTGTTGGCTAGAACAGAAGGTGGAATGCGATTCTGTCTCAGATGCTTCTCGATGTCCGGGAGAAAGACAAGCTTGCTGCTGTCGTCGGACTCGCTTTCGGATAATTCGTCGTCGAGATTGTATATGTATACTTTGTGTTTTGTGTTGTCAAGTTCCATTGTGTCGTCCTCGGGGATGTGCTTCAAGGAGGTGGACTCGGTCGGTTTGAGCTGTGGGCTCTCGACTGGCACGTATAGCTTTTGGCCATTATGCTCTATTCGTGGAGAAACATCGTCAGTGCCATATTTCTCTCGAAAGTTGTTGTAGAAGGGTAAGTTTCTACTTACCCAAATTAAGAAGACTTAATCTTTTGGATAGCCTCGCATTGTCCTGCGACTCTGCTTTCCTCTTGCGCGTCATGCGCATTTCTTCTCCTGGAAGGATAAAATGTTGCAGGTTTTGCTGGCACTGCGGGGGTTCCTGCTGGGATTCCTGCTGCGAAAGTGAAAAGGCGTATTCCCAGTCATTGGGATTCTTGTTATTTTCGAAGTCCGGAGCAAGAGAAGCAGTAGCAGTAGGATAAGGCCAAGGATAAGGATTAGAATAATGACAGTTGGTATGTGGTGGAAGTCCGGCAGCGGCATAGAGTCGCATGTCAGCACGAGGACGAGGACCCATAGCGATCGATGTTCATGGAATCTGGATGCTTTTTGTTTTATCGATCCGCCCACCTGCATTTTAGCACTTTAGTCTAGCACTTTCCCACTAATAACTTTTTGGTAGGCTATTTCCGTTAAACCTTAACCTTGCTAAAACTCTTGAAAATTAATGACATAAGCCGTAATAAATATAATAACATAAGCTATATAGCCGATATAATATAATATATTTTTAATAATATAATTTAATATTTAATAATATAAGTTTATTTTTTTATATTATTTATAAGTTATTAGTTTTTAAGTTATTTCGGCTTAATTTATTAATAATAAAAATCATTTATTTATATTTTTTCGTTTTTTTAAATCGTTATAATTATAAATAATTTATATAATAATATTATAATTTAATTAAATAAATTAATAATTAAATTTAATTTTTTATTTTATTTTTATTATAAATTTTAAATTATTTTCATTATATTTAATTTTATTTATTTTCGAAAAAATTATATTTTTAATAAATATTATAGAAATTTTTCACCTAATATTTTCACGTAATTTACTTTTATTTAAATTTTATATTATTAAAAAAAATAA